>RAHM01000510.1:187599-213414 GCA_003713295.1 Parotia lawesii | reverse complement strand
TGGGGCTTGGATCCACCCTGGGATAGTGAATTTTTCCCCTGGGCAGAACTGGCTGAGCTTTAAGGTCCATCCCAACCCAAACTTTCCYGGGATTCTATGAAAACCTGGATATTTTCGCATCCCCACAGCCGCCCCCGGTGTTGCCTCGCACAGCTGCTCTGAGAGGACAATTCCGGATCCGTTTCGTGCCGGAGGCACCGGAGAAGCCACAATTCCCTCCTTCCCCTGCCTCACCTGGCTGAGCCTGGAGAGCTCCTGGAGAAACCACTYGGGAATTAATTCCGTGCGCTAACGAGCCGACTTTTATTCCAAAACAATTCCCGAGCTAATTGCGCTCATTCCCTCTTCCCGAGGCATTGACAAGCACGTCAAAGGAGCCGCTTTTTCCATGGATCAAGAGGGAAAACGGGAAAAAAATCTCCARTCAATGACTTTTCATCCAAGCTCAGGCAGGATGTCTCCGCTCCGTGGGTGTTTTTCAAGGGCTCTTCCGTGCCCTGGATGGATTTTTATCCCATTATCACGGAAAAGAAGCTATTCCCGGAAAATTTCAACAGGCTCCGAGCACCTGTGAGTCCCTGAGAGCTTTTTTGTGCTCCCTGGATTTATTTTTAGCCGAAGGAACGAGGGCGGCTCGTTGAAAACCGCTCCGAGTGTTTCTTGCTCCGAAGTTTTCCCTTCCCGCTTCCTAGGGATGGATCCGGCTTTTCAGGGCAGGATGATCCTGAGGATGCTCCATGGAGAGTTTTTCCCTGCCCATCCCRGCTCRGGATGGAAKGGGATGGACAGGTCCTGGTCTGGGGTATGCCCAGCTCTGGCTCGGTGTGGGAATTCTGGGATTGCCTGGATGTGCTGTTTCCTTTTGGGAGTTCAGCTGGAGGAGAATTTTCCATATCCCTCATAAAATCATGGAATTGTTTGGGTTGGAAGGGACCTCAAAGATGACCTAATTCCGACCTCAACACCTTCCACTATCCCAGATGGATCCAAGCCCCAATGTCCAACCTGGCCTCGGACACTKYCAGGGATCCAGGGGCAGCCACAGCTGCTCTGRGAATTCCAGCCCAGCCCCTCCCCACCCTCCCACACAGCAATTCCTTCCCAAGATCCCAGCCCAAGCTCCCCTTTCCCACTGGGAAGCCATTCCCTGTSTCCTGTCCCTCCAGCCCTTGTCCCCAGTCCCTCTCCAGCTCTCCTGGAGCYCCTTTAGGCCCTGCAAGGGGCTCGGAGCTCTCCCTGGAGCCTTCCCTTCTCCAGGGGAACATTCCCAGCTCTCCCAGCCTGCCTCCAGAGCAGAGGGGCTCCAGAATCCTGGAATGGTTTTGGTGGGAAGTGACCTTAAATCCCATCTCATTCCACCTTTTCCATGTTCAGGGACACCTCCCACCATTCAGGTTTATCCAAGCCTTATCCAGCCTTGGGTGGTTGTTCCGYYGATGSAAAYCCRAGGAAAACAYGGACACTGCAATCCCATGGAAATCCCAGGTTCGAGGTAGGTGTGAGCTCCCCAAAATGCTGCATCCGCCCCTCACAGGGGCCATCCCTGCTCCTGGCAGGSAAAATCCCAAATTCCCAACACCCACACCAACCTGCAGCCGGCAAATCCCAGAGGAGCCATTCCAGAGCCGGAGTTGCCGRCGGAGTTCAGGACAACATTCCCAGGTAACTCTGAGGTCAGCGGCTCCCAGCGGGAGCTGGGATTTGCTTACTCACCGTAGCTCCATCCCAGAAAAACATTTCCTGGAATTTGGAGGGAATTCTGCTCAGCTGTGCCTGTGGCCAGTCGGAAAACAGCGATTCCGGGGCTTCCTTAAAGCCGGAAAGGAAATCCATGGATAAAAGTCAGGAATGACGGTTTTGTTCCCTGCTCCCAATCCCACTTTTTCCTCTTCCAAGGTGAGGGAAARGTTAAATCCCCTCTTTGTGGCTGGAAAATCCCAGGATGTTGTGGGAATTTGGAATTCCATGTCCCCCCTTCGGAGCCGACTTTGAAACCAGGATGGGCCATTCCAAGGAGGAATTCTGCAGGTGTGAGGGAGCAGGTMATGGAATTTCCATGCAGGCCAGTGGGAGGTTAGGCCCGGCTTTAGGCCTGGCTTTAGGCTGGGTTCAGATCCCACYCCAGCCCAGCTGGAATTTCCCAGAGTGGGTGTGAAATGCAGGAATAAAAAAGGAGCCCTCTCCTCTTGCTCCGGCTCAGAATTCCAGGAGGGAATAAAGCTCCTTTYGTTTTTCCAGAGGCGGGAGCCATTAACCAATAGGACAGGAGGCTCCAAGCATTGGGATCCAATCCCGTGCTGGGTCCAAGTGGAAGAATTCCTGGTGGATTGGCTGTGCCAGAGTTTAGGGATCCGGGGGGCTCTCAGATCCGGTGGTTTGTCAGTGGTGAAATTCCTGGTGGGAGATGATTCCAAGAGCGGAACCCTAGGAGAAATATTCCTGCCCACCCCATGGAGGGAGCTTAATCCTGCAATTGTCACGAAATTCCARGGACAAAAGTCGAAATTTGGGATTTAGATTTTTCTCCTCTTTTTTTCCCATAAATTCCAGGTGTTTGGATGAGATAAATCCCAACAATTTATCAGCCAGATCTGGTTTTTCCAGATTATTCCCAGTCCATGGATATCATGGAATGATGAGTGGCTGTCTGGATGCGGAGAGTGTGGATGTCACTTTATCCTGGTTTGATCCCAGGGGAAAACCTAGAATTGGGCCTGGGACATGCCAAGAAAATTCCCTTGGATGTGCCAAATCCCCAATTCCGTGAGCTGGGATTTGGATTCCTCATGTTCAGGTCTTGGAGCAAACGCTCCATCCCAGGAATGAAGGGAAGGAGCGACCTTGGAGCGATGCCGGGAGAAATGGGAGAATCCGGGGAGCTCCTTCCCTCTGTGCCGTGAATTCCCGAGTGGTTCGGGGGACATTCCTTTACTTCTTCCGTGCCTTCAGAAAACCTGGATCCCAGCAGGCCTGGAAGAGGAGGGATCAGGAAATCCTTGGCTCTGGAGGCAGGCTGGGAGAGCTGGGAATGTTCCCCTGGAGAAGGGAAGGCTCCAGGGAGAGCTCCGAGCCCCTTGCAGGGCCTAAAGGGGCTCCAGGAGAGCTGGAGAGGGACTGGGGACAAGGGCTGGAGGGACAGGACACAGGGAATGGCTTCCCAGTGGGAAAGGGGAGCTTGGGCTGGGATCTTGGGAAGGAATTGCTGTGTGGGAGGGTGGGGAGGGGCTGGGCTGGAATTCCCAGAGCAGCTGTGGCTGCCCCTGGATCCCTGGCAGTGTCCAAGGCCAGGTTGGACATTGGGGCTTGGATCCACCTGGGATGGTGGGAGGTGTCCCTGGATGAGATTGGATGGGATTTAAGGTCCCCTCCCACCCAAACCATTCCATGATTCCGTATTTCCGTGAAAGAATTTTCCCTCCTGCTATTCCTGGGATCCGCCTCAGAACGACGTTAATTGGAATGATCCCACTCCTGTCCCTTTAAATCCTGCTGCCATCCACAGCCGTAATTAATCCACGGAATTTGCTCCCATCCAGCACATTTCTCCCTGCCCAGGTAAAACAGTAATCAGGACTTTTCCAAGACCTCTCCGAGTGCTCCATTCCCTAGTCCCAGCCAGAATTCCAGGTTTTTCCAGTTGCTTTTGTAATCAGGAGAAACTTAATTAAAAAAAAAACACAAACAGACAAAAACCAAGGAATAAAAGCTGAAACAAACAAACAACAAAATCCTGMGGGAATTTCCAAATCCTCCTTTGCCAGGTCGGTTTTGGGAGGGGAAAAAGGAATTTTCCCAGGAAGGAGCCATTCCCTTCCACATCTGGGACGCATCCATCCCAACAGCTGCTCCATTGGAGCACCTCTGATCCCTGGGGCTTCCCAAGCCCCTTTCCCGGCTATTTTAGGAAAGAATGTTTTGCCCAGCACCCCCAAGGAGCCTTCCTGGGAAAAGGAGGGAATAACCCAGGGCTCTGGATGGATGGAAAACCAAAGGCAGAGCTCTGGATTCATGGAATCATGGAATGGTTGGGGTGGGAAAAGACCTTTGAATTCCAACTGGATGGGCAGGGACACCTCCCACTATCCCAGGGTGCTCCAAGCCCCAATGTCCAGCCTGGCCTTGGACACTGCCAGGGATCCAGGGGCAGCCACAGCTGCTCTGGGAATTCCAGCCCAGCCCCTCCCCACCCTCCCACACAGCAATTCCTTCCCAAGATCCCACCCCAAATCTCCCCTTTCCCACTGGGAAGCCATTCCCTGTGTCCTGTCCCTCCAGCCCTTGTCCCCAGTCCCTCTCCAGCTCTCCTGGAGCCCCTTTAGGCCCTGGGAAGGGCTCCAAGATTTCCCTGGAATCTTCCGAGATCACTTTTATTTGATGACCTTTTGCCGGACACTTCTCTTGTCCCTGCATCCCACAAAAAACCTTGGATAACTCCTCGTTATCCAGGAATCTCCTCAATCCACAGGCTGCCCTTGGAGWAGGTGTTGTGGCCATGGGAGCTGCTCTGGAACTGCCCCATCCCAAAAATCCTCTCCGAAGCTTTTCCCTCATTTTCCAGAGGGAAAATCTCTAGCTCCCACTGGAAAAGCACCAAGATGAAAAAAATGTGGGATACTGGGGTTGGTACTTGGACATTTCCCAACTCGGATCCCATCTCACTGGACACGGAAAAAATTCCCCGGACGGATTCCAAGCACGGAATTCCGGAACGCTCTTTGAGGTGGGGATCACTGCCCTGCTCTCCCAGGGAAGATTTCCCGGGATTTTGGCCTCTCTTGGGTTGTATATGGACACGTGGGATATTCCAACKAAGAACTGCCTTTTCCCGACTCTGGAAAAGAGTCGGGATGAGCTTTGTCCTTCCCTCTGGAGCGAACAGGAGCAAAGGTGATTTTCCTGGAAAAGGAGGAAAAACGGGAAAAGCGAGAATTCYTGGCGGCACCAGAGGGAGCCCTTCCATTGCGGATGAGGCTGGAATCAGCCTAATCCTTAATATTCCAGGTTTTTCCGGGATGTGACAGATCCCCCCTGGAACAGCCAGAGCCCCTTCCCAATCCCTCTCACCTGAGGCTCCTAAAAAATCCTTATCCCGATATCCTGCCTGGAAAATCCTTCCTCCTCAGCCCCTTCGAGGATCTCCTCTCCATATTCCCTCTAAAATTTCCACTCCAAGAAATTCCCGTTTTTTTTGCCAGGCTGGAAAAAAGCTCCGAGGCTGATGGGAGAGAAGAATCCTGGAAAATCCTGGAAAATTTCCTCCTGACGGGACAACCGGAGCCAAGAGGATTCGGAGGAGAAATTCCCATTCCCTGCCGCRTTCGGGATGTTGGATCACGGATGAAGGTCCAATATCAGGGAATAGCCAGGGACAGGTGGATTGGAGGTGTTTCCCTATGGAATGCAGAGTCCTTTGATCCCTCAGAGCTTTTCCAGGGATTCCCTTTCCAGCTCCCATTGGAGACATCCCAATATTTCCACTTCACTCTTTCCAAGGAATTAAAGGGAAGAGGGATCTAAAATAGAAAGGAGAGGAGATTCCTCTTTTCCTTTGGAAACTGGAAAAAGTGGGATCCGGTCAATTTTCCCACTGGCTCAAATATCTGGGACCAATACATGGATTTTTTTAAAGTGTTTTGCAAAGAATTTCCTTGGAAAGGGAGGATGGGAGATCCCTGAGCATTCCCTGTTCCCTCTGGAATCCCTGCTTGGTATCCAAGATGTTCCGAGCCCTCCCAAAATTTATCCAAGTGTGGATCCATCCGAGGAATACTTTTCCCGGGATTTATCCGATTCCCTTCATCCCAAGCCCATCCCAAGTTCTTCTCTCCAGCCCTTGGCTCATCCCTGTTCCCAAAAGCTCCAATTCCTCGTTTCCATGTCCTTTTCCTATTCCCTGTCCCAGCGTTCCTTTCCCAGCCATTCCCAGTATCCCACATTTCCTCTTCCCAACCCAAGGATCGGACTTGGGCCTTTTCCAACCTCAACGATTCCATGATTTTATTCCTCACCTGCTTTATCCCTCCTCAGATCCAGCTGCTCTCCATGGATCTGCTCTTCCTTAGCAGGGAATGCTGGGAACAAAAAGCCCTTCCCGAATTCGGGAATTCCAGCAGATTTGGAGCATCCTTGGATATCAGATTTTAGCAGGAATAACTGGGAGATTTTTCCCTCCTGGATTAATTTTGGATTAAGAGACCAGGAAGTGCCAAGGAATGGTTGAACCTGTCCTTAAGGAATTTCTGGAATTCCATGGGAAAACTGCAGGAAGATTTGCCTTGGTCATGGAAAATCCTCCTTGTTTGGGATTGGGATTTTCAGGAATTCAGCCTCTTCGGCTGAACTCCATTGGGAAAACGCAGCTTTTTGTGGAAAGTGGAAAAAATTCCAAGCAGGGAGCTGGGAAATGCAGGTGGAGAAACGATGGGAAAGGASCCCTCCATGGAATGTCCCACCCCAAATCCTTGGGATGGTGATCCCACATTTATGGCTCCAAATCCGCCTTTTTCCTGCTTTTCCAGCTGCCTGGATCATCTTCCCTCCAACCATCCCCGAGCGCTATCGGAATCCGAGTCCTCCACGCTCCCATTCCCGTGTTCCTCACCATGGATCAAAYTCCACTGAGGTTGGAAAAGACGTCCAGGAGCATCCAATCCAACTGGGATCCATTCCCACCGAGCGCCACATCCAGGAATTTTCATGGATTGGAGTTTTTGTTGGAAATCCAGGAACGAGCAGTAGCAGATATTCCAGGACCATCCTTGGATTCATTTCTCCCTTGTCCTGGYGCCACTTTTTCCTTGGAACAGGCCGGCGCTGGAAATTAGGGAAGAAATCCATGTTATTTGTGGATCTGGGAATCAGGGAAGAATCCAAACTTCCCGCTGAGGGGAACTGGAATATTCCTGAACTGTGCCTGACCCTTCCCAGCATGGAAAGGAAAAGGAATTAGAAGGAAAAACAAAGCTCGGCTCCAAGCGGGACAATCCGATTCCTTTTCCTTCATTTTTATGGAGCAGAACTAAAAATAGGATTTTTCTCCGTGTAAAACATTTATGGAGAACTTGGGAATTCTCATCCTGGCTTGGATGGAAAAATCAGGGAGTTGGGGTTTTTTAAATTTTCTATTTTTTTCCTGACAAATCTGTCAAGGAAATCAAAACCACATCCCGAGGTTTACSTTCCCTGGAAAAGCATCCAGGCTGGCTGATTCCAGGTTAACACCTGGAATTCCATGTCCAAAGTCATTTCCAGCCTCTCCTGTCTATCCCATTTTTCCAGTGCCGGGTATTTTTGGGAGCAATTCCAGTTATTTCTTTGCTTTACCGAGAAACAGGGAAGTCAAGTGAGGGTGGAGGAATTCTGGGAATTCGGATGAGGAGGGAGGTTGATTTCCTTGGAAAAGGCCACTGAGGCACCGCGGATTCCGGAGCTGTCCAACCTCCATGTGGGAATATCTTACTCAAATCTTGGGAAGGTCTCCGTGCTTCCGTAGCTTTTCCAAACAGCTGCCCACAGAGAGATCCGGAGCGATGATCCAGCAGGGAATTCCGGCTTCCTGCCGTCCTCATCCCACTCTGGTGGCAACAGGGCTGGGAACAGGGATGGGCTCCAGGGATCTCCAGAGGGATGTGTCCGGCTTGCGGGATTCCCTCTGGAATCATCTCCTGATGGAAGTTGGCAGAATTCTGATCCCTGCCCGAGGAGTTGAGATGTTGACTTACTGGGAAAATTTAGGAATATTTCTGCTGGAATACGACCCAGACTGGTTTAAATCTGTGGCTCCCTCATCCCTGGAAGTGTCCAAGGCCGGGTTGGACACTGGGGCTTGGAGCAACCTGAGATAGGGAAAGGTGTCCCTGCCCATGGATGGGGTGGGAATGGGATGGGATTCCGGGTCACTTCCAAACCCAAAGCATTCCAGGATTCTGGAGCCCCTCTGCTCTGGAGGCAGGCTGGGAGAGCTGGGAATGTTCCCCTGGAGAAGGGAAGGCTCCAGGGAGAGCTCCGAGCCCCTTGCAGGGCCTAAAGGGGCTCCAGGAGAGCTGGAGAGGGACTGGGGACAAGGGCTGGAGGGACAGGACACAGGGAATGGCTTCCCAGTGGGAAAGGGGAGCTTGGGCTGGGATCTTGGGAAGGAATTGCTGTGTGGGAGGGTGGGGAGGGGCTGGGCTGGAATTCCCAGAGCAGCTGTGGCTGCCCCTGGATCCCTGGCAGTGTCCAAGGCCAGGCTGGACATTGGGGCTTGGATCCACCTGGGATAGTGGGAGGTGTCCCTGCCCATGGAATGGGGTGGGAATGGGATGGGATTTAAGGTCTCTTCCCACCCAAACCATTCCAGGATTCTGGAGCCCCTCTGCTCTGGAGCCAGGCTGGGAGAGATCCCCTTTACATTAATTTAATCCCTTTTTATATAAATTTCACCCCATTTATGYMAATKTWATTCCTTTTAATATTAACTCCACCCTGTTCTATATCAATTTTATCCCTTTTTTGTATTAATTTCTCCTCATTTTATATCATTTTCACCCCATTTTATATCAATTTAATCCCTTTTTATATAAATGTAATCCCTTTTTATATAAATTTCACCCCTTTTATACCAATTTAATTCCTTTTTATATCAATTGAACCCTATTTTATATCAATTTTATCTCATATTATATCAATTTCACTCCTTTTTCTATTAATTTTCTTCCACTTTGTATCAATTTCACCTCATTTTATGGTCATTTTATCCCATTTTAAAACTAATTTTATACCTTTTAATATTCATTTTATCCCTTTTTATATTAATTTCTCCTCTTTTATATCAATTTCACTCAATTTTATATCAATTTTATCCCATTTTATATCAACTTTATCCCTTTTTATACCAATTTAATTCCATTCTACGTAAATTTTATCCTTTTTTGTATCAATTTTATCCCTTTTTGTATTAATTTTGCTTGATTTTATATCAACTTTATCCCTTTTTATATTAATTTCTCCTCTTTTTATACCAATTTCACGGCATTTTATACCAATTTTATCCCATTTTACATCAATTTTATCCCTTTTTATATTAATTTCACCTAATTTAATATGAATTTTATCCCTTTTACTAGAAATTTCACTCATTTTTATATTTTTATCCTTTTTTATTAATTTAATCTCATTTTATGGTAATTTCATCACATTTTATATCAATTTCATTTCTTTTTTATCAATTTAATCCCATTTTTATATCAATTTAATCCCATTTTTATATCAATTTCCCCCCACACTTCCCAAAAGTTCTTCAAGGTCTCCTGCTCATTCCCAAAATCTCCTTCCCTGGAGCAACCACAATCCCTGGAAATGAATTTTTCCCACTTTGATCCCATTCCAGGAGGAGATTTCCCATTCCCAGCTTCCGGGTGCTCCAAGGGAAAACCCCCTGGAGCAGCTGAGCCTGATCAGCTCCTGATGATCCCGGGAATGATTGGAAGCGGGAAATTGGGGAGGATATTTAAGGATGGGCCGGGAATTTGGGATTTCAAAGGAAGGTGGGGTGTGGAGAGGGAGGAGGAGGTGGAAGGAATTCGAGGAGCAGTGGAGCGGGAAGAGCTTTTCCTACTCRCGGGTTTTTGGGATAAGGACTTGTCCAGGGGTTTGGAGCCTTGGATAGTGCGGAAAACTTCTGGAAAAGAACTTTGAATGGGGACGATCCATGGGTGTGGATGCGCCCAAATCCATGGATTTGGATCCTGTGCTGGAGCTGCAAGAGGATGAAGCAACTCCTGGAATTCTCGGCTGCTGGTGGCACTCATTCCTGGCAGGAATTTTGTCCAGTCTTATCTATGCGTGTATTCCCAATCCCTGGAGGTGTCCCAGGCCAGGTTGGACACTGGGGCTTGTATCCACCTGGGATAGTGGGAGGTGTCCCTGCCCATGGATGGGGTGGGAATGGGATGGGATTTAAGGTTCCTTCCAACCCAAAAAATTCCAGGACTCTGGAGCCCCTCTGCTCTGGAGCTGGGCTGGGAGGGGCTGGGCTGGAATTCCCAGAGCAGCTGTGGCTGCCCCTGGATCCCTGGCAGTGTCCAAGGCCAGGTTGGACATTGGGGCTTGGATCCACCTGGGACAGTGGGAGGTGTCCCTGCCCGTGGAATGGGATGGGAACRGGATGATCCTTAAGGTCCTTTCCATCCCAAACCATTCCATGATTCCATGACCTGTTTCCCTCAGCCCTGCAGTCGGTTTGGGATCATCTTTGGGTGGAATGTTCACCTGGAGAAGGGAAAAATCCAGGGAAACCTCAGAGCCCCTTGCAGGGCCTAAGAGGGATCCAGGAGAGCTGGAGAGGGATTTGGGACAAGGAGGATCCAAAGATCCAGGATGGACCATTCCTCATATAAATCCAGGAGCACCATTCCCAGCTCCAAAGGCTCCTGAAATCCCTAAACCACGGCTGCTCCTGGGAATTTTCACTTCGTTCCCTGCCCAAGCTGATTTTATGGGAAAACGCCAGCCCTGGAAGTATCCAGCTCTTCCAGAACTTGGATAACGCTCCAAGGAGGTGTCGGGGAAAAGCGGGATCTCAGGAGCTGGGATCGTTTCCAAGCAAGGCTGGAAGCTTGGATACAATGGGAAACATGGATCCCTTGGAATATTCCAGCATCCATCTCCTGCAGCCGACTCCGATCCCAAAAATCTGAGCTGCCCCTCTGGAGAAGCTCCAGATCCCGGTGAGTGTCCCCTCCAGGTGAACATTCCAAGGAATCTCAGTCACTCATCCTCTGCTTTCCCCTCTTGACCCTAAAATTCCCTCAATTTTTCCCAAAAACCTTGGGAAAAAAARCACAGGTCATGGGAATTGTGCTCCAAAGTCAGGCAGGGACATTTGAACTCCTCTCCCTGACCAGATCAGAGAATTCCAGGAGAGGAGATGCTAAATCCAAGGAAAACGCTGGGTTTTTCCTGGGAGCAAATCCTTTCCAGTAGGATATTGTGGAATCCCGATGCGATTTTCAAAGGAAAAACCTGGAGCACAAAGGCAGGAGAAGCCCCMGTGACTCCGTCCATCCTCCTCTGCTATCTCCCCACATTCCCAGTTTTCCAAGGGCTCCGGTTCCCTGCCAGCCGCTGGAAATTTCACCTGGAGCACGGGGATCAAGCCCAGGCTTCATTAGGATTTGATATTCCCGCTGATTGCTTTTCCAGGCCCCCGGATCCGGCTCCGAGGGAGCCGAGGGTTCAAAGATCAAATAAATCCTCTGGCAGATTTATCAGCTCCCAAAATTCCTCCATTTTCTCCCATCCCCCTCATTCCCACCGGGATTCAAACTAAAGGGACACTAAAAAGAAAAAAACCAAACCAGCCCCGCATCCCTGATTTTTGTCATATCCCTGGTTTTTTTCGGGATGCTGCTCCAGGTCCCTTCTGTGCAGCAGAAAAAGCGGGAGCAGCCTGGAAAAAGCTGGGAATAAAGCTGGTAGACGGAACAGCAGGGGAAAAAAACCCCGGGATAAAAAAGGCATTTACACCCCCCCATCCCAGTGTTTTTCCCGGAGTTTTCCTCCGGTTTTACACCTCGGAGTTGGAGTTGCCAGATGCCTGCAGGCAGCTCGGATTCCAGGGAATCATTAACTCCAGGAACAGCTTTTCCCACAGTTACAGCTTCCAGTCCCGTGCTGGCACGCAGCTGGGTGGGGAAATTCGGGAATACATCCCTCAATCCACCCCCAAAAGCTATGGATGTGAGGTTTGGGATGTTCCCRAAATCCATCTGGCCTGGAGATAAAGGAGAGGAGCAAGGAATTTTCTTTGTTCCCAAATTCCAGGGATGAAACAAAATCAAGGATAGACAAGAAAAACCCTCTTGGGATTTCTTGGAAGAGGTTTCAAGGGAAAGATTCCAAGATTCGCAGCATTCCCGAGGGTGGGATGGCCCAAAGGGCCTGGAAGGGCAGCCTGGGAATTTGGGAGAACGTGGCACTGTCAGAATTCCCGGGAAAAGAAAATGAGGGAAATCAGAGGGATTTGAGGAGCAGCAATGAGAGGATCCAGGAGAGGCAAAGATTGGAAAAGGTGGATTCTACTTTGGAAGCCGGAAGGGCAAGGAAAGGGATAAGTGGGAAAGCCTGGGAGCCTAAAAACTCTTGGAATTCCTTTAACTCCTTCTCTAATCTCTGGGAAACCCAGGTGGATACCTGGGAATGCGAGGGAGTCGGGATGGGATCAGTTCCGTGCCGAGGGAAAAGGTCCTGTCAGGGATACAAATTTTGCCATGAGGGAAAGGGGACGTGGAATCATGGAATCAGGGAATTGTGGAATGGTCTGGGATATTGCAGCGGATACTGTGGAATCCCACAGCAGGAGGGCTGGAATTAGATAATCCTTGGGGATCAACCATTCCATGAGGATTTCAGCATGGAGTATCCCAAATTTTGATCCTGCTGGGAATCCGTTGATAATCAGCTCATTCCCAGATTTCCTTTGTGTTTTGGGGGATTTTTTCCCCTCCAAGAGGGAAAGGATTCCGGGGGGGGCACATTCCCCACTGGATTTCTGGGATTTTGGGAGGGCAGCCCATAAAAATGGGAATTCCCAAAGCTCCATTGCTGCTTCCTCCACGCTGAAAGTGATTCCCTGTTTTCCTCTCCATCCCAGGGTTATCTGGATAGCGCCTAATAAAGATATCCTGGGAAAAACTTGGAATTTCAGGATCCTCTTGCTCCTTAAAAAACACCCGGAGAGTCCCAGACCCAAAGCCTCAAACCAGGACCACGGATCCCTCCTCAATCCCAACTCCGGCCTCATCCGAGCGATCCAGAGCCCAATTCCACATCCATCGGCCCGGATCCATGTGCTCAGCAGCTCCGGAGCTTCCTGGAAAACCATCGGGATCATCCCACGTGGAGACGGTGCCAATTTTGGCCTCAACTCTGCGGGAAGGAGAAGTCCAGGCTGATCCAGAGGCAGCTGGACCAAGCTCCGGAGCGGGAATGCCGAGCCCAGTTAATTCCAGCGGGAAAGGGGGAAATGATTCCTATATTTAGATCCATGAGTTCTCTGGGAATGAACTTTATGAAATTCCCAACTTACACCCAGCATCAGCTGGGTTTGGAGGCTGCTTTTTTTTTTTTTTTTTCCCTGGAAATGATTTTTCCGTGCGCCAGCTGATCCGGAGTTATCGGAATGAATTTCCACGGGAATAAAGCCGCTCTCCTTGCACGCTTCCATATATTTTTAGTATGGAAAGGGGTGGAATTTTCTCGGCCCCTGGTCAAGGGAGCTGTGAGGTTTTAATGCTCGGGAAAATAGGGAATTGCTTCTCCATCTGCCAGATTTCCAGCTAAAAGCAGGGAATGAGGATTGGGATGTTTAACAACAAACAGGAGGCATAAAACACTCCYGGAGATGGAACTCCGGGACCGTATCCATGAAAAAATGGGATTAGGGCATTTTCCATGGTGTTATTTTAGGGTTTTCCCCCTGCTTTTGTAGGGATTTGGATCAAAATCCTGATTTTTTTTTTTGTTGGGGACAATGGGATTTAAACCTGGCTTGGGCTGGGTTAGGATCCAGGATTTCCCCAAATCCCGTCCTCACACTGGGATTATCCAAGAATATCCCTAAGTAAGGACACAGAGGGGCTACAAGGCCATAAATTCCGAGGGGAAGGGATTGCCCATCATGGAAAAATATCCGGATGCCAATCCCTGGGACGTTCCACTGAGCGCAACTTTAATTCCAAGGTTTTTTTTAGTCGCCTTTTTTAAACCTGGAGGGGAAAAAGAAACTTTTCATTCYCTCCAAATCTGTGGGATGAGGGATTCTCCTTCCCCAGCCATTCCCATCCCGAGGAAAACTTCTCCAATCCAGCTTGGAAGTCTCGTTTTCTCTTCTGAAGATCCTTTTTTCTCGAGAATCCATGGAAAATTTGGCCTCTGGAGCGAGACTCCTCTTATGACAAAGCCTCCCAGCCTAAATCCTTTGGAATTCCTTTTCCTTCATGAAATCCCAAGGAAAAAAGGCCTAATTGGCCCCAAAATTATCAGGGAGGGGGACGGAGACCCTGGAATCGCATTAATCCAAGGAAAATCATCTCCGGAAAGGCAGAGTTTCTCTTCCAGTGCCAATTCCCACCTGGACAAATCCCACCCAATTCTCTTTTGCTCCCACAAAAAGCTTGGAGAATGCTGGCAGCTTCTCCAGGCAGGAAAGGGGGTGGAAAAATGGCACCATGGGGCAGCTTCTCCCCTGTTCCTGTTTTATTTCGGAATATTTAATGGTGAAAAAAGCAGGGAAAAGCTGGGATCAGGCAGCGAGGAGAGTAGAGCAGGGAATTCCATCCCAGAAATCAGCTGCTCTGTTCCCGCCATACCCAAGGCTCTGGGATGACCCATCACAGTTTTCCAGGATTAGGGGGTTGGATCATCTCATCCATGGTTTTTTTTTTTTTCCATGAAATTCTGTCTCTGAGGATCCTTAGAGATCTTTTCCAACCTGGAATATTCCAGAGGATTTCCTGTCCCTAAAATGATCCATCCCGGACCTCCTGCAGCAGGAATGTCAGGGCTCCCGTGGGAATATCCCTGCTCTTCCCTCCCGGCTTGGAAAAGCTCTCAACCAACCTGGTGGGAATGGAAGGCACATTCCACATGGATTTCAGTCCCGGATATTTCCTGGACCTCCGTGAAATCCTTGGTGAATCCGGGCAGGAACCTCTGGAGGGTTAAAATTAACGAGACTCTTCTAATTAAGGTTTATTATTAAGAAGCTGTGGCTGTTCCATCCCTGGAGGTGTCCAAGACCAGGTTGGAAGGGATTTGGAAAAACCTGGGGCAGTGGGAGGTGTCCCTGMMCATGGATGGGGTGGGAATGGGATGGGATTTAAGGATTCTCCAAACCCAAAGCATTCCAGGATTGTGGAGCCCCTCTGCTCTGGAGGCAGGCTGGGAGAGCTGGGAATGTTCCCCTGGAGAAGGGAAGGCTCCAGGGAGAGCTCCGAGCCCCTTGCAGGGCCTAAAGGGGCTCCAGGAGAGCTGGAGAGGGACTGGGGACAAGGGCTGGAGGGACAGGACACAGGGAATGGCTTCCCACTGGGAAAGGGGAGCTTGGGCTGGGATCTTGGGAAGGAATTGCTGTGTGGGAGGGTGGGGAGGGGCTGGGCTGGAATTCCCAGAGCAGCTGTGGCTGCCCCTGGATCCCTGGGAATGTCCAAGGCCAGGTTGGACACTGGGGCTTGGATCCACCTGGGATAGTGGGAGGTGTCCCTGCCCGTGGATTTGGAAGGGATTTAAGATTCCTTTCCACCCCAAACCATTTCATGATTCCATGACCTGTTTCCCTCAGCCCCGCAGTTGGTTTGGGATCATCCTTGRGTGGAATCCAGGGCAGGAAAAATCCTGCTCCAAGTCCATCCCATTGTTTTCCAGACCAAGAACCTCGTCAGCTTCTCCCTCTGCCCCAGGAGGCCTTGGGAATGTGCAGGAATTCCCTTTCCTCACCTGGAAAACGGAGCTGGAAACTCATCCTCTTGCCTATGGAAGTTGCACTTCCAAGAGAAAATTCCGGGAGAAATCCCGATTTCCAGAGGCAGCAGCACCTGGAGCATCCCACGGACTCTCCAAGGCCTCAATTCCATGTGGAAAAAACTTTGGCTTGTGGAAAAATCTTTGGAAAAGTGGAATCTCCATTAAAATTCTGTCTGAATTCATCCCAGGCAAGGAATTTTCTCCCGCAGCTTCCAAAAATTCATCGGATTAGATCCCACCCTTGGGATACTCCAGGAGCAACACCTCCTTTTCCAAGTTTTCCCTATTCCACCTCATTTTTGGACTCCCAAACTAAGGAATTTCTACCTGCCAGAATTCCCCTGGTCTCTTCCTGCTGTTTTTCCAGGGATACAGGATAGAGCGGGATAGTGATGGACACTTCCCAACACCATCCCAGCTCCCAAAACCTCCCATTTTCCCAGAAACTGGGAAAAAAATCCCTAAAAAAAMCGATGTTTTCTGCATCAGCCGCTTGAAAGAGCCCAGATCACCTCCAAGTATTTTTATGGAGGGAGTTTTCCTCTCGTTCCCGACTGTAAATCCCTGATGTTTTCCAGGTGTTGGCTCCTCATCCCGGGATGGAAGGTGTYGGAGCAGCTGCTCCGAGCAGGTGGTGGCCACTGGGAAGCTCCGCAGCTGCTGGAATGGGAGGAACTGGAAGCAATTCCCGGTCCTAATGGAGACGGTTCCTCATTAACGGGAAGTTCCGTGGGCCTGGAGCGGATTTGCTTCCAGAGGCAATTCCTGCAAAATGTTTTGGAGGTTTAAAGGAAGACAGGAGGTTTTTGGGAGGTGGGAAGGGATGGGAAGCAGGACTGGAGGGAGTTTTTGGGGCKGATTTTTGACACACGACTCAAATCCAGGGAAGTTGAAACACTGGGAAGTCTTTTCCAGGCGGACGGAAAGCCATGGAAGACACGACTCAGGGAATGAAGATGGGATTGGGAATGAGGAAGGGAGAAGGTTGGATCCACCTGGAGTTTTAGGAGTTTAGAGGAGGGGAAATGTCCCCTCTGGTCGGGAGAATCCAGATACTAAATTCCCTAAATCCCACAGTGGCATGGGATGATCCCAGCCCACACCAAGAGTTGATTCCAATTCTCCTGCACTTCTCGATCCTGAGATTTAGGACCCAGCAGATTCCTGGAATGGTTTGGAAGGGACCTCAAAGCCCATTCCATTCCACCCCCATTCCATGGGCAGGGACACCTCCCACTATCCCAGATGGATCCAAGCCCCAATGTCCAACCTGGCCTYGGACACTGCCAGGGATCCAGGGGCAGCCACAGCTGCTCTGGGAATTCCAGCCCAGCCCCTCCCCACCCTCCCACACAGCAATTCCTTCCCAAGATCCCACCCCAAGCTCCCCTTTCCCACTGGGAAGCCATTCCCTGTGTCCTGTCCCTCCAGCCCTTGTCCCCAGTCCCTCTCCAGCTCTCCTGGAGCCCCTTTAGGCCCTGCAAGGGGCTCGGAGCTCTCCCTGGAGCCTTCCCTTCTCCAGGGGAACATTCCCAGCTCTCCCAGCCTGCCTCCRGAGCAGAGGGGCTCCAGCCCTGGAGCAGCTCYGGGGCCTCCTCTGGATTTGCTCCAGCAGCTCCAGGTCCTTCCTGAAGTTGGGATCCAGGATCTGGGGCAGCTCTGCAGGTGGGGTCTCACCTGAGGGGGCCCAGGGACAGAATTCCCACCTTTCCTGCTGCCCATGCTGGGATCAGCCCAGGGCACGGAGGGGTCTGGGCTGGGCCATTCCATCCTCATCCTCTGCATCCCAAATCCTTCTCCCAGGGCTGCTTCCCATCCCGTGTCATGGTGGAAAGACCTCCCTGAACTGGTGAGGGTGCTCTTTTTCCATCGGGATGAGATTCCACGCAGGGAAAAGAGCTCTTCCGGAAAAAATKGGCTTCCAGTAATCCTTGTGATTCCATTAAAAAATGGTGTGTCCACATCAAACCTTCTCCAATATTGGGATTATCCCTAATTAATAGGATATATTTCCATAGGTTTTCCTTGGCYTATGATCCAAGAATCTTTTAAATATTAGGATTTATCCTCTGTTCCCCTCTGCTCTTCCCGAGGAGACAAGGAATACCAGGAGAGAGGGAAAAGCCCTTTTTTTGGGAATTGCTGCCTGGGGCATTGTTGAGGGAATTGTTAATTATAATAATTCCATATTTAAATGTTTCCAAGGTTTCCTGAAGCCAGAGGTTCAGAAGGAGAGAGCTGGGAAATAATTCCAGGGAGAGTTAAATCCATCCTGGGAAAAAATTCCTGGTTTGGGACTCGGTGGGATTATATCAGGCGGAAAGGAGAAGTAGGAGGAAAAAGGAAGGTCTGAAAGTTAAATCCTGTGGGAATTCCAAGATTAAGGGAGTTCCCCTCCGTCAGTGGGAAGCCATTCCCACTTTTCCTGTTGCTCCAGAGCCTCATCCAACGTCCCTCTCCTGCTCTCCAATATCTGTCCCACATTGATCCCACCCACCACCGCATCCCTGCATTCCAGGAGATGGGATCTTCCCACAAAGCCGTGGAAGCTGCAAATCCATCAAGGAAACAGTGGGAATTCCCACTTTTGGATTTGCTGTCCCACATCAGCCGCTTGGAATGACCTTGGAATGCACAACTCAGCTCCTTCCCTCCATTCGTCCAAGCTCCRTGAAGGAATCCAGGGTTTTTTTGGGAAAAAACAGAGGTTCCATCTGGATCTTGGCCTCCTGGGAAGGATTTGGCACTTTTGGGAAAGGTTTGGCACCTTAGCAGCCTGGACCGGTGGGAATTCCATGGGGAATTTGACTTCCCGGGTTTATTCCTGCTCAGCTTCTGCCCGGAAAGACGTGGAGAAATTGGAGAGAGTTGGGAGAAGAAATGACAATGGAAGAGCTTTCTTTGGGAAGAAATATTTCCATGGATCATGTGCTGGAGYCTGGGATTCCTGGGATTCTGGTTGGATGGGAGATCCCAGTAAAGCTTGGACATTATCATGGTTTAAAAACAGGGAATGTGCTGATGCCGTGGAGAGGAACGTTATTCCAAGCATGGAATAACGAGGTTGGAATGATAAGGAATTTAGGTCATCCATGAAATCCGCTTGGCTTGGAATGGTTTCCGGTGGGGCAGGAATCCATGGAGAGACGGAAGGGATGATCCAATCTGGACGTGTCTGATCCCTAATTTTTTATTTATTTATTTTCCAAGCCAGGGAGTCACTGCAGGGAATCAGTGGGAATTTTATCCTGAGGCTTCCCAAACCATTGGGAAATTTATTTTTGCCTTTTTCCCCCCTTTCCAGGTGCAAAATTTGGGGATACCTCCGACACAAAGCATTCCAGTTTTTAGGAAAATTGGGAAACTAAACTTGGATTTCATCACCACCCACTGGAGGGGGGATAAAAATCCCACAACTCATCCCAATTCCTGCCACATTCCAGAGGGAAGCATCTCTTTCCTCATGGTGGGCAAATAATCAGAACGGGAATGGGAAAATTCATTCCTGAAAAAACAGGGATGCCAAGGACAGAGATTTTTGGGATGGAAGGATTTGATCCCGTAAGTGGTGACACCCCCTGCATTTGCATCCCCTTTTTTTTTTWAATTTTTTTGGGAATGCCTTTGTGGAATCCGACAGGTGCATCGGATTTGGAACAGATTTTTCCCATTATCTGCTGGGGGAGCTTCAAGTTATCCCGGAGATCTGTCAGAGCTGGCTGAGTTTTCCAGGGAGTTTCTGGATGGAATTAGCTGCAGACTGGGGTCAGTGCCAGTGGCCTCTCCATGAACTTGGAATCCCGGCCTTGGAGCAACAACTGGGAAAATCCATGACGAGCTCTCCCGTTTTTCTTGCTGCTGCTTGGGAGATCCATTTTCCTCTCCTTTTCCCTCTTTTTTGTGTTTTCTCTGTGGCCAGGGAAGAAATAAAGCCCGGGAATTAGGCAGGAAAGAGCCTTTGGAAAGAGTCGGAGCTGGGATTCCTCTTTGGAGGTTTTTTTATCCCATGCGGAGCYGAAGAAGACTCGAAACAAATCCCGCTGAGTGGTGTTGGGAATCAGAGGGAATTCCTTCATGGAAAAGGTGATTAGGTGTTGGAATGGGCTGCCCAGGGAGGTTTGGAGTCCCCATCCCTGGAGGTGTCCAAGGAATTCCTGGATGTGGCACCCAGTGCCAAGGTGGGGATCTGGCACAGCTTGGACTCGCTGATCCTGGAGGGCTTTTCCAACCAAAATCTTTCTGGAATTCTGGGATATTGTTCCCTGTGAGAGTGGGGAGGGGCTGGGCTGGAATTCCCAGAGCAGCTGTGGCTGCCCCTGGATCCCTGGAAGTGTCCAAGGCCAGGCTGGACATTGGGGCTTGGATCCACCTGGGATAGTGGGAGGTGTCCCTGCCCATGGGTGGATTGGGAATGGGATGGGATTTAAGGTCCTTTCCCACCCAAACCATTCCATGACTCCATGATCCACAGGCTGAGTTTGTTCAGCACCCAGTGATTTTTCCAAGATCAAATTGGGAGTAATCCGTCTGATYGAGATGGGAAAAAGGTGGAATTGCTCAGAATTACGGCTCCTGTAGGACAACCCGGATTTGGGCTTGGTCAGGTGGATTTTGGCCCAGGGCAGCTCTTGGCGCATCCCTGCATCCCAAAATTCCGGGTGGGACTTCTTTGGGACCTCTCCTCTGCCTCTCACTGAGCTCAGGGTGGCTCCAGGGTGTTTTCCATCTTTTCCTCGGGATGAAACACCAGCGCCTGGGCCGAACCCTTTGTTCTGAGGCACCTCCACATTCCACGAGGATCCATCACAGGATCCGGATTCAAGGGACAAGCTGAACACGGGACACATGGAAAAGAGATGGAAACTCGTTAATCCCATTTTATCCATGGAAAAAGCGTGTTTAAAATAATCCCGGTCTGTTTTAATGAAAAGGAATTATCTGGGAATGGCAACGGCAGGAACAGCTCAGGAAACCAGGGATGAAGAGATTCCCRGATGGGGCTTTGATCCTTGAGGTTTCTCCAACCCCAAATGCAGGAAAGGTCTCCATCATCATCCCATGACTTCATCATCTCTTCCCTCCTTTGCCAGATTCCAAGGGAAGCTGTGGATGTCTTCCAGCCCTTCGGGATGATGGGAGAACTGGCACATCCATGATGGATCCATCAAATGAGCTCATCCCGGGAATGTTCGCTGTGGTTCAGGAAAGTTCAGTTCCCAATTCCCGCTCCCTTCCTCCCTCCCCCATCCCAGTTTGTGGCTTCTTTGGTGTTTCCCGGCTCCAGCTGGGATCAAAAGCAGGAAGGGGGTGTTGGAAGGATGGATATTTCAGCAGGACAAGGAAAAATGGGGCTCTTTTGGGAAATCTCAGTCAATCCTTTCCCCACAAAATCAAAACCAGGGATGTCTTGGAGCAAGAGATGCTTCCCCGGAGCTGTTGTTTGGGAAAAGTCCAGGAATTCGACATTTTGTTCATTGATGAGCTGAAGGTTGGATTAATCTGTTCCAGACTGACTTAAAAAGGCCGGGATTAGATCCAGCTCCCTTCGTTCTGGAGGTATCAGGAGATCTGGGGGGTCCTGACGGATTCCAAACATAAATCTTAAAGGAAAAGTGAACATTTCCAAGCAGGAATTGACCAGATCCTGTTGATGGCACCTTAATCTTCCCAAAAAATCTGTGGCTGCCTCATCCCTGGAAGTGTTCAAGGCTAGGTTGGATGTTGGGGCTTGGAGCACCCTGGGATAGTGGGAGGTGTCCCTGCCTGTGGATGGGTTGGGAATGGGATGGGATTTAAGGTCTCTTCCAACCCAAACCATTCCAGCCCCTCTGCTCTGGAGGCAGGCTGGGAGAGCTGGGAATGTTCCCCTGGAGAAGGGAAGGCTCCAGGGAGAGCTCCGAGCCCCTTGCAGGGCCTAAAGGGGCTCCAGGAGAGCTGGAGAGGGACTGGGGACAAGGGCTGGAGGGACAGGACACAGGGAATGGCTTCCCAGTGGGAAAGGGGAGCTTGGGGTGGGATCTTGGGAAGGAATTGCTGTGBGGGAGGGKGRGGAGGGGCTGGGCTGGAATTCCCAGAGCAGCTGTGGCTGCCCCTGGATCCCTGGCAGTGTCCAAGGCCAGGTTGGATCCAGCTGGGATAGTGGGAGGTGTCCCTGGATGGAACTGGGTGGTTTCTGAAGGCCCCTTCCAACCCAAACCATTCCATGAACCCATGGATGTTGTTCCATGGACAATCCAACAGCCGGGATAATTTTTTCTCCCCGGATGAATCCTCTGCTCCTCCACATCCTCCTCATGATCCTTGTCAGGAACTAAGCCTCACTTCCCACCAATCCTTTGGRAGCCACAGCTCTGCCAGGAATTCTGTTCCAGTATTTGCAGGGATAGAGTCTCCATAGGTGTTTTATATAGGAACAAAAACACTGGAAAAATTCCCACGTTTTACTGAGGAGAGAATCCCAAAGCAGAACAAAAAACTCCAAACACAAGAAAYTGGGAATTTATTTCTSCATGTTYTGTCTGGAGTCRAAWTTACCAAGGAGACACCTCCAGGAGSATTAATCCCTGGATTTGCCGAAGGCCCCGTGCATCATGGAAAAGGTTCCATGGAGAAATTTACTGGGAGCGAATCCATCTCTTTCCCTGGATGCCAAATTCGCACCTTCCTTGGAGCCGCCACCGAAATGGCTTTGCTCCTTTTAAAAGCCGGGAGCTGGGAGTGTTTGGAGAGTGAGAAACAGGGAATTCAGGCCTGGAATTCAGCTCCTGGCAGCCGAGGGATCACCGGCAACCACTGAACATTTCTAGGAAAAAAAAAATCCGTCGTGTTTTAAGCTCTGTTTCAGCTAAAAGGGTTTTGATCCAAACGAAGAGCCCAATCCCAAAGAAAACAGGATTAATGGATGTTCCCAGACAGAGGTGGCACCTCCGCGTCCCCCAAGGGACACTGGGATGCTCATCCCTTTTGTCTTCTTGAGGGTGTGGAATCCTGGAATGGTTTGGGTGTGAAAAGGGCCTTAAAACTCATCCCATTCCCACCCCATTCCATGGGCAGGGACACCTCCCACTATCCCAGGTGGATCCAAGCCCCARTGTCCAACCTGGCCTTGGACACTGCCAGGGATCCAGGGGCAGCCACAGCTGCTCTGGGAATTCCAGCCCAGCCCCTCCCCACCCTCCCACACAGCAATTCCTTCCCAAGATCCCAGCCCAAGCTCCCCTTTCCCACTGGGAAGCCATTCCCTGTGTCCTGTCCCTCCAGCCCTTGTCCCCAGTCCCTCTCCAGCTCTCCTGGAGCCCCTTTAGGCCCTGCAAGGGGCTCGGAGCTCTCCCTGGAGCCTTCCCTTCTCCAGGGGAACATTCCCAGCTCTCCCAGCCTGCCTCCAGAGCAGAGGGGCTCCAGCCCTTGGAKCATCTCTGGGCCCTGCTCTGTGTCTTTCCTCTCTCTGATCCATCACAGAACATCACAGGAATTCCAGGGTTGTGGGAATCCTTGGAGAGCTGCAGCCTGGCTGAGGAACCAGATTTGGGATGGGTCTCCAACACGCACAGAGCTCCAGAGCTGCCACTGGGAACCCAAAATTCCAAAGGTGAGCTGAGGAAAAGTTCAGCTTCTGTGTACAAACCAACATTTTCTGAGGATCCGGAAAGTGGAAAATGCCTCGACTTGGAGAAGGGCTTTGGACAAGGGATGGAGGGACAGGACACAGGGAATGGCTTCCCACTGGGAAGGGGGAGCTTGGGGTGGGATCTTGGGAAGGAATTGCTGTGTGGGAGGGTGGGGAGGGGCTGGGCTGGAATTCCCAGAGCAGCTGTGGCTGCCCCTGGATCCCTGGGAGCGTCCAAGGCCAGGCTGGATCCACCTGGGATAGTGGGAGGTGATTTCCAGCCCAAATCACTCTGGAATTCCATGACTTGGAGCTCTGGACTCTTCGGGATTGTTCAGAGCCATTAAAAACCAGGAGGTGCCTGACCAGGTACATCACATGAACACTCCAYGGACAACGATGCTCCAAAAAACACGGAAAAGTGGCAAAACCACTCTATCCTACGGGAAAACACTTGGAAGAGAGGTGCAGGAACAGGTTAACAGCTTTTCCTTGGGAAAAAAACCRAAGGAGAACACCGGGAGCTGTGTGGAGCCTCCGGAGCCGGGACAATGCCTTTTTCTGTCTCTGCCGTTGCTCCCTCTYGTTCTTCCAGCGGCACATGGAATTCTGCCACCCATTGAGTCACCGACGCCACCTCCCCGCTCCCTTCCCAACGTGCCCATCTCCATAATTATCCAATAAATCCACAAGCACTTTCCTGTCATCCCGGGGCYGCGCTGGGAACGCGGCTCAATTCCGTGTCTGAGTGCGCCTGTGGGTCCTGCCAAATTCCAGGGCAGCCAAAACCACAGGAAGGCTGCAGTGAGAGGGAATAGGCTCGGAGCACAAGAAAATCCATGGATTTTATTGGAGGTGGTGTTAACTGCTGTCTGCACAGTGGCTTTTCAGCCCTTGGAAAAGGGGGAATTCYGGGTGCAAAACCCAGGGAAGTTCATCCCTGCTTGTCCATAGGTGTCCAGGTTGGATTGGGATCTGTCCCTTGAACAGGGAAGGCTCCGCTGGTGCCTCTCGCCCTCCCTGATTTGCTGCCGGATGATTAAAGTTTGGGAGAATTCCCGGATTCAGGAGTCTTGCTCTGCCAGGAACACATTCAGGGCCTGGAGAGCGTTGGAGGCTCCTGTCGGGTGACAGCTTTGATTGACAGCTCTTCATCCCTCTGATCCAACTGGCTGCCTCATCCCGGGAAGTTTCCAAGGCCAGGTTGGACATTGGGGCTTGGATCTGCCCGGGAAAGTGGGAGGTGTCCCTGAACATGGATGGGATGGGATGGGATTTAAGGTCCTTCCCACCGAAACCATTCCAGGATTGTGGAGCCCCTCTGCTCTGGAGGCAGGCTGGGAGAGCTGGGAATGTTCCCCTGGAGAAGGGAAGGCTCCAGGGAGAGCTCCGAGCCCCTTGCAGGGCCTAAAGGGGCTCCAGGAGAGCTGGAGAGGGACTGGGGACAAGGGCTGGAGGGACAGGACACAGGGAATGGCTTCCCAGTGGGAAAGGGGAGCTTGGGCTGGGATCTTGGGAAGGAATTGCTGTGTGGGAGGGTGGGGAGGGGCTGGGCTGGAATTCCCAGAGCAGCTGTGGCTGCCCCTGGATCCCTGGCAGTGTCCAAGACCAGGTTGGATGGACTTGGATCCACCTGGGATAGGGGGAGGTGTCCCTGCCCATGGATGGGGTRGGAATGGGATGAACATTAAGGTCCCTTTCCAACCCAAACCATTCCATGATTCCAGGATCCATCCTGATTTCTGGACATCACCGAGCAGCCCCATGGATGCAGCATCTCCAGGAGGCACTTCCAGGGTGTGGTGCGGACCTTTCTTATCCTCCGTGATGGAATGGAGGCTAAAAAGCCCCGGAACTGCTGGATGAASGTGGGATCAAGATCCAAACCCCTCCTTCCAAACCTTCTGTGCCYCAGGATCCTGGACACGCCTCCAAAAGGAGAATGGGGCCTTCCCATTCCCTACCCTTTTCCAATTCTTTTTCATCCCAAAGCGTTTATAGCAGCAACATTTCTTTTTATAGCCTCTTCCATCACCGGATGCGGGAGATGTTGACACATCCAATTATCCCGTGGTTTGGGTGGCCCAGGGACGTGGAGATGGGAGTGGGAACGTTGGAGCGGGGAAAGAAACCACCTCCATCAAAGCCTTCCCGGGATCCTGCCGGCGGCACGTCCCGGCTGCTCCGTGGGGAACGGGGAGGGTGGGAACTGGGAATGTTCCGAGGTGGCCCCGTGCTTCATCCCACGTCTCCTCCTGACCTTTCCCGGGGGGTGCTCCAAGATTTCTGGCTGTTTCTCTCCTCTTCCTCGGCTGTTTTCCGTGTCTCTGCGCTTCCCTGTTCTGGCTGGAAACTCTGGAATTCGTGCCAAGGAAGTCTCTTYTCATGGCATCCTGCGACTGCCCGGCGCAGCCCTGTGAGATTCCCRCTTTTATCCAAGAGTTTGTGCTGCTTTCAGGCCGGAATTGGGGATAACTCARGGAATGAAACATTTCCCCTTTCCCCTCTTGCCCTGGGGATTCCCTGCAGCTCTCACAGCTCTGTTTGCAGCATTCCCAGTGATTCCCTTTTCCTGGAGCTTCCCAGCTGCTGGGTATGTCCTTGGCTGGGGTTTGTGGAGTCAGTGGTGGGCATGGAGTCATGGAATGGTTTGGGTTGGAAAAGTATTAAGGATCATCCTATTCCCACCCCATTCCATGGGCAGGGAC
>RAHM01000510.1:136239-153298 GCA_003713295.1 Parotia lawesii | reverse complement strand
TTTTTTCCCTTTTTTCTCTCAGATTTTCCTCTCCCGCCCTTTTTCCCTCGGCATTTTCCCAGTTGGATAACAAAGGGCCAGAGTTCATCCAGCGTCATTTGCTCCAATACATCAGAGGTGAGCAGGGAAGCGAGAAAACCGGGAATAGGATATCCCGGGATCCTGAACCGCCCCTGACCTCCGGCTCCCGGAATTCCGTGCTCAATAATCCATCATTCCCTCCTTCCTAACGGATGGCCGGGAATGTCCCCACGGAGCGAGCGTCCCCCCAGGGGTCCCCAGGGGTTACTCAGGGGTGGCTTCACAATGTGCAACTCTGCCAGGATTTGGGATCGTTCCGGGAACGCTCCGAATCCCGGTCCCGGAGCCAGGTGTGGAGGCGGAAAAGGGGAATTTCATCTCTCCCAACACYGCAGCGCGGTGGGAATGTGGTTCAGGATGAGTTTTTCCCTCTGGGAGATGGGATTAGGCAGGATCCCAGCATGGGTCCCAATTTAACTCCGTGTCCCGGCGAGGAATCGAGCGCCGGGAATTCCTGAAGTTCAAGGAGCACTGGCCCAGAAGTTGTTCCTGCGGGACAGATGGATTTGGGAAAACCATGGGAGAGGAGGTCATTAGGGGGTGACCTGTCRCCTTCGATCCGTCACCGGCATTCCCAAGTGGGAGAAAACCCGCKGGAATATTCTCCTTTGCCGCTGGAAGGAGATGTTCCCGTTTATCCAGTTTATTCCATCGTTATTGTTCATTTATTAGCACTGATTTAGGTGGAGGATGCGGGAATTCCTGATGGACGCGAGGCAAATCCCTCTTTCCCTGTCTCCAAGAATATTCCCATTGTTCCCAGGAAAGGGAACACCTTTGCCAGTCACCTGGTGAAAACTCCGAGGAAGAGATGTTGGAAAAATGTGGGATGAAGTTGTGCCCTGGAAAATGAAAAATGTTGGGAATTACAAAAAAAAATGGGTTTAAAAAGAAAATGAGCTCGAGGCTTCCCAGATTCCGTGGCAGCCGAATCCTGGAGGACAATTCCAGAGGGTTGGGAGAAGGCTGTGCTTCCCTAAATGCTGTTAAATCCCATCATGGATCGGCTCTGGACAACGGGATCCAACCGGTTCCTCCCGGAGGGTTGGGAAGTGCTGATTCCATGGGGTTTGCGTCAGGCTGGAGCAGGAGCTGATGAATTCATCCGGATGGGGAGTGGTGTCAGCTCCAGGGATTCCATTTCCCTTCTGGAATTTCCCTCTTGGAAAAAAAACCCAACCCAGATCCTGCTTTTCATGTGGGTTTGATGTGGAGAGTGCAGCATTCCGTGGATTTCTGTCCTTCCGCCCTTTCCCTGGATGCTGCGGCAATTCCAGGCAGTTTTCGGGACAACATCCGTCCCACTGGGGCCTCTCCGAGCACCTCCAAATAAAAGCAGGAATTTTTGGGAGACTCGGAGAACCTTCTTCCTTCACTTCAGGCCCCACCCTGACTCCTCCTCATCGATCAATTTCCAAAGCCTTTGGAAAGGGATTTAGGAGCTCCTGAACTCTGGAATTTTGTCTCTGCCTTTTCATGGACCAACTCCTTAAACCCCAATGGATCCCTTGTATCCCCATGGAATTTCCCTGTTGGGAAACATTGGGAATGTCGCTGTCACAGCTTGAAGGGAAATCAGGATTTTTTTTTCCCGTCATTCTCCTCGTTCCCAAATTTTCAGTCTTTAGTTCCGGCTCTCTCTACAAGGAGCATCCAACTACTTGGATAATGGGATATTTATCCAAGGATTCTTGGGGTCACCACCAGAGGAAGAACCTCCAGTACAAACCAGTAAAAACCAGGACAAAAGGAGTTCTTTGCTTTCCCGTAAGAGAATTTTTGGGATAATTTTTAAACCTTTTTTTGGGCGCCAGTTGCTAGCAATGCCACAGGGACCAGGATTCCAAGTCTGGAATAAAATCCTGTGGAACTGGGAGGGATTTTGGGAATCRAGTCGTGCCATGACAATTAAAAAAACACTCCCGGAATGAATTGGGATTGTTCAGCCTGGAGAAAAAAAGCTTTGGAGTGACAAAACTGGGAACTTCCAGGGCCTAAAGGGGCTCCAGGAGAGCTGGAGAGGGACTGGGGACAAGGGCTGGAGGGACAGGACACAGGGAATGGCTTCCCAGTGGGAAAGGGGAGCTTGGGGTGGGATCTTGGGAAGGAATTGCTGTGKGGGRGGGKGGGGRGGGGCTGGGCTGGAATTCCCAGAGCAGCTGTGGCTGCCCCTGGATCCCTGGGAATGTCCAAGGCCAGGCTGGACATTGGGGCTTGGATCCATCTGGGATAGTGGGAGGTGTCCCTGCCCGTGGAATGGGGTGGGAATGGGATGGGAATTAAGGTCCCTTCCCACCAAAACCATTCCATGATTCTGTGGCTCYGTGATTTTCTAGGATGGGGGAATATGAGGGAAAAGATTTTTGAGGAGCTTTGGTGGCTTTTTTGATCCTAAACCAGCTCGCCCAGGGAAGAGGTGCTGAGAGGGAACCTCATCCCGGTCTGTCGGGATCCAAAGGGAAAGAGYCGGAGCATGGACCAGGATCTGCTCCATGGGACACGAGGAATAGGCAGGAACCGATCCCAGGAAGTTCCACCTGAACAACAGGAAGAACTTCTTGGAACAGATCCTGGTGAGGGGGTGGAGTCTCCTCCCTGGGGATATTCCAGAGCCGTCCGGACACAATCCTGGGATGGCTCTGGGATGGCCCTGCCGGAGCAGGGAGCTAGGACAGAGGACCCTGTCCATAAATCCCATAAATTCCACTTAGGGATATTTTCTATCCCACAGAAGTTGCTGGTGGACTCTTGGGAGCACCTGGATCACAAGCTGGAAATCCTGGGTTTTATACTCCCAGAACATTCCCAAACTGCAGCAGCAGCAGGAACAAATTTTCATGGAATTTGCTGGAAAAAAGCTGATTTTCGCAAGCCAGAATTGTTTTCCAAGGTCCTTTCAGTCCATAGGAATTTGTCACTCTCCGTATTTCCGGATCCCGTGATGGATACGAAGAAGTTTTCCTTGTGAGTCAAGAGGAGGGAAGGAATTCCTTTGGGTCAAGAAAACRGGGATGAATGTAAATGGAAACATCCGGATCCAGCCGGGACAARTGTCCTTAATAAATTCAACGCTCCCGACATTCCAAAGAGCTTCCCTGGCAAGGTCAGGCTGCCATTAAAGCTGGAAAAGAAGGATTTTGTGGATGGAATTGCACCACTGCCCTGATTCCCTTAGGAATCTTCCCGGATGCCGGAGGGAGACGGAGAGGGAAAGAMCTTCGGGAATGATCCAGGTGGGATAATGTGAGTTCCACCAGGGATGTGTCAGTTGGGATGTTGGATTCCTTCCCRAAGTTCAAGAGGATGGCAAAGAATTCCTGGGAAAGAGGCGGCTGTCCCCAGGACCTGGCTGRGCTCTGGGATAGTGGAAGGGCAGGAATTCTGCGGGAATATTATACCCAAGGAATGTGGGGCTGGAWGGGATTTCCTCATCCCTTTCCCTGCTTGGATCCAGGTTCAGGGACAGCTCAGGAGTTCCTGACACGTTTCTGCCTGGCATATCCATGAAAATCCTGGAAAAACCCTTTTAGAAGCATCCTTATCCCTAAATCCTTCAGGTTTCTTTTTTCCTATCAAACCTAATCCTGCTTTTCTGGGATTAAAAGCAGGAATTCTTCACCTACTCGGAGCCAACAGGGGCAAGAGGTGGCTTCTCCCTTTGGAGATGAATTCCATGTGTTTGAATCCCATTATCCTGGCTTTGAATCCCATTATCCTCTTTTTCCTCAGCTCTCCAAGCTCTGGACTAAACAGCTCTGGTCTGAACCTTAATCCCAGTTGTGGTTCCTCCTAAACCAAATTCCATGGAATCATAATATATGGAGATATATATAAAAGATTATTTTAGTTCACGGAATCATGGAATGCTTTGGGTGGGAAGGGACCTTAATTCCCACCCCATCCATGGGCAGGGACACCTCCCACTGTCCCAGCTGGATCCAAGCCCCAGTGTCCAGCCTGGCCTTGGACACTGCCAGGGATCCAGGGGCAGCCACAGCTGCTCTGGGAATTCCAGCCCAGCCCCTCCCCACCCTCCCACACAGCAATTCCTTCCCAAGATCCCAGCCCAAGCTCCCCTTTCCCACTGGGAAGCCATTCCCTGTGTCCTGTCCCTCCAGCCCTTGTCCCCAGTCCCTCTCCAGCTCTCCTGGAGCCCCTTTAGGCCCTGCAAGGGGCTCGGAGCTCTCCCTGGAGCCTTCCCTTCTCCAGGGGAACATTCCCAGCTCTCCCAGCCTGCCTCCAGAGCAGAGGGGCTCCACAATCCTGGAATGCTTTGGGTTGGAAAGGACCTTAAATCCCATCCCATTCCYGCCCCATCCATGAGTAGGGACACTTCCCACTCTCCCAGGTTGCTCCAAGCCCCAATGTCCAGCCGGGMCTTGGACACTTCCCRGGATTTTAGCCCTGGCCAGGCCTCCTTTGGTGGGAACAAACCCCATCCTATCCCATCCCGCTTGGAGTTAATTCCAACCCCACTCTGTCCTTCCCGCTCCATCCCAGCTCCGTTATTTATTTATCCCTCCATGGCCTCCTTGAAGCTTTTCAAACCATCCCAAGGAGGGGTAAATCCCGGGATGAAGGAAGGAAAATAAACTTCAGGAATGTTTAATGCCTCCGCTGAGGGCAATCGAGGGATGAGCGTAAACAATTCCTGACCTGGAATCCTTCACCTCTTCCTGAAAAAATTCCATCACTCCTTTCACCATACGAGGGCACAATCTCCTTATTTTTAGGATTCCAAGCGTATTCCACATTGGATATTGTCAGAAGTGCTTTTTCCTGGAATAATTCATGGAATGGGATGTGAGGATCCAGAGCAGGACTGACCTGACTCCAGGATCCGGGAAAAAAGGATCCCTGAATCTGTGTGGATATTCCCATTATATTAAGGAAAAAGCACATTCCCGTGTCTGGATTGCAGGGAATGTTGGGAAGAGCAGGAGGAAATAACTGTTCCCTCCCARCCTCGCTTCCAGAGAAGGTAAAACTTGGGATCTGAATGGATTTTAAAGGAAAAATGTTGGCACAAGTGGTTGGTTCGTTCCCTTCGGATCCTTGAGCTGCTCCACAGGTTCCCGATGATGGAATTCTTGGAGTGTCCCTAAAACTGACAAGTAAATGTCATTCCATAGCTCCGCATTCAGAGGAATTCCAGGGATAAGCAGAGGTGTCCAGGCCCTTTTTCCCTCCCTCTGGAATTTCCAACTCACTCCTTCATCCATCAGTCCTCAGCCCTCTCCTGGTTTTTTTTTTTTTTTCCTAAGGATGCTCTGGTTCTCCCTTCCTCCCTTCAGGAATTCTTCATTCCTGATATTCCCAACACCTGGCAGGGGGTTCCTGTCCATGCCTTATCTCCTTTGGGAAGAACAGCGCTTCCCACCATCCCTTCCCCCCTCATTCCCACTCATCCCGCTCTCCATTTGGAATTTTAGCCCCATTTGGGAAGCAGCTTTGGACAAAGACATGGCATTAAATAAAACCACCGCGTTTCATCCCAAAAAATCGCCAGGAATGGTGCACGCACTGTTTTTCCACCATGGATTTGGGAGGGGACAGAGGGAAGAAGCAGAAATGGGGATAATTTATAGGATCGGGAATCTGCTGCTGGAAATGGGAGATTTTGCTTCCCTGTCCCTGACAGTTCCCATCCCCAAAACAACCCTTTTATTCCCCATCTCTTCCCTGCTTTTTTTTTTTTTTTTTTAATCCATGGAAATGGAACCAGGGAACAGAAACACAGAAACATAAGGAATAAATCAGGGAAAAAAAAAATCCTTCCCAGATTTTCCACCGTGCCTGCGGAGCGAGGTCTAATTTTCTTTCCCTTTTATTCTTCAGGAACAGAATTAAATCCGTCATCTTTTTTTTAGGATCGTTGCTCATCCTCCTCTTTCCCCGGGATGGTTTGTGCATCTCCAGGAGCTCCTCCCGGATCCCCCTTGGAAAAGTTGGAATCCCGGCTGGTTTTTGGTGGCACTCGGACGGTTGCACAAGGAAAAGGTCAGGAGGGACGGGAGCAGTGAGTCAGGCAGGGAGGGAAAGGAAGCCGGAGCTTTTCCAACTGAAATCCCGCCACAGGTCCCGCACGATTCCAAAGGCAAAATGAATCCCAGGMGCTCCGTGTTGTTGTTGACATTCCCAATCCCGGGAGGATTTAACGCCACAGGGACAGCTCACGTTTGAGTCGAAGCGACCCGAGTGCCGTGAAAAATGGTGGAAGTGGGAATCTTTTTGGGATGAGTCAGCAGCCACGGCTTCCAGAAGCCGTGTGGGGAACCCGAAATATTCCACGGGAATGGCCCAGATCGTTTAAGGAATGCATCCATTGTGGAGAGGTTGGATCTGGGGCTGAATTTAAGCTCCAGGCCCTCTCCTGGACTGGGAATGGCCATTCCTTGCTGGGCTGTGCTGGGAGTTGGGAATTGCTGTCCTGCCTGGAGTTGAATATTCCAGCCCTTTCCAGGGAGCTTCTCCGATGGATTTTCCTGTGTTCCCACTGTTCAGCTTCTTCCCGATCCTGGCTCCTGCACTCACAGAGTCATGGARTGGGTTGGGATGGACCTTAAAGCTCATCTCATTCCATGGGCAGGGACACCTCCCACTATCCCAGATGGATCCAAGCCCCAATGTCCAACCTGGCCTTGGACACTGCCAGGGATCCAGGGGCAGCCACAGCTGCTCTGGGAATTCCAGCCCAGCCCCTCCCCACCCTCCCACACAGCAATTCCTTCCCAAGATCCCAGCCCAATCTCCCCTTTCCCACTGGGAAGCCATTCCCTGTSTCCTGTCCCTCCAGCCCTTGTCCCCAGTCCCTCTCCAGCTCTCCTGGAGCCCCTTTAGGCCCTGCAAGGGGCTCGGAGCTCTCCCTGGAGCCTTCCCTTCTCCAGGGGAACATTCCCAGCTCTCCCAGCCTGCCTCCAGAGCAGAGGGGCTCCAGAACCTGGAATGGTTTGGGTTGGAAAGGACCTTAAATCCCATCCCATTCCACCCCATCCACAGGCAGGGACACYTCCCACTATCCCAGGTGGATCCAAGCCCCATCCATGTCATTCTCCATCCCAATTTTCTGCTCCATGACCAAGTGTGTGCRTGGAAAAGGGATTGTTCCATTCCAGAGGGCTCCTGTGGCCTCGGCTGGGTTTGTTCCCACTGAGCTTCACCCAAAATCCCAAAAGCTTGGACCAGTCTCAGATCCCATTCCGGTGTAGAACTGAGGAACAATGAATGTTCTTCTCTCACGGAGAATGTGGATTTTCCTGGAAAGGCCACTCTGCCCTGGGATTGACTTCCCAGGGAAGGGAATGGCATCTGCAGCCATTTCCCCATTCCCAGAAAAGCCGTGGCTGCCCCTGTATCCCGGGAAGTGTCCAAGGCCAGGTTGGATGRGGCTTGGAGCASYCTGGGATATGGGAAAGTGTCCCTGGAGTYGGATCCGGATGGGCTTCAAGGACCCTTCCAACCCAAACCATTCCCTGATTCTGATTCCCACTGACCTTCCATGGCCTTTTCCAGAAGGGAAAGGGTTTTCCTCGGCTTTTTTCTCCTATCCAGCAGYAGTTTTGGGTATTCCAGGACRTCCCAAATGGAATTCGATATCCGATTTCAGGGAACTGAGCCTTATCCTGGGCTCTTGTCAAGGCATCGGAAGCAGCATCTTGGAATTAGGGCTGGGAATACTCGAACGCTCTTTTCCTTTCCCATTTCCCAGGAAACACTGCTGTCCATGGTGTGATGTTCCCTTCCCRATCCTTGGATTAGGTTCCGGCACGGAAAATTAAGGAAAATCCAGCGTCTTTATTGCACAGGTCATGATCCAGGTGCTGACTTCTCCTGGACAGAAGGAAAGGGATACGGAATGTGCCATTCCCAAATCCCGGTGTCTTCCCAGCCCTGCTCTTTATCCTGCTTGGCAGGCGCTGGAATTTGACTGGAGTGAAGCTTCTCCTAATTCCAGGATTCTTTGTGTTCCCAGCACGGCAAAGAAATCCACACGTGGCCTCCAGAGCCCAGCGATCCATGGAAACGCTCAGGATCCATCCGGAGCCGGAGATGTGGCCCTTGGGAATAGGATGAGACCAGGAGTGGTGGCCAAGGTGTCTCCCAACTTCCCCTCTCCACAGGCCCTTGGGAARCAACATCCGGCACTTCCACGATTTCATTCCCTGAATTTGTTGCTGCCTTTATCCCTCTTTAATTCCAGATAGATCCCTTTTTCTCCAGCTGGATTTGGGAATGGGCAGTGGACACAACTCATTCCCACTTTTCCCAGCTTGGCTTTGCCATTAATTTGGGCTGGATCACTTAATTGTTAATTAATTAATTAATTTAAAGGATRATTAATTAATTATTAATATTAATATAGTCGTGCTAATATATTAATAAATTATATTTATTAACCAAAGAGACAACGATAATCCAGATAAAATTCCAAGCCGGGAAAGCGAGGAGGGAGGGACTTCAGGAAGAGTCCCAAGATCTTCAGGAATAGCCAGAAAAATGGGAGAGAAATCAAGGAAAAAAGGTCCTGGCAGACGTGGGGGTGGGAAATAGGGAGACTCCAAAGGGAAGRGTTTTAGTAGGAAAAGCATCTGGATAAAATTAGAGCCGGAAAGTGCTCGGGAGAGGGAAAGAGAGGAACAAAAATTTTATGGGATTCACCAACAAATCCTGCTCTGTTTTTTAGGGGAATAAAAAACCAAATCCAGGGGTTATTTTTATCCTCCTTCCCCAAATGAAAGAACCGAAAKTCCAAAAAAAAAAGAAGCGGAGAAAGTCTTTCCTTCTCCTCAACTCCTGTGGAAAAATCCCCCTGATCCCCACTTTATGAAGCCATAAAAAARACTTGGAAGTCAATCCTGGCAGATGCCGGCGAGGCTGGTGTTGGAGGCTCGGATTTTTCGGGATGAGAGGGCTTGGAAAAATGCTCGGCTTTGGAATTGTTCTCAAAGGTCAGYAGGGTGGAGAAGGGAAAAATGCGGAGCCGGGAGCTTTTCCCGCTGGATGGAGYCAGGGAGCTCCCGGTGATATCTTGGAATGATGTCTCCTATGGAGSAGAGAATTCCAGGATGTGTTTTTTTGGAAACGGCCAAACTGAGGGTATCCCTTCCTGGGTTTTTCATCCGAGGTGCCTAAATCCATAAAATTGCTCCATTCAGTTGGAATTCCAGGCCAAATTCCCTCTGGCTGCTCCTTAAATCCAAGCCTGAGGCGCTGGAGCTGAGGAGGGAGAGCTCATCCACGTTTTTTCCCTCTCCAAGTGCTTTTGGTTTTCCCTTGGAGAGAGAAAATTCCAGTTTTGGTTCCCCCTTGCAATTCCGAGGTGGAATTCCGTCATTTATTCCACACCTCCGATGGATCCCGTGGTGCTTCTCCCTAAAAATTCCTTTGGAAAAGAGGAGGGATTAAACTAGAGCCAGGAAGTTGCACCTAGGCAGAAACAATTCCGCTCTGGGATAGAAATTCCCAAATTCCGGCTGTTCCCAACATCCCCTGAGGAGCCATCCCAGGGAAAGCTGAGATGGAACTCAGGGAGTGGTGGRAGATGGGAATCACCCTCAAAATTCCAAGGAAAGTGTCCAAAATGGGTAAATCTGTGACATTCCAGCCTTTTTCCCTGCTTGGATGTCAACCTGAGCCRCGGGTTTGTTTTTCCAAGGCACCGGGAATTGCGAAACTCCGGTTTTTAGGGAAAAGGGGCGGGAAAAGGAGCTGGAATCCCTGGAATTGAGAYGGAAGTAACACACCTGAGTCTGGTTCTGAATTCCAGGCAATTCCCGAATTCCAGGTTGTGTCTTAGATCCAAGSGAAGGAGCACAGGCACCTTCCCATGGGGCTTGAGGGATTTTTGGGATATTATTCCTAAGGAAAATTCCCTGTCGGAGCATTCCAGAGTACCTGGGGATATGGAGACTTTTCAAAGTCAAATTCCAGCATTTCAAAGGAAAAGATTCCCAGGATTATTTTCCATGGATAGAATAAGAAATTCAGCCCCCTTAACCTTGTTCCAGCTGAAGAATCCAGGGAATTCCAAACTATGGAATACACCCTGCATTCCATGGGGGTGGATGCTTCATTTTTGACAGCTGAAAACTGGGATTTGAAGGGAAAAATTCCAGGAATCCCCARGTTCGGACATTCCTACCTGTCCTCTCCTGGAAAATCCATAAGGAATGCAGAATCAGACCCGGATGTTGGAAGCCGGGCTCTTTTCCGGCATTTTTTCATGGAAATTCTGGGAATTTCCAGGGATGTGTCCTTGTTTTCCCTGCTTGGGAATTTCGAGCTTTTCCAGCTGCTCCTGGTTGGCCGAGAGCTTCTATTCTGCTGGTTTGGGTGGGAATCCTTTTGTAGGATTTGGGAAATAAGGATTAAAATTTGGGAAGAGATGCTGGAAGGAAGTGCCACAACCTCTGAAACAGAGACAGAACTCTGGGATAATCGGGATTTTCCATAGGATCAGAGTGGGAAGAGAGACCCAGGGGTCATYAAAAACCCCAAATTAGGAAGATTTAAATCCAAACCACTTCCAGGCCAGGAGCTGCACCTGGATAAGGCCTTTCCCATTTTTCCAATATGGAGCGAGTCGGATCCGGCAATTTTTTTTTSCCGGTGGTTTCATCTGGAATTTGGGCCCGGCTTTTTGGGATGAGGAAACCAGAGTTAAGCTTAAACTCAGCACTGGGAGGTGCAGCCCTTCTGGGATGTTCTCCCGACTCTTCCTGGATTTTCCCCCTCCTTTTCCGCCCCCTCCCTTTTTCCCAGCTCCTTCCCCCTCTTTTTTTCCTTTTTTTCCTTCCTTTTTGTTTTTCTCCTTTTCTTTTCCCTCTCCTTTTTTTTCCTCTTTTTTCCCTCCTTTTTTCCGCCTTTTCCCTCCTTTTTCATTTTAAATTTAACTCTTCCTAATCTCAACAATTTAGGCCGTTCTGTTGTTCCCTGTCTTACAAAATTCCCTTCGCTGTTCCCACAGAAATCCAGCTCCCCTTGGCTCATCCAGAGGCTTTAGGAAGGTTTTGCCRGATAAATCTGTGGATCAGGTTTGTTGCCATCCTGATGGATTTTGTCGTGGACACTGGGAATTCTTTTATCCTGGAATGACTTTTCCCTGCCGAGGCCACTCCGTGCCCTCCTTCCATGGATTTCCTGAGCCCTCAGGCACCTCTTGGCGGAGAATCCCATTCCAGCCTGGCCTTGGACACTGCCAGGGATCCAGGGGCAGCCACAGCTGCTCTGGGAATTCCAGCCCAGGAATTCCTTCCCAAGATCCCACCCCAAGCTCCCCTTTCCCACTGGGAAGCCATTCCCTGTGTCCTGTCCCTCCAGCCCTTGTCCCCAGTCCCTCTCCAGCTCTCCTGGAGCCCCTTTAGGCCCTGCAAGGGGCTCGGAGCTCTCCCTGGAGCCTTCCCTTCTCCAGGGGAACATTCCCAACATTCCCAGCCTGCCTCCAGAGCAGAGGGGCTCCAGCCCTCGGAGCAACTCCRAGGACTCCTCTGGATTTGCTCCAGCACCTCCATATCCCTCTTATATTCCCCCATCTCCACTCACGACCTCCATAAAAACCCAGGAATTTCAATGTGGGATTTGCAGGTGGCACTGGCCGGGAATCTTCTCCAAAACAAACTCCACCAGCGGGAGAACCGGGCTGGAAAACCGCGCCGCAATTCCAAGGGCACGATCCCAAAATGCCAGGGGCTGGAGTGAGGTTAAGCAGCCTAAAAAAAACCCTGGAGGGAGGCCGGGAAGAGCCGGAGGGGAAGGATCCGGGGTTTGGGATGAGTCATGTTGGGAATGAGTCAGCAGCTGCTGTTCTATCCCGGGATTTATAAACAAGTTCATGATCCCTGGGACACGGAGGGAATTTTTCCACTCCGGGGCTGGGACAGGGATTAGTTGATATCTTGTGGATTTAGGGCTCTGTATCCTTTAAAAAAAAAAAAAATGGGAAGAGAAATCCCATAAAATAGATTTGGRTAATAAAGCACAGCCCGTGATGACCCAGGGGTGGCTTAATCCAGGGAAAAGAAAGGAAATGGGAATTTTGGGATTTGTTTGACTTTGCTGCCCTTTTATCCCAGTTTTTTTTTCCATTTGTGATGTCAGAATTCCTTTGAATCCACAAAAACCATGGAGACTCCATCCTGTGACATCACACTGCCATTCCCATATCCCAGATCCTTGGGATTCCTGCTTCTCAGATCCTCAGCTTCATTCCTGCTGTAGGAATTGGGAAAACATCCCTGGAAAAGTCTCGGAGAGGTCACCTGGAATCGTGTCCTTCCCGGAAGATCATCCCTGTGTCCGAGGCCTCCCAGGGGTTTGGATAATCTATTTTTAGAACTTGGAATTCCATCCCTGGATTCGTGGCTCTTTTTCCCCCCTTCTGCTGGACTTGTTGGATTTTCCCTGTGGAATCCACAACCTCAATCCTTAAAATGTCTTAAAAACTTGGGAATTTTACCCCTTGACTTCACAGGAAGGAATTATTTTGTTGTTTATTTGGAAATGCCGGTTGCTCCCATTTTTCCAGAGTGTTGTTCCTTCAAATGCTGCTCTGGAAAAGCTGGGGTGCCAAATCTCAGGAATTTTAGGATAATTAAGTTGGAAAAGGCCTCCAAATCCATCAAATCCAACCTTTGAGCARACACCACCAYGTCCACAAATCCGTGTCCTGAAATATCCRCTCGGACACTTCCAGGGATGGTGATTCCGGGTTTGTTCTGGTGCTTGACCACTCTTTGAGTGAAGGAGTTTTTCCTGGAGGAAATTTTTCCCCTCCAGGGATGAGGAATGGTGTCCAGGATAGAGCATGGAATGGGTTGGGATGGGAGGGACCTTAATTCCCACCCCATTCCATGGGCAGGGACACCTCCCACYATCCCAGGTGGATCCAAGCCCCAATGTCCAGCCTGGCCTTGGACGCTCCCAGGGATCCAGGGGCAGCCACAGCTGCTCTGGGAATTCCAGCCCAGCCCCTCCCCACCCTCCCACACAGCAATTCCTTCCCAAGATCCCAGCCCAAGCTCCCCTTTCCCACTGGGAARCCATTCCCTGTGTCCTGTCCCTCCAGCCCTTGTCCCCAGTCCCTCTCCAGCTCTCCTGGAGCCCCTTTAGGCCCTGGAAGTGCATCCACYCTTTTTCAGGCACATCAGGATGAAGATGCCAACGGAATTCCCAAGGGACTCCTCATTTCCCCTGGAAGGTGGAGCTACTCCCAGTAGGATCAGGAGAAGAGCTGAGGGCCCTGCAGGAAATCTGGGAATGCAGGACTAAAAATCCATGTCCTCGCTTCCCAGTCGTGATCCTGAGTTCCATTTCTGCCCCCCTGCAGACATGAACTCCAGCAGGGATGAGTCACCCCCTGGAGAGGCCGGGATGGATGGAATTCATCCCATGGGGCCGGAATGTGCTCCCTGTAAACCTGGAAATAACCCCAAAAACCTCCGTGGATTTTCAACGCTCCCAAAATCCGACCTCTGGCTCRGAGAGCGAATTCCTCAGGAGCGGCTGTTGCATCCCTGGAGGAAAAGCAGGAAAACAAAGGGATCCGTGCTGATAAACAGGGACTGTTGTTCAATGGATTGGAGGATTTTTGTGGAGACAGCGTCGGATTTCAGGCTTCCCGCTCCTAAATAAACGCTCCGGGATCCCGGAGCTGCGGCCGCCTCCGAGCGTGCGAGGGCAGGAATTGGGAATATGTGAAAAATGCAACAATTCCCTTCCTTCCCTGCAGGATCCCAACTTCCAGGGAGAAGGCAGGACCCAGGCAGAGAGCAAACCCCAGGGAAAAACGGATGGGAATTCCTGGTGGGAAGAATTCCAGGCACGGAGAGGAGGGAGTTTTATTCCCGGTGAGATTCCAGGTCACCTGTGCTGGGTTGAGTGGGGGATGGGAGGGACTGGGAGGGGTTAAAAGGGGCTGAGGATTCCCCATGGGATGGGAATTCCCACCTGGATGCTGCTTCGGGTGCCGGGAAGAGCTCAGTGCCACTGATCCGTTGTTTGGAGTTATCCCGACATCAGGAGGACGTGGAGCTGCTGGAGCAAATCCAGAGGAGGCCCCGGAGCTGCTCCAGGGCTGGAGCCCCTCTGCTCTGGAGGCAGGCTGGGAGAGCTGGGAATGTTCCCCTGGAGAAGGGAAGGCTCCAGGGAGAGCTCCGAGCCCCTTGCAGGGCCTAAAGGGGCTCCAGGAGAGCTGGAGAGGGACTGGGGACAAGGGCTGGAGGGACAGGACACAGGGAATGGCTTCCCAGTGGGAAAGGGGAGCTTGGGCTGGGATCTTGGGAAGGAATTGCTGTGTGGGAGGGTGGGGAGGGGCTGGGCTGGAATTCCCAGAGCAGCTGTGGCTGCCCCTGGATCCCTGGAATTGTCCAAGGCTGGGTTGGACATTGGGGCTTGGATCCACCTGGGATGGTGGGAGGTGTCCCTGCCCATGGAATGGGGTGGGAATTAGATGGGATTTAAGGTCCCTTCCCACCCCAATCCATTCCATGATTCCATGAATATAACAAACGTAATTCCGACATCCCAGTTCCATCCTGGGGGCTTTCAGGAGGGACAGAGGGACAAACTATTTTGGGAAAAGCACTTTGGAAGCCCTGGGGCACCTTGGACACCTTGGATGTTCTCCTTTGGCCAACGCTGCTCARCCACCCAGACTTTTCCCGTTCCGGCGCCGATTCCATTTTCCCCTTCCCGTTCCTGGAATTCCTTCCCTAAAAACCCAGGCTGACCTGGCTTAGCTGGGAGAAGCTGTTCAAATCCTTCAGGATTGATGGAAACCAAGGTGAAAGGCCAGAATTCCCRAGGGATCATTGCAGGATTCCTCCTGTGGATATCTCCCTTCCCAGACTCCATCCCGGTGGATTTAACCTGGATCCCACCCTCTGGAGCAGCCGCTGGATGAGTGCAGATCCCTGGGTCTGGGGGGAGGGAGGTTCATGTTCCTGGATGTCTTGGAATATGATTCCCACCAGGAAAATCCCGCGGAATATCCAAACTCCATCCCAGCAGCTGCTCCAGGCCTCGTCCGTTACCTCCCCGTTCCCAAACAGGGATTCCGCTGGATTTTAAAATCCATTAAAAAAAAAAAAAAGGGAAAAATAAGGAAAAGCAAACCCCACCATGATCCACAGGGAGAATGGCCTGGAAAAACCTTGGAAAAGGAGGAGGAAGGGTGGGACAAAGGAGGAGGAGCCACAGGGAGGGCAGATGGAATCGGGAATACGGCATGGAAGCGGCACAGGGCACCTGTCTTTGTTTTCCAGGGAATTTTCCACGGAATCCTTTGGCTGGAGGGCTCCTCATCTCGTCCCACCTTTTCCATCCAGGTGATCGCGGAGAAACCTTCGGGTCCATGGAAGAAACCTTTGGGATTATGGATGTGGCCTTTGGGTCTATGGAAGTGGCCGTGGGAACACTGGGATGAACTCCAGGTGATTCCTTTGCGTATTCCCAACCCAGCTGATATTCCTGCTTCCATGAGCCAGGGAGTCCTCCAGGCCTGCCCTGGAATTCTTGACCCCAGCACCTGGAATTCTTTATTCCCTTTTTTCTGACAGTTTTCTGCCATTCCCRGGAAGTGGGGAGGGGATGAGCCCACAGGATGTTTTTGGGATCATAAATGGATTTTCAGGAATTTAGGGAAGGAGGATTTTCCCTCCTCCCTCACCCCCAGATGTGTTGGGATTTCCAGGACAATTCCAGGGCAATTCCAGCCRGCCTTTTCCGGCTTGAAGCTTGGAAAAGCTTCCAAAAYGCCGGATGTGGGAGCTGCTCCTGGATCCCAAGGATTTTCTGAAAGGTGAGATAACCTGGCAGGATCCAGACATCCCTGGAGAGGAGCTGCTCCTGTATCCCATGGATTGTCTGGGAGCTGGGATAACCCGGCAGGATCCAGACATCCCTGGAATGGGCCTGTTCCTATATTCCAAGGATTTTCTGGGAGGTGGGATAACAGGATCCTCCTGCATCCAGAAATTCCTGGAGGGAGGCTGCTGATCCTGCCCTGGGATCCCCCCGCTCCRTGGGAATTTTTGGGGCTACAATCCATCATTTTTTATTCCAGGGTAGTAAAACCACCGGGATTTGTCTCCCTCAGCCTCAATCCCGACTTTCCCCCACTCCCAAATCCTTTCCCTCCTTTCCATCCCGATGCAAATCCCTTCTCCCCCTCCCGATTTGAGCCGAGCTTAACTCCAGCGTGTTTTCCTTCAGGAATCCGCAGCCTAATCCAGAAAAAACAAAACATTCCCACAAAACCTCCAACTCTGTGAACTCCTGCCCCGGCCTTGACCGCGCTCCCTCCTCCCCTCTCTTCCCAACCCCCATCCCGATCCCGCTTTTCCCTGGCTCGCTGAGGTTTCCAGGAAATTTTTTCTCCCTGACGAAGGAGCTTGCAAAAGCTCCGGAATTTTTTGGGAGACCGCCCAAAAGGAGCTGGGATTGGATGGATTCGCCTGGATTTGGGAGCGGTGGGGTTGGAGCTGGATTTGCCCGCGTCGGAGGTGGAGAAAATCCCTGGAAAAGCAGGAGCTCCCCTTTCCTATGGATTTTCGGGGAGGAGCTCTGATTCRCCTCGAGGTTGCAGGGAACAGCTGGGCTGGGATTGGGAGAGCGGGAAGAAAACTGGGATGAGGCTGTTGGAACAAATCCCAGGATTCCAGCAGCTCCCAGGTTAATGCTTGTCCCTTTTCCAGCATTCCCGAGGAATGGCTGGGCTGTTCCTTGTTTGTTTTTTTGAATAAGGATCCCCCACACCCATTCCCAAATTCAATCCCAAAATTATTGGGATTGGGGAGGGAGTGGGGGATGTTCCCTTTCCCGTTGGGATTGTCATTCCTGGGTGTCTCAGCTGGGCCAAGACAACTGGGAAATGGCTCTTCCAGCTGTATCCAGGGAAAAATTGGGTGGTGAGGATGATCCTGTGCCCAGAGGAGAATCCTCTGCATCCCAAAGGTGTGTCCCGGGAATCATGGAATGGTTC
>RAHM01000510.1:115395-126456 GCA_003713295.1 Parotia lawesii | reverse complement strand
GGGGCTCGGAGCTCTCCCTGGAGCCTTCCCTTCTCCAGGGGAACATTCCCAGCTCTCCCAGCCTGCCTCCAGAGCAGAGGGGCTCCAGCCCTGGAGCAGCTCCGGGGCCTCCTCTGGATTTGCTCCAGCAGCTCCACGTCCTCCTGGAGTTGGGATCCAGGACCTGGGGCAGCTCTGCCGGTGGGGTCTCACCTGAGGGGGCTCAGGGACAGAATTCCCACCTTTCCTGCTGCCCACGCTGCTTTGGGGCAATCCCAGTGGGAATTGAAATTGGTGGGAAGGCTCAGAAGTTCCTAAGTGGGCAGAGGGAGAATGTTTGGCAGGGGAGCCGTGAGCTCACAAAACCCTTTTGTCGGGAATGATCCCGGGACAGCCGACGGCTCCCATCCAATCCGTGGGAAAAGCCACGAGGAGAAGATGCATTAGGATTGAATTATTTTCCTGTCAAAACCTCCCGTTCCTCCAGGTGTGAACATTCCCCCTTCCCAGAAATCCTGATGAATGGGAAGCCTCTCCCCAGCCAGGCCGATGCTCTTGGAATATAAATATCCCTGGAAAAGAGACAGCCTGAATGTCAACGAGTGGAAATGACCTTTCCCTGCTGAGGCTCCGGGTATCCACTCGGATTTCTGGATCCAAGAACAAATCCAAAGCCTCGTCCTGCCGCGGGAAGGTGAATCCAAAGAAGTGTCCAAACTTCGGTGGTGGCACCGAGTCCTGGCTGCAGCTTCCAGCCCGGATTTGCTCCGTGAGACTTGAAGGCACCAGGATTCTGTGTTTGGGTAGGGAAAAAGCCACGGAGCAAAGGGGGCTTTGTTTAATCCGTGTTGTTTTTATGGAAAGGGAAGGGAAAAACAGATTAGGGTGGGAAATGAGGGAAGTGGTTATTTCTGGAAGCAGCTCCGTGCCCAGTGTTCCCTCTCCGGGAGGGAAGCGGCGTTTTCCCTGCAGGGCTTGGAAAGGAGAAAGAAGAGGGGAGAAAAGGAGCTATCCCAAGGGATTTTCCAGGCCTTCGGGAGTTGGGATTAGATTGTCTTTAAGGTGCCTTTCATCCCAAACCGTCCCATGATGCCGGAGGAGATTCCAGAGGGATACGGCAGTGGGAAAGGGAAGGAATCCATGTCCCGGAGTAATTCCAGAGGATGTCACAGGCTCCTTTCCCAGGGTCATTCCAGGGTTGTTGTCAGCATCTCCAGGATAATTCACCTCCAAGGTGGGACCATTCCCTGACAGCTCTTGTTCCCAGTATCCCTGTTTGGCCATAATTCCTGGAATCATGGAATGGTTTGGCTTGGAAGGGACCTCAAAGATGATCTAATTCCGGCCCCAACACCTCCCACTATCCCAGGTTGCTCCAAGCCCTGTCCAGCCTGGCCTCGGACACTTCCAGGGATCCAGGGGCAGGCACAGTCCCATCCTTTTGCAGGAATTCTCCCGCCCTTTTCCAGTCAGGACTGGGAGGAGGTTCCAATTCCAGCCTCACTGCTGTGGACAATTTTCCTGGGCTTTTCCAGCAGCAGAATAAAATCTGAGCGTCCCGGGATAGCGGAAGGTGTCCCTGCCCATGGGATGATCCTGAAGATCCCTTCCACAGCATTCCGTGACTCCATGTTTCTCTGAACCAGGATCCCAGGAAGTTTCCTAAAAAAATCGACCCATCAGTGCACCTTCATCTGTTCCCCTTCCTCCTCCCAACTTCCAAACCTTCCCAAAACGGGATAAATGAGCCCCGGGATGCCCAGCCCATGGAATAAAGCAGCTGGTGTTTATCTGGAAATCAGGGAAAAATTCCAAGGCCTAAGGAAAGATTTGGCTCTCCAGGACAAACAATTTTCCCCTCCTGTTCTGGAGTTTTCACCCCATTTCAGGGCTGGGTGTGAACCTCGCACCTCATCCAAGGACAAAGGAGAAAAATGTGGGAGAAAAAGCAGGAATTTAAAAAAAAAAAGGGATGTTTTTTCCCAGGGAATTGCTCCAGCAGCGCAGAGCTGTGCTTGGCACGGAGCTGGGCGGAGCTGGCATTCCCAGGACCTCCGGACTGGTCTCCAGGGAATCCTAAATTGTGCTCACAGCTGGGATTAACTCCATCCGGGAATGCTCCGGCAGCCGAGGATCTGCAGGGTCCGGTGAGTCACAACGTCACGGACACGGAGGAGCCCATGGATCCCAGATGGTATCCAGGAAGAGCCCATGGATCATGGATGGTGTCTGGGAGAAGCCCATGGATCATGGATGGTGTCCAGGAGGAGCCTATGGATGCCAGAAGGTGTCCGGGAGGAGTCCATGGATGCCAGATTGTGCCAGGAGGAGCCCATGGATCCCAGATTCTGCCAGGAGGAGCCCATGGATCATGGAAGGTGTCAGGAGGAGCCCAAGAGCTTTTCCTCCTTCCTGGTGCCTGCTTTGGGCAGGTTCTGGAGTCATGGATCGGGATATGAGCGTGGAAATTTGGCAGATCCTCGATGCTGGTCCAAAATTAATCCAGAGTGGGGATGAACAGCTGGAGCAGCCCTGGGAGAAGGATTTGGGATGTTGTGGATGAGGCTGGAATGGCCCAGCCCAGAACTCTCCATGTCCTGGGCTGATCCCAGCGTGGGCAGCAGGAAAGGTGGGAATTCTGTCCCTGGGCCCCCTCAGGTGAGACCCCACCGGCAGACCTGCCCCAGCTCCTGGATCCCAAATTCAGGAAGGACCTGGAGCTGTTGGAGAGAGTCCAGAGGAGGCCCCAGAGCTGCTCCAGGGCTGGAGCCCCTCTGCTCTGGAGCCAGGCTGGGAGAGCTGGGAATGTTCCCCTGGAGAAGGGAAGGCTCCAGGGAGAGCTCCGAGCCCCTTGCAGGGCCTAAAGGGGCTCCAGGAGAGCTGGAGAGGGACTGGGGACAAGGGCTGGAGGGACAGGACACAGGGAATGGCTTCCCAGTGGGAAAGGGGAGCTTGGGCTGGGATCTTGGGAAGGAATTGCTGTGTGGGAGGGTGGGGAGGGGCTGGGCTGGAATTCCCAGAGCAGCTGTGGCTGCCCCTGGATCCCTGGGAATGTCCAAGGCTAGGTTGGACACTGGGGCTTGGATCCACCTGGGATAGTGTCCCTGCCCATGGTTTGGGTGGGAATGGGATGGGATTTAAGGTCCCTTCCCACCCGAACCATTCCATGATTCCAAGCCTTTGCCTCCAAGACTTTGTGTCCCATTYTTCCTCCTTTTAAAAGCCATTCCTGAGTTTTTGAGATAGTGAGGATGTCGTGCACTCAGAGACGAAGGAATTCCAGGAAAGAAGGTGCTTTCCTAAGGGCAATCCAATGGGGACACGCCTTGGGATTCAGCCACATCTGGAGTTAATTTTTCCAGGGAGAAATCGGGGCCTTTTTTTTTTTTTCCTGGCACTACAATGATACAGAAATTCAGGGAATTGTTTCCTCTGTGAGAAAAAGACAGCACTGAGGCCTTTTTGGGAAAAAAAAAATTTAAAGTACAATAATGAAGCTGTTTGGAATTCTTGGTTTCAAAATGATTCCTGGTCTCAGCATGGAATTTAAAGAATTCCTTGTGAGGATTAAAGGAGCTGAAAGCAAAACAAAGCACCTTGGAGTGGAACAAAACACTYGGAGATGCTCCGGGATCCAAAATCCAGGGCCCTTTGTTTCCCCACAATAAAAATAGGGACAAATCTTGGAGCTTTTTGAAGTTCAGCTGAAGCTCTGGCCACTGTTTTTTGGGAAAATTGTGGGATTTTAGGGATAAAGGTGATTTTTGCTGGCACGGGAAGTGGGGATGAGGAGGGGGAGAATCTGAGGAGGGAAYACAGGTGGGGAATTGTGTCCGTGTCAAAGCTGTCCCATAAATAAATGGGATTTCRCTCTCTTGGCAGCAGAATATTTCTCCCAAGTTCCATGTGGAATTGGGAGAGGGAGCAGTGCAGACYCAGTGGAAATAATCATGGAATCATGGAATGCTTTGGGCTGGGAGGGAATGAAAGATGATCCAGTGCCACCGCATTCCAYGGGCAGGGACACCTCCCACTGTCCCAGGTGGATCCAAGCCCCAATGTCCARCCTGGCCTTGGACATTCCCAGGGATCCAGGGGCAGCCACAGCTGCTCTGGGAATTCCAGCCCAGCCCCTCCCCACCCTCCCACACAGCAATTCCTTCCCAAGATCCCAGCCCAAGCTCCCCTTTCCCACTGGGAAGCCATTCCCTGTGTCCTGTCCCTCCAGCCCTTGTCCCCAGTCCCTCTCCAGCTCTCCTGGAGCCCMTTTAGGTTTCCGTATCCCCTYGTTTGTTGAGCACTTCCAGGGATGGAGACTCCACCCCTGCCCTGGGCAGTTCCAATGTTTAATCGCCCTTTCCAGGAAGGAATTTTCCCAGTATCCAACCTGACCCTTCCCTGGCACAGCCTGAGGCCGTTCCCTCTCATCCTGTCCCCGTTTGCTCGGATAAGATCCCAAATCCCTCCCCGGCTGCCCCCTCCTGTCAGGGAATTTCAGAGAGGGAGGAAAAAGGATCCCTTTGGATCCTCCTTTTCTCCAGGCTGTGCCCCTTTCCCAGCTCCCTCAGGAATTCTCCAGCCCCTTCCCAGCTCTGCTCCCTTCCCTGGACACGCTCCAGCCCCTCCATGTCCTTGTCCTGATGGCCCAAAATTTTGGACACGTTCAGATCAGAGAAATTTCCCCGAGATTTTAGCAGAGGATCCTCAGGACTCGTAGATCTCCCGGGAATATTTCCACCAAGTGGAACAATGTGGCCTTTCCCCCCTCTGGAATATTCCTGGATGCCGAATAAAAGGGATGGCACAGGACACCTCATCCATGATGGCTTTTCCCTCTGAACTTGTGTTCCAGGACATCCATTGCTCCAAAAAAGGGGATACAGGAGGGGAAGCTCCAAACGGCTCCAAAAACTCCCTGGAAAAATCTGGATCGACCGCCAGGTTCGAATTTAATTGAACAGGGATGAAGCTTTTCCCGGTTCCGGGAAGGACGGGACTCTTTCGGAATGCTGAGTATTCCTGAACTTCCAATGGTGCGTAATTCCAGTTTGGGAGCCTGTGGAGAGATGGAGCTYATCTGCATTTCCTGGCCTGAGAAACCTCGGGAAACCTTCGGAGCCATTCCCGAGCATCTGGGAAAATCTTCCCAGTTCTCTCATGGAACGGGAACAACCGGGGGGTTGRTTCGAACTTTCTGGCACGGAACAAGTGGAGAAGGGAAGAGCCCGGGAGCGGGATTGTCTCCGAGTCCAGAGAAGAAGGAGCTGGAAGGAATTCAGAGCCTCAGCCGAGCTCCGGAGGCCTAAAATCCCGGCTGGAATCCCAGAGCTCGTATCCCGCTCATTTTCGGGAGGCTGTAATGGAAAACAGCAGCCACGGATAAGTAGCCATGGCCACGTTCGCGCCGGGCTGGGACAATCCCGAGGTTCTCACGAGCTACTGCTCTGGCAAATCCCCGCTCCCAGGGGCACCAGCGCACGGGAGTTTCCCTGGAAGCMGGAGCAGAGCAGCTGGAATGTTCGCGGAGAGGTGGATGCGGGGATGGAGAGGGGCCGAGACATCCAAAGGGCCTTCCAAAGGGGAAGGAACAAAGTCATGGATCTGACAGGGAGCGGGGCGGGAAGCCCGGAGTGGTGGTGGGATCCTCCGGGCGCTCCAGCAGCTCCAGGATCCAGASCTCCGACCTCTCCCGCCTGGAATCCCTCCCCGCTGTTGTCCTTACGGAGCTGAGGATGGAGCAGGTCTCCAGGAGGACCTGGAGGAACGCGGAAAATCAGCCCAAAAATTGTCATTTTGCATGGATGAGCCTGGAAAAAATCTCCAAGCACCTCCACGAGTTGTGGCTGGGAATTATTCTGGAATGTCGCAGTCATGGAATCGTGGAACGTTAAGGATTGGAAGGGACCTTAAAGATGATTCCAATCCACCCCCATCCGTGGGCAGGGACGCCTTCCACTATCCCAGGGTGCTCCAAGCCCCATCCAAGCTGGCCTTGGACACTCCCAGGGATCCAGGGGCATCCAGAGTCTCCCTCCCCACATTCCTTCCAAGCTCATGTTTTTGTGGAATTGGTGGCTCGGCCGCCAATTCCATGGAATCTCAGCCACGCGTGGTGCAAACTTCGGGATGTGGGTGCAGGATTCCGACCRAAAGGATGGAGCTTGGAAAAACCTGGGATAGTGGGAGGTGTCCCTGCCCATGGCAGGGGGTGGAATTGGATAGGCTTCAAGGTCCCTTCCCACCYGAACCATTCCAGGATTCCATGAAATCTGCATCCAGGCTTTGCCTGGGAGCGAATCTCCAGCCTAGGGAGAAGAATTTTCTGGGAGGTGTTCCCGACCCAGCTGGATGCAAGGAACGTTTCCAGAGGAAGCCTCATCCCATGAACTTTACGGGGAAGATTAGCAGAGGATTTGGGCGGCATTCCCGGGATAATCCTGGGAGGGCTTTGTGCGGGATGTCTGCTCTGGGTTTGGAAAATTGGATTGGACTCAGAAGGATGGGATTCCATGGGATTCCATGGGATTCCAGCTCTGCTGAATGGAATGTGGAGAAGTTTGCTCACCGTGCCTCAGTTTCCCCTGGGCAGAACTTCCTTTGGAAGTTGCTTTGTGCTTTCCAGATTAAAGGAAAAATCTGGATTAAATTCCACACAGATTTTAAATCCATCCAGGGACGGGGACTCCACCACTGCCCTGGGCAGCTGTGCCACGGCTGGACATGGCCTCCTTTCCATGAAGGAATATTCCCTAATTTCCAGCCTAAACCTTCCCTGGCACAGCTTGAGGCCATTCCCTCTCATCCTCTCCCTTTTTCCCRGAGATCCCAACCTTCCCCTGGCTGCCGCCTCCCATCAGGGAATTTCAGAGAGGGAAAAGATCCCTCTGGATCCTCCTTTTCTCCAGGCTGAGCCCCTTTCCCAGCTCYGTTCCCTTCCCTGGACACGCTCCAGGACCTCCAGGTCTTTGTTGGGAGAACCCAGAACTGCTCCTGGGATTTGAAGTGTGGCCTCGTTGTCACAGGATAGGGATGGGACAGGATAGGGATGGATGAGATGGGGATGGGATGGATTGGACGGGGATGGGATGGGATGGGATGGGATGGGATGGGATGGGACAGGATGGGGATGGATGGAATGGGATGGGATGGGGATGGGATGGGACAGGATGAGGATGGATGGGATGAGGATGGATGGATGGAATGGGATGGGATGGGGATGGATGGGACAGCAGCACCTTGTGTTTGCCGGGAATTATCTGCAGGTGATCCCACACCCTGGAGCTTCTCCTCCCAAATTCTGCTCCCAAGGGCAGCTCCAGATGTTCTCTGGATCCACCAGGAAGAGCCTGTGGATGCACCAGCCCAGCACCTTCCTCTGGGACACCGAGGTGGGAGTCACAGCCCCTGGAGAGAATTCCTTGCGCGGCCATTCCCTCTGGAGTTCCCTCCAGTGGGCACGGCACTGGGATTGCAAGGGAAAACCACAAAATCATGGAATGGTTCGGTTTGGAAAGGACCTCACCCAATTCCAGCCCCACACCTCCTGCTATCCCAGGTTGCTCTTCCAGTGGATCTTTGCACCTTTCATCCATTCCCGTTCCCATTCCCATTCCCATTCCCATTCCCATTCCCATTCCCATCCCCTCGTTGCAAACAAATCCAGCGCAGCTCCAGCATTCCAGGACCCTCTCCGGCCTTCCCACCCCTCGCTCTTCCCGATGGGAAGGACCAGCTGTGGCCAAGCCAGCCCCGAGCATGATCCATGAGGCCCTGGAGGAGTTGTTGACAGGGGAAATCCAGGCCGGGCCGGAGATCTGAGGGASCCGCGGGCACTGCTGGATCCTGGCACCGGGACAACCCCCTGGATTTGTCCTGGATCCTTCTCCCGGGGAGTTTTTTTCCCCCAAGGGAGTTTATGGCTCGGCCAGAGGCGGGAATCCCGTGCCAGGATTTCAGCAAGGCTTTCCTATAAATATTTCTCTTTTAGCTTAGGATAAAGGCGGGGTCTGCTCCGATGGAAAGGAGGGAAAAGCCGGGGAAATCCATTTGTTTTCCCATTTAAGCAAAACCACACATCCCTGGAATTATAGGCAGCATCCTCTGGCAAACGTGTCCCTGTTTTTGCTGGAATTATTTATGTCCTGAGAGTGGGAACTACACGGAGCCTGGTGCACAGCCCCCAACTCCTGGACTCCGAAATGGTTCCCATTTGTGGCTAAAAAAGAAGGGAAACAACTGGAAAACAATTGGATTTACGGTTTGTCCGAACATCTGTAGGATTACACTGGAACCGGCGGTTGGAAAAGGAATTTTTTCCCTTTTATTCCCCAAATATTTGATCTGTTTTAGGGGTGGCTCTTGGGGGGTTTTGTTGTTTTGGGGGGTTTTAGGGTTGGGGTTTTTTTTGTGGAAACTCCAACTGGTGGCTCTGGGAGAGCTCCAAAAATAGGATGAGGATGGATATTGTCAGTGTGTAACGTGTGCAAGGAATTCAGGGAGAAAAATCCATGGAAAAGCAGAGATTTCTGCAGTGTTTTCCCACAGAATATGAGAACTGGTGACAGGAGCAGCTCAGAATTCCTGAAAGTGTCCAAGGCCAGATTGGATGGGGCTTGGATCCACCTGGGACAGTGGGAGGTGTCCCTGCCCATGGAATGGGGGTGGGAATGGATGGAATTTAAATTCCCTTTCCGACCTGAACCATTCCATGACTCCAAGATTCTCCAAAATCCTTTCCGACACCCCCAGCGAGGCTGCAGCAGCAGCAATTACCGGTGGCTCTGATAATTAACCTGTTAATTACTTAAATACYGTAATTAAATTTTTATTTTTTGTTGCCAAATTCCAGTTTCTCCATATCCTTATTTTTTTCCTTGACCGTGTTGGCTTTGGGAGAGTTTTCCACACAAACAATATTTGAAAAATAAGATCAATATTTTTCCTTTTCCATAAAAAGACAAATTTCATTCCATGCTCCCAAGTGTCCTTTTTTTTTGGAATTTAACCTGGATGTAATCAGGACAAACTGGAATTTTAAAATCATCTCTAATTATAAAATGAAAATCCGTAGAATCCAATTTGTTTTCCCTACCGAGTTTGTGATTCCAAATTGTTTTGGAGATTTTTCTTCCCTTTCCCTTCATTTCAAGTGGGAGAAACGTTTCCATATCCCGGCATTTTTCAGGAACTGGGAAAGCTGCCTCTTCCATTTTTCTCGCCGCGTCTCCTCTTCGTACGGAGACGCGGCGAGAAAAAAAWGAGTCATCCAAAAATTCCAGAGGAAAAAAATCCCAATTTTGTGCCCACAGCTCCTTCTCCTCCATCCCTGTTTGGCGGATCCTTTGCCACAGGGAGCTGGAAAAGAGCTGGAAAAGTCCTGGATGAGTTGTGGGTTTCGACAACTTGCTGGAAGTGCTGAATTTTGTGGGAATCTCAGGGAAAGGGCTCCGAATTCCAGCTGTTTGTGATATCCGTGTATTGATTACAGAGAAATCCTGTGCTCCATCCCTTTGGCAGCTGCATCCCATTGCAAGGAAATTCCTTTTCCTTCCCAGAAATCCACCCTGGGGATAATTCCTGAGGGCAAGGTGGGAAGAAATCCCTGTGGGAATTGCCTTCCCTCTCTGTTTCACCTCCCTCACCTGAAAAACGGGATTAAATCCACGAAACGTCTTTTCCGAGGGGTTTGGAGTGATAAGATTTGGGYTCCTTATCGAGGCCCGTGAGAAAGAGCAGAGAGCAGGAATTCCAGCCTGGAATAATCAGCGCCAACATCCCGGCCCTGGGCATGGATAACGTGGGAAATGCACTCCAAGTGAAGTCACCTCCGCGTCACTTCCCACCATTCCCRGGGAATCGCTGCCCAGATCGGAGGTGATGGGAAAACATTCCCCGCCCTCGCTCCCACGGGATGCAACACCCTCGGATCCCGAGGTTTTCTGGGAACGTCGTATCGGTGTGACTGGGCTGGGGGGAGGTGAGCACATCTGTTATTCCGGCTGCATCCAGGATGGAGAGAGTTGGCTCCTGGAAAACAGCTCCGGGCATGGCTGGAATTATTTTCCTTAGGAAACACTCCCTGGCCAGGGCGCTTTAATTCCTCCTTGCCTGGAATTGAGTCGAGCTCCCATTTGGATGTGGGAATCTCTTCCGTGGCTCCTCAAAGAAAGTCTGGGAATGGGGAGCGCTCCCGAACAATCCAGAGGTTGCGTGTGCTTCTCTTTTCCCAGGAAAAGAGCAGCAGGAATACAAATCCAGCCGTGGGGCAGGTGAAATAGATGGAATTCGGGAAGGTGGGGTTGGAATTGGGGAGCTGCCGGAAGGAGCTTTGGGGTCACTTGGATTTTTTGGGGTAAAGCAAAGGCAAGAAGCCCTGGTGAAAATCCCTGGAATTGTTCAAATCCGGGTGTCACCGGCTGTCCCTTGTCCAAATCCAAACGGAGCCAGGGCCGGACATCCCCGCCCTGATGGAGTCACCAGGTACAGAGGGATGTTTGGAAATCCAATCCCAAAAAAGTGACCTCATCCAGCTGGGAATTTGGGGTGGATTAAACCACCACAAGGACCGGATGCTCTTACTCAGAGCGAGGTTTGTGTGGGACAGGCAGGGAAGTTATCCCAGAAAAACCGAAAGCTTTGGAAAAATTCCCTGGACTCCATTAAGGAATTCTGGCGCACAGGGACAGGGTGGCCCACGGATTGGAGATTCCGGTTTATACCGGTTGGGAAAATCCAATTTGTGTTGGATGGATCCCATGGATTCCCCTCCGCAAACAACTCAAACTCGTGCTGATCCGATCCCGGGTGGTATCCAAGGAAACGCTCGTGGATAACCACGGATAACATTCCTAAGGAACAGGGCAGGAAACCCGGGGCTGGGTTCGACTCCCAGATCTGCTCCTGGAGCTGGGAGCGTCCCAAGAACCCAGGGAAAAGGGATTGGGAAAGCTCGGAGGAGCAGCAGGGAATGCGGGACACAGGAGGGACTCCGGAAAAAAAATCACCTGGAGAAGGAATCTTGGTCTGACCAAGACACAGACACTGATGTTATTATTATTATTATTATTATTATTATTATTATTA
>RAHM01000510.1:32232-95060 GCA_003713295.1 Parotia lawesii | reverse complement strand
AGTGTCCAAGGCCAGGTTGGACATTGGGGCTTGGATCCACCTGGGATAATGGAATTTGTCCCTGCCCATGGAATGGGGGTGGGACTGGATGGGCTTTGAGGTCCCTTCCAACCCAAACCATTCCAGGATTCCATGATTCATTCCATGATTCCATGATTTTAATGTCCAGGACCAGACAAGTTCTGGAGGCTCTGGCAGGTGGGACGGAGCAGTGGAAGTTTGGAACTGTCCCTCCATCCCTAAATCCGGTGCTCATCCAGCCCCAATTCCCTGGAGCAGAGCTCAGGATTCCTGGTGCTGTCAGATCCCAAAGATCTCCAAAGGAAACAGCTCCGGTCATTTTTAAGGGTTTCCCTCCAAGGAGAGAGGAACCGTGGAAGGAAACCGGATCATCCACCTTTCCCACCTTCTCCTCTCTTCCAAAGGAGCTGCTTTGCAAATTCCATTTCCAAGATTTAATTCCTGGGACTCATCCAAGCCCTGCTGTCATTCCGAGGGCCTCTGTTTATTTATATTTTAATTTTATTTAGCCCCGTCCCACTTCTTTACTTCCAACCCCATTAATTCCCAATTAAACGCCTCATCCCTTATCCCCGGGAGGTGGGATGACCTTATCCCGGCGTTTTATCCCTGTCTTTGTTTATCCCGAATTTTGGAAAGACATCAAATCTTCACGCAAAGGCCTCAGCCTATGGAGAAGGAGGCACATCCCTGGGGAAGCAATTTTAAAGGATTCATCCTTCTTTCCAGGAAAAAACTTCCAAACTGTTTTTTGGATTTAACCCCCGGCTGTATTTTTTTATTGTAGGAATTGTATTTTTTTAAAGGAAAATCCAAACTTGTTGGAAGCAAAATCCGTCATTTTTATGGAGCTATTCCTCTCTGTTTTTGTTGGCATTTAAGGGTCTTAGGTGGACACATCCTAAAAATATTCTTTGGATCAGGATTCTGATGATATGGGGTAAACTTTCCTTTTCAAACCTTTAAACATTGTTAAATGCAAAAATTCTCAGTTTCCCTCAAAATATTTTTTCTTCGGTTGAAAATTCTGGGATTTGAGAGATTTTGGTTAAAAAAAAAAAAGCGGGAAAAAACCAAACTTCTCTCATTTTTGGCACCAGGARSATCCAGCTCTGATTCCGAAGGTGACATAATGACCGTGGAATCATTCATCCCAAAATCCAGAGGAAACAGGAGTCCTTTTCCCAACCAGTATCCCTGAGAACGCAAAGGAACTGGGAAATCTGGGATTGCAGGCTCCTCTGTGCGTCCCTTTTCCTCAAATGTTTTGGGAATGGGCCAGCACAGCTCCTGGAATTCYGGGATTAAGGTTTATGGATACCAGGCTGGGAAGAAGCAGCTGGAGCCTCTCCAGCACAGGACACACGGGAGGAGATTCCAGGATGTTCCAGAGGAAACTGGGCTGTGGCAGGAGCAGCTGGAATGGTTTTTGTCCCTCCTTCCGCCTCTCCTGGGCTGTGTCTGCCCCCAGCTCCATTCCTGCTCCATGGTTTTTTTCCCTTTTCCTCCTTTTTCCATGATCTCCTAAAGGAAAACCAAACAAATGAGGAAATGAAACCTTTCTTGGATCTTCTTCCATCCTTCCCTAGCAGGGTTATAACCACRGAATCCCAGGATAATTGATGTTGGGAAAGCCCTCCAAGGTCAGCGAGTCCAAGCTGGGACCGATCCCCACCTCGGCACCGAGTGCCACATCCAGGAATTCCTTGGACACCTCCAGGAATGGGCACTCCAAACCTCCCTGGGCACTTCCAAGGCCTGACCGCCCTTTCCATGAGGAAATTCCTGCTGATGTCCAACCTGAGCCTCTCCTGGCACAGCCTGAGGCCGTTCCCTCTTGTCCCGTTTTTCCCTGGGAACAGRTCCCAAATCCCACCTGGACGACCCCTCCCATCAGGGAATTTCAGAGAGGGAGAAGGATCCCTCTGGATCCTCCTTTTCTCCAGGCTGAGCCCCTTTCCCAGCTCCCTCAGGAATTCTCCAGCCCCTTCCCAGCTCCCTTCCCTTCCCTGGACACGCTCCAGCCCCTCCGTGTCCTTCTTTCCATGAGGAGCCCAGAACCAAAGCCAGGATTTGAGGTGTCCCAGCAGTGCCCTCATTCCCTGCTCCTGCTTCCACTCTGTTTTGGATAAGGGCTGGGATGCCATTGGAATTCTTGCCCATCTGGGCTCATAATCAATGGAAAACATCAAGAAGAACCTTGGGAAAACTGACCAGACTTCACCTCTCCTTGGGGATAAAAACAACAACAAAAAAAAGGATGGAAAATCAGCCATTGGAACATTTCTGCTTTAATTCCGGCCTTTTGGAAAAATTCCAGTCGGGAGAACGTGATCCAGCGGCATTGTTAAAACAGAAGGTGAGAGGAGGGAGAAAAGGAAGCAGCGAGGAAAAAAGTGTGGAATAAAAAAAGCCATGGACGCAAAAAAAAAAAAAAAAAAATCAAATGAAAGGAATATCAGGCAGCCTGGCGGGATTCCAGGATGGTAGGCTCATGGGATAAAGGGATAATTAACCGGGAGAAAGGAGTTTGGCACAGGAGGAATTCTAGCAAGGGAAGGGCTGGGAGGGGGATGAAGATGTGGGAAAACACCAGGAAAATCCATTCCGGAGGGGCACTGGGAATGATTTTCCGGAGGGTGAGGGAGCTGAGAGGGCACTCAAAGGTAATTCCAGGGTAAGTGGGAGAGGAAAAAGGAGGTGGGAAACTCCAAGCGGGAAGCAACAAATAAGAACACTCCGAGGGAAAAGATTCCAGCCTTAGCTGGAATTCAGGGATAAGCAGCTTAAAAATGTGCTTGGAACAACTTTTTTGGGAGAAAAGGAGGGACAGGCCACTGGGAGAGCTGGAATTCCTCACAACATTCCATCAGCAAGGAAAGGAGGCAAACAAAAACAAGGAGGGGGGGGGGAAAGAAGGGAAATACATTTGAAAAATCAGGAATTAACCTGTAAAAGTAGCTCCTGGTAGGGAAGAAGTAGGGAAATACATGGAAAATGGGATAAGGAGTGGACTTGGAATAGGAGAGTTACAAGGGAGCAAATTGGATTTCCAAACCTGAGGAACTGGGGTGAGAGCAAGAGATCTGGGAAAAGGGAAAGCTGCACCAGACCTTCTAACAGCCAAAAAAATGGGAATCCCGGGAATTCCCACTGTGGAAGTGTGAGCCGTGACTCCGGTGTAGTAACTGGGGGAGGACAAAGGGAAAGGATTTGGGAGTGAACCTAAAGCTGGAGCCTGGAAACTGAGGTTGAGCATCCAGGAAATCTTCCTGGAAATAAGGAATGTCACCCTCTGGAATCACCGTCCCGTAAAGAAGCGAGGGCTCCGTAGGTGGGAATACAGGGAAGTTGTGGCTGGAARTGTCCGAGRCCAGGYTGGATGGGGCTTGGATCCACCTGGGATAGTGGGAGGTGTCCCTGCCCATGGAATGGGGYTGGAATGGGATGGGATTCAAGCTCCTTCCCAACCCAAAGAATTCCAGCAAGAATGGTGAGGATCAGCGTCTCCAACTCTGCTCCCAGATTTCCCTCTCCATCTCATCCCTCTTTTTCCTCTAAAATGATAGTTCAGCTCATGAGGCTGGAAAACAGATCCCCGAGTGTGCAAGGATGGGAAATTCTAGGAATTTCCCGTAGGCACAGCAACGGCTCAACCATAGGAAGGGGATGGTGAGGGGAAAAACCTTGGGAATAAGCAGAGCTCCRGAGGAAAAGGGATTTGGGACACAGAGAGGTGTTGGTTGTCTTTGATCCTTGTGAAATGGGTCCCTCCGTGGCAACRATCAGGTGGGAAAACATTCCCACACAGTATCCAGGGTTCAGGTGTCACATCCCACCCTCTGGAAYAAACATTCCCAGCCCTCCAAGCAGCCGGCAGCCCCACAAGGTAAACCATGGATCAGGTAGGACACAGGCAGCACCCAGAGCAACGCCGGAGATGCTCCGGCTGCGGGGGGAATTCAGGAGGTCAGAAAGCCGGGKGGGGGACAAAATTCCATTAAAAAGCCAAATCCTTGTTCTCCGAGCGGGAGAGATTTCATTGGAAGCCGCGCAGGCAGCCCTGGCAGTGAACTTGGCCGGAGCAGCGCATTCCCTTTCCATGGATGCATCCCTCACAGCTTTCGCCCATTCCTCAAGTTCCTTCTCCCTGCTAAGCCGTGTCACTGCTGCCTTCTCCGGCCGGAGTCGCCGCGGGATCCTTCTCATCCCGCTCCCTGCGGCGGCCTGGCCTCAGGAAGCGCTGGGACGGCTGCGGCCGGGGTGTTTTTTTAAGGATTGTTTAGCGTTTACTCCTCCGGAGCACTTGTGTATTTTTCTTCCAGCCCACTCACGCTCCCAGCAAGAAAATTCCCGGGCCAGGGCTCCACGCGGGCCCTCGGCACCCCAGGATTCCCCGGCTTTGTCCCAAACCTGCGGGAGACGGCTGTTATTGGAAAAGAAAACAGCCGTGTCAGGCTGTTCCCCACTCCCCTGCCCCAGCCTGAAAGTCCCAACTCCATGTCCCGAGTCTTTCTTGGAGAGCGGTTTCGCATTCCGGAGCTCAGATCGCTCCCGAAGATGCCAAAGGAATTTGGTTGCTCAGCTCRCAAGGAAATACTTGGAAATTAGGTGTCCACACGTCTCGGATGGCTCCGGATATTTCCACCGATAACGTTTTCYGACGGATCCTTCCTTTCCCAGATTTGCCAGGGGAAGTTTGGCCCTCCTGAGAAGCCGCTGGAAAAGCGGGATGTTGAGGAGTTGAGGGGTTTCTTTGTCCCGACAACAGCATTCCCGCAGAGCCTGGTGGGAAGAGGAGTTGARGTCATCCCAATCCTCATCGGTTTTCCACAAGGAAATGAGGAACGGAAGGAAAAGGAGAAACTTGTAGGAGAATTAAAGCTTAAATTTAAACTGCCCAGGGAAGTTGGTGGTGTCCTGTCCCTGGAATTGTCCAAATCCAGGTTGGACGGGGCTTGGATCCACCTGGGATAGTGGGAGGTGTCCCTGCCCATGGAAATTGTGGAATTGGGTGGGATGGGATGGGATTTACGGTTCCTTCCAACCCAAAACATTCCAGGATTTCTGATAAATTCCGATTGCTCCRAACCAACACAGTGTGAGGCGATCCCTTCCATGTCCAGGACTTTATTCCCTATCTGGCCACAGGACTTTGCTGGACAGAGGGGAACAGCCCTGGGGTCCTTTCCATATGATTTCTTTAGGAGAACATCCCATTCCTGGGAATACCATTCCCAAAGAGCCAATCACTGCTTCCAACAACTGTGGCCAGCCCTTGGAAGGGATTTGTAGGGAAGGAAGTCCCTCCACATCCTCTGTCTGCTCCGAGGTCATGGATAAGGAGGAACGGGATCAAACCATATCCAGACATCCACACATCCCAAGACACCCTCGATCCCAAACCCACGGAGGCGGGAGCAGAAGGATTTCCAGGGGGACGGTCCCGAGATGAAACGAAGTGAAAAAAAAAAAAGTTGGATGCGCTCTCAGGAAAATATTTGTAAGGAATGTGTGGAGCTTTGGAATGGTGTCCCGGTGGGAATGGTGGAAGGACAGGACAAAGCCCTGGGGGCTGCAGAATCCGGAAAATCCCGGGGTCAGCGGATGGACCGAGCGACCCAGCGGGATGGGGCTTTTCCATCCCTGATTCCAGCGAGTCTCTGAGAACCCTCCGGACTTTTGGGAGCCACGAAGCCAAGGAGCCATGGATACAAATCCCATAGCGGGAGGCTGATGTCATTCCAGACCTCTGGTCCCTTTGGCAGCACAACCTTTGGAGCTGGGATTCCCTCCAGCRTCTCCTTTGGTGGCTTTAAGGGCTCTCCATTAAATCCTGATCCAGAAATCTCCGTGCAAGGGCAGATCCAAGTGGGAAGTGGAATAAAAGCTCCGTAAATTGTTCTTATCCGGTTCATTCCGTGCCTGAAAGCGGAATTTCTCCGTTCCCACCTGGAGACCTGTTTGGATACTTGCACATATTCATGGATGATTCAGGCAGGACAGATTTTTCCTTCYCTTCTCCTGTTTGGGGCAAATCCTTCTGGAATTTTAAAAGTATTTTGTGGAAAAAAAGTCTGGAAATTGCTGAGGGATCTGTGTGGGGAAAAATCCCGTTTGTAACAGCATTCGTTTGTCACTCTCCGGAGGAAATCCAAGTGCCACAAGGCTGGAATGACAAATGGATACAGTTTGGATTTGACATCCCACAGGATGACAATTCCAGCGGGAAAATAGCTCCTTTCTAACAGGAAAACTCCTTAAAACCACCCCTGATCTTCTCAAAATGGAGATTTTTAAGGTTTCTTGGTTTTGGCCATCTTGTATCCGTATTAATCAATATATTCCAGAGTTTCCAGTGGTTTGGATTGGTCATTTTGGGAAGCAGAACTCCGTASAARAGGCCTGAATTCTTCTTAAGTGTTYKAGATGAAGCTTTAAAATTGAAGGGAATTGGGAATTTGGAACTGAAAGCGCCTAAAAAGTGTTGATATTTTTGGAATATCYTGGCTATCCCTGCATGGCAATCCCAAAAAATACCCTCTGCCTTGGAATGAGCACGGAGGTAAAAATCTTTGGGAATGGCTGTTTGGAACATCTGCACCTGCACAATTCGCTCAGCTCAGAAAATACACCAAGATTTGGGGTGGAAGGAATAATTATCCGGGCAGGAATGAGCCCTGGATGCGTCACAAGAGTCACATCCGGAATACTCAAATATTCCCAGGATGGAATTCCTTAGCCTGCCCCAAGGAGGTGAAATTTGGGATGGAAGGGATCGAACTTGCAATGGAAAGATGAAAAAAAGGTTCAGCACTACTGAGGGAACAAAATTTGCTGTGAGCAGGGGTGATGGGTGGGCAACTGCCCAACATCCAGACCTGCCTCATCCGTGGGAAATAATCATGGAATCATGGAAYGSTTTGGGTGGGAGGGGACCTCAAAAATCATTCAATTCCCACCCCATCCATGTGCAGGGACACACAGGTAGCTCCAAGCCCCAGTGTCCAACCTGGCCTTGGACAATCCCAGGGATCCAGGGGCAGCCACAGCTGCTCTGGGAATTCCAGCCCAGCCCCTCCCCACCCTCCCACACAGCAATTCCTTCCCAAGATCCCAGCCCAAGCTCCCCTTTCCCACTGGGAAGCCATTCCCTGTGTCCTGTCCCTCCAGCCCTTGTCCCCAGTCCCTCTCCAGCTCTCCTGGAGCCCCTTTAGGCCCTGCAAGGGGCTCGGAGCTCTCCCTGGAGCCTTCCCTTCTCCAGGGGAACATTCCCAGCTCTCCCAGCCTGCCTCCAGAGCAGAGGGGCTCCAGCCCTGGAGCAGCTCCGGGGCCTCCTCTGGACTCTCTCCAGCAGCTCCACGTCCTTCTGCTGTTGGCCCCAGGGCTGGGGCAGCTCTGCAGGTGGGGTCTCACCTGAGGGGGCCCAGGGACAGAATTCCCACCTTTCCTGCTGCCCACGCTGGGATCAGCCCAGGGCTGGGGGGGTCTGGACTGGGCCATTCCAGCCTCATCCGCAACATCCCAAATCCTCCTCCCAGGGCTGCTCCAGCTGTTCATCCCCATCCTGGATTAGTTTTGGACCAGCACCAAGGATCTACCAAACTTTGGGGCACGAGACCCCACCCAAGTCCAGGATCATCCGGAATCCGTGCCGGAATATCGTGAACGCTGCTCCCAGACAGAGCAATGGATTGTTCTAGTCAACCACATGATTTTTCCTGCTTTTCCAGAGCCTATTTTGTTGCTTTTTTTGCTGTCAGGACATGGAATGGTTTTTGGGGCCTTTCTGCTCCGAGTTTTCCTCTCTCAGCATCTCGCTCCGAAGTGGTTGTAGCTACACCCAGGAGTTACACCCGGAGTAGCCACACCCAGTAGTCGGTAGAACCTGAGAGAGCAGAACCAAGCAGGTGAGGAGCCCAAAAACCTGGAATCTCTTCCAAGCTGGGATGAGACCGACTTTTCATCCTTGAAAAACTCCCATTAAAAATTCCCTACCTTTACTGCTCGGATTCCAGAGGAATTCAGCAAAGGAACGTTTTCTGGGTGGGATTTTAGGGTGGGAACTGGCTCCGCACAAACTGAATTTTCCAGAAAGTGGAATTAAGCAAAGGAGCATTTTCTGGGTGGGATTTTAGGGTGGGAAATGGCTCTGCACGAATTTAGTTTTCCGGAAAGTGCCGTCAGTGGTTCCATAGAAACTCCTCTCCTCTGTTCGGGCTAAATTTGTTTGCCAGGATTCATTTGAGGGTCTTCCTTTCGGGAAGACGTGAACTAAAATTCCAGTGGCCGCTCCCAGCTACCCAAATTCTCTCTTTCCTGAAGAAAAAGGAGGTGGAAGCTGCTTTCCAGGCCAAAATCTGATTCATGTTCTGCCTTCCCACGCTTCTTTTTCCTGTAATTTTCACTGGACACGATTCTTCCCCTGGATCCAATCATCCTCTTCCCTTCCCGTGCCCGTTCCTTCCTAAAATTGTGCTGGATCGAATAAGCTGAGGTTCCAGAAGCTGAGCTTGACTGACTGAGAGGCTCTGTTTTCTGGGAAGTCGGGAAAATTGGGATTGAAAGGGCAAGGAGGGATGAGGAAAGGCCGTTTGTCGGGATGGGTGGAAGCCGTGAGTCACAAAGGATGAGGGGTGGGAAGACAAGGAGGAGGAGGAAAGGCTGCTCCAATGGGTCATTTTCCAGGCCTCCCCACATGGATTTGGGAAAGTTGGAGTCACATCCCTCAGCTACTTTTTGGATCAAAAGCGGTCACTTGAAACTAAGGAACTCCAGGATTTCGGCTCCTCCTTTTAACCACGCCGCACTGGGAAGCGTTCCTGATGTTTTCCTGCTTTTCCGCCATCTCCTCGCCATCTTCTTTCATTTAACAGGAATATCAAGTTAGAGGCTCATTAAGCCTCAGGCTCGTTAGGAGAAACCGAAGCTCCTGGAGTTTGCCTCGAATAGCCGGGATCTGATGACAGAAGCCGACACCGGATTGTTTAGGAGTTCTTAGGATCAAGGAGAAATCGGCTGGAATCCCGTGATGAAAGAAATTGGAAACCAATCAGGAAAAGGCAGTGGTTTGTCTCAGGCAAGGGGAGCTTTTCCTAAAAAAATCCCACAAAATTCTTGATGTAAGGAATAATTTTGTCATTTAGGACAAGAAGAAATAGCCTCAAATGTGCCAGGGGAGGTTTTGGTTGGATATTTGGGAAAATTTCTCCCTGGAAAGGGTTGTCTAGGCCTGGAAGAAGCTTCCTAGGGGTGGAGTCCCCATTCCCGGAGAGATGAAAATCCATGCGGATGTGGCACTTGGGGAAGTGGATCAGTGGTGGGGAATGGTGGGACTGGATGGGCTTGGAGGGCTTTTCCAACCTGAATTATCCAGGGATTTCCTGGATTTATGAGGTCATACGGGGCAGAGCAGGGATCTTGGTGGCCCTGTGATATCCAATGATCGGAACATTCAGTGATTCCGGTTGGGAAAGGCAATTCCAGGGAGGTGAGGACACCCAACCCAACGTTCTCCCCGGTCCCACCAAGGCCAGGCCTTCCTCTCCTTTCCCTGCATCCAGAAAATTCAGATCCACCCTTTTCCCTTTGTCGTCCAAGGGATGGATAATCCCCCTGGGAATTCCCACCTCTCTGGAAGCCAGAACTGCTCCATTTTGAGGGAACCAGCAGGGCAGGGCCTTATTTCTGTCCAAAAAACTTCCTTTAAGAGGGAAAAACCTTTGGAGCCTTGGATATCCATGGAAGCAGCGCTTCCATTCCATCCCAGCTGGCATTTCCCTGTCTCTGCCTCCACCGGGAATAGGCTCCAGCTTTTCTATTTTTATTTTCTCCCCCCTCTCTCCGTTGTTYGCGGAGCTTTCATCCGCCCGACCCAAAATCCAGCTCCGCAACTCCGAAACTCCGAGAGCCCCTCGGAAGGAGGAAGGAGCCGGAGTCAGCAGCCGGAGCAGCGCAGGCACGAAGGTCATCCTTTGCATAATATATTTATCTTGGAAAACGGGATTTTATTCAGGCTATCCAAGAATCCAAGTGCTGAAACCAACACTAAGTCAACAGCACTTAGAGTAATGAAATAAATTCTTCAGGACAATCCAGCCGAAGGAGTTGACAAGGAGGGGGGGACCGGGGTTGTTTTTATTAAAATTCCTTAATTCCTGCAAACCGGCATTGTCTGTATTTCTTGGATGCGGCCTACGGAGAGACACCGTGCAAAGCCTAGGCCGGAGTTTATTTAGTCTGCTGCCTGCAGCAAAGGAAAATAAAAAGCTTAATAAAAGATTTCCTTCTGTGGGAGCCCCTGCGATTTGCAGATTGGAAGATAAGGGGGCTGTTCGGAGGAAGGGATAATTCTCCATCCCAGCAGAGATGGCATTCCCGGGCCAAGGGAATGGGAATTCATCTCCAGCCTCTGGTTAACCACAGGCCTGAGCGAAAGCCACCAGGACTGAAAGCTTAAACTGTTCTTAATTGTGCCGTAAAGCTCAAAGGAAAATATTTTTGATGCTCCGGCTTTTTAATCTAAATATGATTTAAATTCAGCTGTGCCCTTTCCCTCCCGACAGCACTACATCAATCCTTGATTTCATGACCTCTCGCGTGGAATCCTGCCAGGAATTCCATCGAATTGGAAGTTTAATTTGAAGCTTAATTTCCACTGGCCCTAAAACGTCAAGATTCGGTTACGCTGCAGCTGCAGCAGCAAAATGTGGTTCTGCTTCTGATCCTTTCTTTTACCTGGAGAGAGGTTTCATCCCATTATTCCCAGATATTGTAGCTGTTGTTCCTTTGCTTGGGGAATTCTGTGTGCGTGATAAATATTCCAGGTCCTGGAGAATTTTTTTAGACCTTGAAAACAGAAAAGTTTCTCAGTTCCGGGGTCTTCCCTTTCTTGGAAATGGAAAATTCCCTTGGTTTTGGTGTCTTCCCTTTCAAACTCCCAACCTGCCTCTCCCACCCTGTGGTTTCACACAAATCAGGGACCCAGAATTCCATAGAACTTCTTCCCGTTCATCCCCTCCAAGCCAGAAAATCTCCAGGATTTTGTAGTCCAGATCAACGAGGAGGAAAAAGAATTCACAAATCCTTTYCCACCTTTTTTCCAGCAGGGAAATAAAAGAAGACAAAAGATTCTTTCTGCGGATGTCCTGCATGAGGAAAAATCCAACCAAAGGCTTTGCAGGGACCCTGTGGAAAATCCAAGGAGATCCCTGGAGTCTCCTGCATCTCACAATCCCATTTTTTCCATAAATCCATGATGCATTTGCTTCTCAAAATGCACAAGACAGCGTCTCCCAAAATTCAGGCCAAGATTTGCAGCCCAGTTAAACTTCCAAGGGCTGCTGTGGCAAAATCCTTGGAAATGTAAAATAAGCGGAAACAGTCCCAATATTTCAGCAGACCATGGAYGGGATTCAGCCAAATTCCTACGGTACCTGGTCTGCAACTCTGGATTAATTTAGATAGGAATATTTTCCCTAAATCCCTCTTTTCTCCTCTTTGTTCCACCTGGGAAGGAATTTGGCTCCTGCACTGTCYTCAAACCCACCAYGGCATTGACGTGGAATTGTTGGACSTTCCAGAAAATTCCGGGCAGTTGGCTTCCAGTTGGGTCACCATTCCTCCCCATTCCCTCTTTTCCGTCGCTCCTTTAGGAATGGGATCCATGCAGTGTGAAATCCCTACAAYYGGGGCCATTTCGAGTTCATAATTCCRTGTTCCCTCTTTTCCAGGCCCAATTTTGGTGTCTGAACCTACTCCGGGCACAAGCGATCCACAMGCGACCTCACTCCCGGAATTCTGGCGATCCCAAGTTTGGATCGGTCCCCTAATCCRGGCCTAGAGGAAAAGTTCTGTCCTTAAAGCCACTGTGGGGAAACATCACCCCGGGATAACTGGAGCTTCCAACTCTTTATTTTATGGAGGAAGCAYGTTCGGATTTTCCTGTAAGGTTTGGAGTTTATTCGCCTTGTGGAATCTYGGGATGGGATGGAACGGGATGGAATCATCGGACTCGGAGCACCTTATCCCGGCAAGCACCAGAGCCTGTGGGAACACAACTTGGGGTTAAAAATTGGGAAAAAAAATTCCTCCCTCTGAGGGTGGGGAGGCCTTGGAATGGAATTCCCAGAGAAGCTGTGGCTGCCCCTGGATCCCTGGAAGTGTCCGAGACCAGGTTGGATCCACTTGGGATAGTGGGAGGTGTCCCTGCCCATGGCAGGGGGTGGAATGAGATGATCTTTAAATTCCCTTCCAACCCATTCCGTGATTCCTTGATTTTATTATCTTGATTCTCAGCCCCCAGGATTTCTCCCCTAAAACTCCAGGAATAAATTTCCTTCCTATATTTAGAGGGGAAAAATCTCCTTTGTTTTCTTTCCAGGGCTTTTTTTCCAAGAGTTTTTTTTTTTTTTCCCAGACTCTCCTCTTCAGGTAGTAGCTTTTTTAGGAATTCTGGGGGGCTGGATGAGGCAGGGGCCAGCCTGGGGTAGGAAAACCGGGAGAATCGGATCTTGTTCTGGGACTTTCCAGCCAGGACACACCTTTGGATCCGTGCTTCAAGCAAACCCAGGCTCCTGGAGTAGGAAAAAATGATGGAGCTGCAAGAAAACCGGTGGAGTGAAGCTGCTTGGACCACGGAGCRCCGGGATCCAGCATTAAAAGCTGGGGGGGAAAAGCAGAGGAAATTAATGATTGGATAATGGATTCCAAATGTTGCCGTTCCAAGTGAAATCCTAGGAATACAGGCACTTGAGGGGACACGGAGCTCCAAAGAGGATTGTTTTTCAAGGCAGAGCTGCGGCAAGGAGGATGCTGGGTAATGCTTCCCGAATTCCCAGAAAGGTAATAAGGTGAGGATTTAGCTCCATCCAAGCTCCGTTGGCTTCCGTGCGTGCAGGAACCATCACGGAGCGCTCTTCCCAAGGCTTTGCATCCCGCCCGGACTGTTAATCCCGGTGGCAGGTGGCCTCCGGCCATCTGGAATCTCTTCATCCATTAAGATTCTCCCAGAAAGAAAGGAAAGAACTTCCTCAGTAGCCGGGCCAGGTTTTTCGGGGAGAGCTTCTGTACGGCGGCTCCGGGTCAGCGCTCCCGCTTGGATCGTTGGCTCCGACCGTTGGCTCAGGGAATGGGACTCCACATTCCCCTTTTCCTACCCAAACACGGCTGCTTCTCCCAGATCCTCACTTCACCTCCTCCACGTGCTTCTCCTGCTTTTCCAGGGGGCCAAACCTGGGATCGCTCAATGGAGAGGGATGGCACGGAATGACAGGACAAAGGGAATGGACTGGAGCTGAGGAGGGAAGGTTTGGATGAGACACTGGGGTGGAATTCTTTGGATAAGGCTGGAACAGAGAGGCTGTGGCTGCCACATCCCTGGAATTGTCCCAGGCCGGGTTGGATGTGGCTTGGAGTACCCTGGGATAGTGGGAGGTGTCCCTGCCCRTGGCAGGGTTGGAACTGGGTGGGATTTAAGATCCCTTCCCACACAAACCATTCTGTGATTCCATGATTATTCCAATTATTATTAGGATGTGCCGTCCTCYGGCACTGGCCCAGGGGTTAAACCCCGTCCGTGTTCGGCTCATTCCCAATCCTTCCTCAAACATTGCTGGAAAAAAACCCGTGGAGACGATTGAGCGACAGCTCCAATCCGGAACTGCACCGGTTCAAAAACTAACGGAAAAATCCCCAAGGAATTTTCAAAAACGGGGAATTTATGACACCGGACACAAGGACGGGGGAAAACAAAGGAAAACTTTCCAACATGAGACTCGTTCCTACTGCAGAAGGAAGAACGAGGCCATCGGAGAACACAACAGCCCTTCCCTACTAATCCTATTTTTTTTTTTGGGATAACTTCGGGCTCAGAGATGTCTCTCCCATTTCCACACAGTCCAGATGGGAATAACAGCATGGATCAAGGGCCCTGGATACCTTGGGAATTCCACAAGGCCGCCAGCAGAAATGGGGCCAAGTTTTCCAACCCATTGAAATCCAAATCACTCATTGGTATTCCAGCCCCTTGGATGTATCCAGCTCTCCGTGACCCCCAGCAGGAATCAATTAGGGATCAAAGGAAGTGGCCAGAGTGTCCGAGTGTATTTACCAGGATATTTTGGGGTGAGAATTAAGGAAAAAGGGTTTTTTTCCTGAAGGGGAAAGTCTAAGCAAGGAAAGGATTGAAGGGACGTGGATTCCCGATCCTCTGCACTTCCCATGGGAATATCAAGTGGAGACAGGGATTGCACCGAGGCTGATCCACTGCAAATCACCCCATGATGGCCCTAAAGCCCCAGTGAACTTTGGGAGACCCCAAAACCTGGGGAATTTACTGTTGTCGTCCCTTTGGAATGGGTGTCACTTCCAGGTAAACTCCGACCACCTCTCCTTGTGTCCCTCCCAGTGACTTCCACGTGTCACCATTGTCCTGAGGATTTTTAGGGAATCCAAGCTGATTTTGGAGGGGCCGGAGCAGAAGAATGTGGTTTAATCTCTGGTTTAAACTTTTTTCCAGCTTCTTGGGATTGCGTCGCCCTTGTTCGCGCTCTGCTCTCGGCAGCTATGGAACGATGTCAGAGGGATTCAAGAATTCCCGGAGATCATTCCCGTTCCTTCAGCTCCATCAGTGCATGGAGTTGCTCCAGTGCTCAGCACTTCACAGGGTCCAGCCTTAGGTCAGGAAGAGAAAAATCCCAGAATCCCAGAAGTTGGRAAAGCTCTCCAAGGTCATCGAGTCTGACCTGTGCACGATCCCCACCTTGTCACCATCCTGGGAATGCCACATCCCTTCCCCACCCACTCCAGCCCTTGGAGCTTGGATCAGGTGGAAAAGCCCAGAAAAGCACCTGAACCCCGAGATGTTTCCCTGGAATGCTCCCGGATCTATCCCACGTTGGCCCATCCCTCTCACCAGCAGCCTGTGGAAATRATTCGAGCTGAAATCAGAAGACTTCCAAGGATCCTGAGCATTATCCTGGATAATCGGGGGGGAGAAAAATGCCAGGYGGAAAAATCAAAGATGCCAAATTTTTCGTACAACATATTTGTGCTGCCTTGACACAGCTCTGCTCCCTCGCACCATTCCTTTATATCCGGCTGACGGATATTTTTCCATAGAGTGGGAATGCTGATCTTGGCAGGGGCTGAGAGCAAATATAGAAGCTCTGATGCGTGCCCGGAGATTTCCAAGCCATCGGGAAAGCTGCCGGGAGCAGCAGGAGGAAACAGCAAAGAGCCGGAGGACCGGAGAGGGCTCGTTCCGCATCCACAAATCCCGCGGGATCTGGGAAGGTGCGGGGAACCCGGCCATCCCAAATGACAGGAGCCTGCCAAGGAACACTGCTGGCACAATTCCCCCTCAATTATTATCCGATTTCTTTTATTCCCGCTCCCGCTCCCGGATCCTTGGCTTCCATCGTTACAATCTCCAGCCCCCCGCTGTCCTTGATATCTTTATCTTTTCCACATCCTCCAGAGCRGGATCCTTGTGCTGATCCTTGGATTACGGGAGCACAGAAGGACTGGAGAGGCCCAGGTTTAGGATTTAAAACTTAAACTTCCTTTAAGCYGGGCTTTGGAGCCCGAAGGAAACAGCTCCTCAAGTCCCCCTCTCCCCGCTTAAGGGCCGTTCGTGTGTGCTTTAATTTGGGATGGGAAATTCCAGCCGGTTCCCACTTTCGGGAATTGCTGGAGCAACCTTCACCGCTTCAATCCATGTCCCTTCCTGCTCCAGGGACATCCCAACAGGGAATTGCGGGATGTGGTTGGAACGAAGCTGCTTTTTCCTGCAGGGAGACCTTCCCTGAAGGGATCTACAAAAAAGATGGAGAGGGACAATTTCCAAAGGCCTGGAGTGACAGGACACAGGGAATGGCTTCCCACTGCCAGAGGGCAGGGATAGATGGGATATTGGGAAGGAATTCCTGGCTGTGAGGGTGGGGAGGGGCTGGGCTGGAATTCCCAGAGCAGCTGTGGCTGCCCCTGGATCCCTGGGAGTGTCCAAGGCCAGGCTGGACAYTGGGGCTTGGATCCACCTGGGATAATGGGAGGTGTCCCTGTCYGTGGAGCTGGAATTCGAAGATCTTTAAGGTCCCTTCCCACCTAAACCATTCCATAATTCCATGAAGGTCTTTCCAGGGGGATCTTTCCAAGGAGCACAAGCTGGGACCACCTCCCCAGACTGTGCTGATCTGGGCTGGCTGAGGTGACAATATCCAGGTGAAAGGCCGCGGATCCCATTCCCCATCCCTGGAATCTCCCAGTTTTCCCTCTGCTTTTTACCGTCAGTGCTTGGACAAAGCCGGACCTTTTCTTCGAGGAGAACTGCCAGAACTTGGATGTTCAAATGTCCAGGGATGGGGGAGAAAAAAACCCTTGAAAAAGCAAACTCTGGATCTTCCAATGGTTTATTTTTGGAGTCCAGACAAAAAATGTCCTCAGATTTTTTTTTTTCACGGATCTATTTCGGTGGAGTTTTTCCTTCTTTTATTTTTTTTTTTTAAGACGGAGCTGTTGACTCTTTTCTGCCAAAAAAAATGTAATTCCTGTCTCCTTCGTTGTTTCCAGAGGCCTTTTCCAGAGGTTCTCACACCCACACGGGAGCCTCTCCCAGAGCCAGGCCCAGACTCCGGGTGACCCCTCCATAAATCCCGGTAATTTATGGATTATTATTATTAATAGGAGGCAGAAGAATTCCAAAACTCCAGGACTTTCTCTTCTTGCTCCTTCAGAACAAATCCAAGAGCCTCCACTGAGCTTCCCTCGTGTGTTGTGGGAAGTCCGAGAACTTTTCCATGTTTAATAAGGARGGAGGATTTAAGGAGGAATGACAGAGGGAGTGTGGCTGGTTATCCCYGTTATCCCTAAATTATGAGCTGCCATTCCCAGATTTCGGAAGGAGGCTGGGATCAAAGGAACGATGTGGTCACCTGCCATTCCAAGGTGATGCAGCSGGCTAGACTGAAATCCACTTCTGGAATTCCAGGTATCCCGAATAAACTCATCCTGCTTTACCCAGTTCCTAACAGACCCAAACTTGGAGCCCCTTTTGAAGCAGTTCCGTGGAAGATAAACGGGATGAGCATTCCAAAGGGTGTCCTCCCGCTGGAGCTGGAATGTTGYCAGCCAGGAAAACGTCTCCTGATGKAACCGCCAGGTGTCCTGGCAACCGGGAAAARCCTGGATGGAAAAACATGGAGAAATTGGGAGCAGATCTTAAAATGCAGGATGGTCCCGTTTAAATTCCCAGCTTTAAGAGGAGGGGATTATCCACGAAGACAAYGTTTCATCCTGGATAAACATGGAATAACTGATGCCATCCACCAATACGGGGTAAAAGGAGTTGGAAAGATTCCACAAAAGGGTTATTTTCCTTGGATATGGCGCTAACCAGGAACAGAGACCTGGAAGTGTCCAAGGCCAGGTTCCACCTGGACCAGTGGAAGGTGTCGGGGTTGGAATGAGACGGGATTTAAAGTCCCTTCCAACCCARCCGCTCCAAAATTCCATGATTTCCTGGATGCTCCTTTCAAGTGAGAACCTCCACCCTTCCATGGGCTTTTCCCAGATTCTCTCCATGTTTTCTGCCCTTTGGAGAGGCATCCACTCTCCTTGCTGACCTGCACCTCATCAATCCGTGGATGAGCTGATGAAAACTGGGAACATCCCAGTTTTTGCCCTGTGGGGGAGCAGGCATGGAAATTCCTTGGATCTTCACATTTTCTTGCCTATCAGGGACTCATTCCCAGATGTCCCCTCCACCTTGTCCCCTGTCTCCTCCCTCCTGACGTTCCCTCTATCCCGCTTTTATCTTTTCCCATCCCCACGCTGCCTCCCCACGTCCCCCTGGAACAGCGGCAGCTGCTGCATCCATCCAGAATTCCCTCAACATCCCCTTCCTGCTCTTCCTGGCTGCCGTTCCCATTCCCTCTCCTCCTGGGCCACCCCAAAGCGCCGGTGGCCAAAGCCAAGGCTCGGAGGGCGGCTTTTTATCCCGAGGCTTTGGGAAGCCACATTCCTGCCCCTCTCCGGTCCCATCCCGCTCCGGCCAAGTGGGATGATGATGACACAGCAGGGCCGGGGTAGGATTTTTCCTCTTCCTTGTCCTGCTGCCAACGTCTTTGACCTCTGGATGAACTCCCCAAAAAGTGCCTTTGGAGCTGCTCCCGCTGCTTTGACATCCGCGACCGGTTGGAATTTAAATTCCCCTTTTTTTTTTTTTTTTTGGGAGAGAGGGAATGAGAGAGGGGCAAGGAAGGCGGAGGGTTAAAAYGGAAAAAAAATAAAATTAAAAAGGAAAAAAAAAGAAGATTGATGGGAAGAAACCAAACCCAGAATTGAGGGAAAGCTTGTGGTTGGAAAAAACTCGGGAAAGAGTGGGAAAAGTCAAGGGTTCAGAATATATGGATATCTTTGTTCCAAGAAAACAGCGGGAAAAGGTAACGGGGCCTTATCTGGAGTCAGTTCCTGCTTCCCACGTCCCCTGGCAGGGTCATTCCCAGGCTGGGAATGCTGGACGTGTCCCTGGCTGAGACCCTGGAACAGCCGAGCTCCAGTCACGTGTCCAGCCGTGGGAATCATCGATCCATCACCTTTGGCGGAGCCCAAACTCCGGAATTTTGTTGCTCAAAGCCTCCAACAAAGAGCCAAGTCCACCCCAAAATTCCAGCACCACCAGCACCACCTGGATTGGGATGGACCGGAGGAGCAAATGGTCTAAAATTGCTGGAAATGGGAAAACTGACTCAATCAGGATAAAATYTTTTAAGGATCAACAATTCCTTCCCAGAGTGACCAGGAAATGATGCTCTGCTTCCACTGAATTTATTTTGGATTTATTTTCACTAAATCCCAGAAAAACTGCACCACATCCAGCAGGAATTCCATGGGACGTGGAACTTCTCGGACTTCTTGGACTTTTCCTAATTTAAGTTCCAACAAGGATCTGGAGCTTTTCAAAGCTCCAAATTCCAATTCAGTTGGAAAATGCTACATTTTTATTTTAAAAGGGTTTGTTCCCAAATTAAATTTTTTTAAAAAATCATTTTCTGCTCCAAAAAATATTTTACTGGGGAGAAAAAAAAAATCTAAATGCTTTCATTTGATTTTTGAGTTTTTTTTTTGGGGGGGAATTTTAGGAGACAAAAAAAGGGGTGGGAATTTTGATGCCTCACAGATTTCCAAGGGGAAACTTCAGGCTCCTCACCTGGAAATGGARGATCCAGAGTGCCAGAGGGAGCCGGGAGATCTCAGGAGGCTCCAGGATCCCAGCAGCGCGTCCTGGAGGCTGGAAATCATGGAATCATGGAATGGATTGGGTGGGAAGGGGCCTTGAGGATGATCCCATTCCCACCCCTGCCATGGCAGGGACAATTCCCGCTATCCCAGGCTGCTCCAAGCCCCAGCGTCCAACCTGGCCTTGGACACTSCCAGGGATCCAGGGGCAGCCACAGCTGCTCTGGGAATTCCAGCCCAGCCCCTCCTCACCCTCACTGCCAGGAATTCCTTCCCAAGATCCCACCCAGATCTCCTCTGTTCCAGTGGCCAACACGGACCTTTCGGAATTTGTCCTGCCCTGCTTTGGTCCAAGTTTGGAGCAGGGAATTTTTACACCAGAGCTAAACTGCCCCTCACCCGTTTTTCCTTCTCCAGCTAATTCCAGACATTTCCAAAGGAGGGGAGGAAAATCCTGCTGCACGCCTGATGTTTACTCTGCCTTAGACGGAGAGGCTGGGATCCGAGATTATCCCGTTTTCCAGAGGCTCAAAGTTATCCAGTCTTGTGTATAAATACACAGGAAAGTTTGGGTGACCTTAAACTCGGGGGGAACAAAAATAGTTGGAAATCCGACAGCGCGAAGTCACTTGGAGAGTGACAACAGGAATAGCAACAGGAACATCATCAACCGGGAACAATGGAATTCCAGGAGAAGGACAGGGATGGTGCGATAAAATTACGGAAAACCAGGATGGAATGAGTACACGCAGGAAAAAACCTATTTATAGCGGGATTAATAAGTGTTAATTACACGGGAGAACTTCTCCCTTGGTTGTTCTCGCGCTCCATGCCCAAAAAAGTTGGAATTTTGGAGCAGACCAAGGGCTCCTGCAGGGATCAGGTGGACAGAAATCCAAGGAGAGCTGGGGACACTGGGAGGGTTTGGTTTAGCCTGGAAAAGATGTGTTGCTCTCCATAAATATCCGGGAGAGGGAAAAATCAGGGAGGGAAGAGCTGTTCCAGTGAAAGGCCAGAACAAACAGGAATAAACAAGCTGGGAATAAACTGTGGCTGGAAATTCCTGGAAGGTTTCAGCATCTTGGATATCTATTCCCACGACATCCTTCTGCCTGGTTTTCCACTGCGGAATTCCTCTGCTGTTCCTACAAGGTCATTCCCCCGTCTGTGCATCTTTTCCTGGGATTTCTTTTCCTTGTGTCAGTTCTGTTGCTCCATGAGTTTATCCAGAGTCTCCAAGGCCTCTCTCCCAACCCTCCTGTCACTTCCAGAGTTTCTCCAGCATCAAATTTCTGGTTTCATCCCAGTTTTTGAGCACCATTGTTAAATTTTCAAGGTGTCCAGGAGGCAAATTTCCCAACCATGGAATTCTGGAATGGTTTGGAAGGGAGCTTAAAGATCAGCCATTCCCGCCCCCATCCATGGGCAGGGACACTTCCCATTATCCCAGGCTGCTCCAAGCCCTGTCCAGCCTGGCCTTGGACACTTCCAGGGATCCAGGGGCAGCCACAGCTTCTCTGGGAATTCCATCCCAGCCCCTCCCCACCATCTGATAAGAAATCATTCCTGATATCCCATCTCCATGTCCCCTGCCCTCAGGTGGATTCCCATTCCCAAGGCAGAAGAGTCCCAACATCCTGGGATTGACGGGATCTGGGTTAGTCCTGCCCAGGAGCCAAATCCCTTCGTGTCCTCACCAGCTCCGGCTGGGAATTCTGGTGCAGCTGGGATTTCTCCATGGATCATGGCACGGCCAGGGAATGGTTGGGAAAGAGCCGCGTCGTCTCCGGGCTTGTTCTGGGATTGAGCAAAATTCCAGATGTTTTCGGCCTCTGGGCCATGGACACAACGTTTGGAAAGAGCCGAGTTTAAGCCTGGCCTGAATCGCTTGGATTCGCCTTCCCAAGCTTTGGGCTTAGCCGGAGTTGTGATTCCCAAGGTGAGACAGGAACAGGGGAACTGGGAGGTTACGGAAAAGTGGGAAAACAGAAACCAGAAGGTGGATTGGATGGAGAAATATTCCAACCAAAAGAGCTGAATAAAAAAAAACTCTTCCCAGATTAAGACGAGATCCCAGGAGGGCTCTTAGCCCAAAGCTCTGGAGGAGGAGCGGGAATGTAATTCCTTGGAGCACCAGCCTTGGTTATCCCGACTGGTTTGGTGCTGGGGAAATTCCTGCATGGATTTGGCTCTTCCCGGTGGCGCTGTCCCAGATAATCCCCGGGAGATGGGATTATCCATTCTCCGTTTCCCGGAACAGCTGTGGCTGCTCCTGAATCCCTGGAAGTGTCCAAGGCCAGGCTGGATGGGGCGTGGATCCACCTGGGATAGGGAAGGAAATAAATATTCCATTTAAAAATTATATTAAAAATTATATTTTAAATTATATAAAATATATTTTAAATTATATAAAATATATTTAAAATTATATTTCAAATATATTTTAGAATTCTATTTAAAATTACGTTCAAAAGTATGTTTTAAAAACTAGCAAAAATAAATTAAGAATCTTATTTAAATAATAATTTAAAATTACCCTTAAAAATACATTCAAAATTTAAATTTAAAAATTATATTTCAAATTATATTTTAAGTCATATTAAATATATTGAAAATTATATTGAAAATTGTATCATCATTATGTCAAAAATATATTAAGAATCATATTTAAATTATATTTTTAAATTACACTTAAAATTGTATTCAAAAATATATTTAAATTGTATTTTTAAATTATATTTGAAACTATATTTAAAATTATTTTAAAAATGCATTAAAATTATATAAAAATATATTCAAACATTATTTTAAAGATATATATTTAAAATTATATTCAAAAAATATAATTAAATTACATTTTACATTTACATTTTTAAATTATATTTTAAATTATATTTAAAAGCATATTTAAAATATATTCAAAATTATATAAAGATATGTAAAATTATATTTTAAATTATATTTAAAGTTTTATTTAAGATTATATTTAAAATACATTAAAATTTACATAAAGGTAAATTTAAATTATATTTAAAATTATATTAAAATTATATTTTAAACTGTATTTAAATTATATTTAGAATTATAGAAAAATTCATTTAAAATTTAAAATTACGTTTTAAAATTACATTGAAATAATATTAAAATTATTTTTAATAGCATTTAAATTTTATTTAAATTATGTTTTTAAATGATATTAAAAATAAAAGATTGATAAGAAATCCCACATTTTCCAGGCTGCCCCTGGATAACAGGACCAGGACACCCCGAACAAGCCACTCCCCCTTTTTTTTTGGATAACCCATCCAGCCTTCGGGAACGCAGCCTCCCAACTCGCACAAACCTTGGGAGGTGGGATTTTTTCCTTTGGAAAACTTGGGAATGAGATCCATGAGGCCCTTCCCGGCCGTGCCCATCCCGATTTTTCTGCTGTCACCCAGGGACAAGAGGTGACAGCCAGGCCAGGGCCGACGGTGACGTCACCGAGAGCTCCCGGCCCTCTGTCCTCGGGAAGAGCCAAGCTCGGGATCGTCACCGCCAACAAAGATTCCCTACAAAATCCGGGAGCCGGGACGTGCCGGCCTCACCGTTCCGGCCCTTCCCTGCCTTCGTTCCCGGCGCTGTTTGCGCAAAGCCGGGTTGGGAAGCTCCCAGTTTTTCCTTCCTTAATGAATTCTTGGCACGCGGAGCCTCCCGGTTAACGAGCTCCCTGCTCCGGCCTTGTTCTCCTTGGAAAACACTGGGAGAAGGAAGGAGCCAGGAATTCTCRCCCAGCTCCAGCAGGCCCAGCCGTGGGAATTGTTGATCCCAGAGCCGGGAAAATGGGAGCTCCATTGAGGGACAACAAGGATCCAAGTCCTGTCTGCATCCCGAAAATCCTACAGGGATCAGGGCTGAGCCATGAGCCAAAGGGAAAAGAGGAATCGAAACACTGGAAAACCAACAAGGAAACATTTCCAGAGGCCAGGGGAGAGGAAAAGGGACTTGGAGGGATGGAAGGCACATGGAATTCCAAAGGAGGAGCTTGGGGTGGAATTAAAGCCGTGCAATTCCCAGCACAGAGCTTTATCCATAGGGAAGCGTGGGCTGGATGTTGTTGGGATGCTGGGGGGGAATGGATTTGATCAACAGCCATGGAATTCGGGAAGGGAAGGGAAGGGAAGGGAAGGGAAGGGAAGGGAAGGGAAGGGAAGGGAAGGGAAGGGAAGGGAAGGGAAGGGAAGGGAAGGGCCCCTCTTCCATGGAGGTTTGTGCACTTCTGTTTTCCATCTTGGAAAATATTCCCGTCAAATCCTGGATGAAAACGGCTCAGTTTTTAAAGGAACGGATAAATTTGGTTGTGATTTCCAGGGAATTTTTGGGCCCCAAATAATTCCAGGTTTGTTTGGGTCTTCCTGAACTTGAGAACAAAACCAGGTTTCAAATCCATGGAATTTCCTCCCAGGTAAATCCCAGCATTCCCACACAACCAGGAAGGATTGGGAAGGGTTAGGGTTGGGAGTCCCTGGCAGGAACCGGAGTTCTCCAAAAAATACCCAAGCCAGGAAAGGTTTGGAGAAGGTCAAATTCCCATCCCGGAGGTCAGGTCAGACCTGGAATGCTCTGGAAGTGTGGGATGCGCTCCGAGCATCCCGAAATTTAGGATCTCACCGTGGCAATCCCAGAAAATCCAAGCCTCCTGTTTTGGGAAGAAGCTTCCCACAGGTGCTTTCCCAGCAGTGGGATGAGGTTGCCCTCAGCTCCTTGGCTGCCCTCTCTCCTTCACCTCAGCCTTTCCAACGGATATTCCCGCAATTTCCAGGGATATTCCTGCAATTTCCAGGGATGTTCTTGAAATTTCCACGGGTATTCCTGCAATTTCCACGGTTATTCCCTGCTCTGTTTCCCTTGACTTTGGGTGTTTGGAAGGAAAACAATGGAGAGGCCCCGTCCTCCCTCCTGCCATCGTCATTCCTGACTCTGGGATTSCAATCCAGTATTCCAAAGGTGCCTGGATTCCAAAGGTGTCACCTAAAGTGAAGATCCCACTGATTCCAGCTCATTTTTCCATGTCGATCTTCCCTGGAGCCTCCAGCCCCTCTGGAAACAGGATTTTCCCTCCTAATTTCGCCAAATTTTACTGGAAGTGTCCAAGGCCAGGTTGGATCCACCTGGAATAACGGGAGGTGTCCGTGCCCATGGAATGGGATGATCCTTAAGGTTCTTTCCAACCCAAACCATTCCAGGATTCTGGGATTCTGGGAAGTGTGGGCTCAACCCGTGCTCTMCTTAAGGCAAATAATTATTCCCACCTCTGGAAAACAGCCCAAATAATTTTTAAAAAAGGGGAAAATAAAGATGCTGAGGGAATTACGGATCGGGAATTCACTCGGGATAAGGAATTCATTCAGGATACGGAAAAACCTGGAATTTGGGGAGTTCTCTGTCTGTTGTGCTGATAAATTCCCTTAATCTCAACTTCAGGATCACTGGGAGAACCGGAGGTGCCACGATTTATCCTTAAAACAGGAGCAGGAAGAATCCCAAACTGAATCCCATGGAATCCCATGATTTGTTGCCCAGCCTGGCTGGACCGGGAAAAGTAGGAAAATCCATTTGGAACTGGCGCTAAATCCTTATTCCAGGTCCCAGTGGAATTCCAGCTTCCAGCGGGTTCATATCACTCCGAGGCAAATTACTCCTGCTTATCCCTTGGGATCTGCGGGATTCCGCCCGGGAGCCACGGGAACACCTTCAATTCTCACAGCATTCCCCAAATCCTGACCCAGATCCCAAATCCARTTCTGGAATAACCCAAAATCCACATCCCAAAGAGCTGTGTCCTAGCTCAGCTCATTCCCAGCTTTCCTGCTCTTTTCCCGAGCCTGATTTCCCTTCCAGTAGTTCAATCCCATTTATTAGGAATTTATGGTTCTCCATAGGGTTTTTATATTTAGCTGCCTCCCCTGGAAAACCACATTTTTATGGATGTTGGATCCCACCCTTTTCCCTGTGGCTGCTCCAGGCGGATTTTCCCCCCCTTTTTTGTGTTTGTATTCCARTTTTGGAGCTTAGCACCGGTTCGTGTCCGTCCTTTATTCCCACCCGCCCATCCCAGAAATTCCTTATCAACAGGCCGGGTTTAAAAGGCCGCGGTTTTTCTGGGATTGGGTCATCCTTGGCTCCCGCAGCCGTTTGGCTCCAGGAGAAAAGTGGGARAAGGGATCAGTTTACAGCCTGCTAAAGGTCAGCTGTGCCACTCCTGGTTTTTAGAGGGAGAGACGTGAAATCCTTAAAATCTAAGGATAATATCCCTAAAATAAAACCTCACAAAGCCTGATCGGCTCCGTGTGCCAGCGGATTTTCCTCTGGGATGGGCAGGATTGATCCGAATCCCAAAGTTCTTGGTCCAATCCCAGAGGAAACCACTGGCAGCCAATGATTCCCTGCAWTATCCGGTTATTTAAAGCCAGATTTTCCATGAGGAAACCGAGGGAGAGGGGGGCCGAGGCCTCAGTGATTCCCTGTTTGATTCCAGCAAGGAAAATGGGAATGCAGAGCACCTCCAGCCTCGGTGCTGAGGGCACCAAAGCTGGAAATCAGGGAAAAATCCAGTTGGTTTGGGATTTTTTTCAGGAATCGCTACAAATATCAACTAAAAAGGAAGGGAATGACCTCGCTCAGTCCCTTTGGATGAGGTTTTCCAGAGGGGCTGTGGATGCTCCATCCCTGGAGGGGTTAAAGGATGGAGATCCGGGAAAACTGGGAAAGGTGAGTTAAGGATGGGTTAAAAAGGTGGAAAATCAACTTCAAGCCAAAAGTGTGGAAAAATCTTTATTTCCCTCTATCTAGCAACAAATTCCATGGATTTTTCCAGGATCCCCGTTTGTGAAAAGCTTTTCTGGGAATGAGAGAGGACTGGAGCTTCCCAGATATCAAACATGCCAAGGATTAAAGCAGAAAACTTTGGGATTTTGGAASTTCCCACCCTTTATTCCTTTGGGAATCATCCTAATTATCAGCATTTATTTGCTTACATGGAATTTCTGCCRGATAAGGAGTTGGCAGAGTGGATATCAGGGAATATCCATGGAATTCCGGGATATTTTGGTGACCAGGATTTTTAGCCACATACAGACAGGCTTGTTCTAACCATGGAATAATCCAGGTTGGAATGTGTTCCCGGAATTTCTGCTCTCACATTCCCAACTCCGAGTTGGGAGTCAGATCCAAACTCAAACTGTGTTCCAAGCGTGGATTTTTCCCATTCCGCACTTCCAAAGAATTCCATTTGCGGATGAACCATTTAATGGGGCTCCCAACTTGTTGGTGATGCTCTGGAAAAATGGGAAATCGGGAATTTTAGGAGATCTGAAGGCTCTGCCATGGGTGAAAGGGTGAAATGGGTGGAGACTTGGGAATAAATTCCCAGCAAAATTTGAGCATAAATTCCCAGTGAAATTTGGGAATAAATCTGGGTGAGGAATTTCAATCCACATCTCTTTTCCCATTATCCACTTTTTTACCCAAGCCATTCCTCATGAAGGGAAAAACAGCTCAAAACTATGGAAAAAGTGGAATTTTCTGCTGATTATAAAAAAAAATCCACCCAGGCTTCGCCATTTTCATGCATAAATTAACATAAATTAACTCCARCACCATTCCATGGCTACAAACAGCCCGGGGATGGCGTTGGAATAACTGCTCCAAGCTGGAAATTTTCAGGAATGATTTATCCTCTAACACATCCCTTTTTTTATTAAAAACCTGGATCCCAGTAAAGATCTCACATSCCATTAACGGTTTTGCCCTTAATTAAAGAAACCACCAGCAGCTCATTAATACCTCATTAGGAGGTGAGAACAAAAGATGGCAAACTTTGGGAAAAAGGGCTGGAAAATCCAAATCCTCCCAGGTAAAATTCCTCAATAATTTATCAGGAAAGGGCAAATCTCCTCACTTTTGGCTCGCGCACAGTGGCTCCTTTATTTAGGATGAGTCAGCCTGGAAAAATCCTATTTATTCCCAAATTTTGGCACAACTGCACCCACCGGGCTCGGAAGTGATACCAGCCAGATTTCAGGATTTCTAATTCCYGGGAAATTTTGGCCTTTGGAAATTTGCTTTTTGTCGGGGTTAAGAAAACAAAATTCTTTCCTTCGTTCATGCCTCGGACTGGAATTTCTGACTCCAAAAAAAGCCCGGCTTTGGAAATCTTGACCTGGGATCATTGTTCCCGTCCGTGGAAATGGGCGGGGTTTGGAAGGAAGACTTTTTTGGGAGCGGAACTGAAGCTCCTTCAGGGGTGTTATTCCCAATTTTTATTGCTCAGGAGTGTTTTCCTTATCATGGGAGAGAATAAATATGGATTTTTGGAACACGTGGGAATGCGAAGGAAAAGCAACGGGAAATTCTGGCAGGTTTTAGTGATGAATCCTGGGTGTCCTGGGGGACGAGATGGGAATGTCCAGCCTGGAGAAGAATCCAGGGAGAGCTCCGAGCCCCTTGCAGGGCCTAAAGGGGCTCCAGGAGAGCTGGAGAGGGACTGGGGACAAGGGCTGGAGGGACAGGACACAGGGAATGGCTTCCCAGTGGGAAAGGGGAGCTTGGGCTGGGATCTTGGGAAGGAATTGCTGTGTGGGAGGGTGGGGAGGGGCTGGGCTGGAATTCCCAGAGCAGCTGTGGCTGCCCCTGGATCCCTGGGAGTGTCCAAGGCCAGGTTGGACATTGGGGCTTGGATCCACCTGGGATGGTGGGAGGTGTCAGGGTGGAATAGATGACCTTGAAGATCCCTTCCCAACCCAAACCATTCCATGATTTTCTGTTTATGACCTGCATCATCCCAAAGTCCTGGTCCATGACTGCCCAGGCTCCCTTTGGAAGGAAAACAGTTATTCCTGATTTCTTTTTCAAGGGAAGAAAATTCCAGGAACTCATTCCCGATCTGCACCAGACACAGGGTGTGGACACAYCACGTTGCCCAAGCCAGTCCTCCAACCTGATCCATCTGGATTTCCCCATCCCACCTCCCACTTCCCAGCTTTTTCCCTGAATTTGGAGCTTCTCCCAGGACATGCGACACCCACAAGGCTGCAGAAACTCCTTGGTGGGAGCCCTGTCATAATTCCAGGCACTTGGATCTGAGTTGTCCCTGTCCCTCCAGGAAACCACGAGGGATGAGTCAAGGTCATGCCCAGACCAAGGATTTTGGGATGGAGATTCCATCATCCCAGTCCTGAGTGCGGGGCCTGACCACTGTGGTTACGGACCAGTCTGCACCAGCCAGCCCGGGGATGAGTCTCCTTCCCCTCCTGAATCCCACAAATCCCAAATTTCCAGCTTCACTCCCACAGCTGGGCTGCAGGACCTCCATGGAGTGCAGGGAAACCTCATTTCTCCGGCGAATTTCGTCTCTGTCACTCTCCCAGAGTTGCTCAACAAGCCCATGGCTTTTATCCAAGGTATCCGTGCCCCAAACCACCGGGAAAAGAGCTGGACTGGGTTTCCTCTCCCAGCCAGGGACATTTCCCAACCGGAGCAGTGAATCCCACGCTTGCCATGGGAAGGGAAGCAAAGATGAGGCAACTCCAGAGAAGGAAAGTGGCCGGAGAACCACAAAAAAGCTGCTCCTGAGGTGGTTTGGGTCATCCTAAGAGATTCCAGGGGCTCAGCTGGCAGAAGGGAGGTCCAGAGCCAGGAATTCTGGTGCACAAGGGCTTGGAAAACCAGGATTCCTGGGATAAAGCTGGGAATAAGATCKACCACWCATCAGCTGTGCTTTTCTCTCTGCTTAAMACTTTGCCCTTCCAGGACCCAGACTGTTGCGTGTGCTCAGAGCTGATCCCGGATTTTGTTAGTCCAGACCAATTAAACTCGTCTTGTTCTGGGTGGGGGATCCCAATCCAAGGGGAAATGGATCCCAGGATGTGCTTTCCGGAGGTTTTTCCATGGTTGAAGTGTTTCCATAGGTCAGCCTGGAGAAAGGGAGGCTCAGGGGGAACTTCTGGATCTCCACAATTCCCTGACAGGAGGRAGGAGCTGGCGGGGGTCGGGATTTACTCCCAGGGAACACGGACAGGATGATTCCTTCCCAATATCCCATCTATCCCTTCCTTGGGAAGCCATTCCCCCCTTGTGAACGTAAACTTAGGGAATGAGAGGAGAAGCAACACATCCCTGTTATAACCCCATTAATCCCAAAAAACAGATGTGGATCCAGGATTTTCCTTGATCCGAAGAAGTTCAAATCCCAACCGACCATTTTTAGGAGCACGTTTTATTTTTGGCATTTCCTGGGAAAGATGGAAAACTTCCACTGCCCTGACAGGAGCCAGGTAGGTCTGGGAATCCAATCCTTTCTTCCCTTCTTGTTTTCCAAGACTTTTCCAGGCTGACCTTTCACTGACTTGGCATCGGGAATAAAATCAGGAATATTGCTCTGCTCTGGAAAACAGCCGGGATTTCGGGACCTCTTGTCCTCGTGCATCCTGAAGGGAAAAAAGAATCTCAGTGCTTCCATCCCTGGAGCAGAGTCCTCACCAAAACTGAGGATTGTGCTCCAAGGGAAAGATTTGCAGCTCCAGGAGCAGATAAATAAATCCAGAGATTGCTGGGAGAAGAGACCATTCCCACCTGGCTGTATCCTCCTGTCAGGGAATTTCAGAGAGCACTTGGAGATAGTCTTGGAAAATGCCTAAAATTGAGGGATTGGCTCTTGGAGAATCCCTAGAATTGAGGGACTGGCTCTTGGAGAATCCCCAAAATGGAAGGATTTTCTCTTGGAGAATTCCTAAAATTGAGGGATTCATTCTTGGAGTATCCCTAGAATTGAGGGATTCACTCTTGGAGTATCCCTAGAATTGAGGGACTGGCTCTTGGAGAATCCCTAAAATTGAGGGATTGGCTCCCGAAGTCCCAGTTCCACCAGCAGGGAGAAGAAGAGGCTNACTTTGCCCTTCCAGGACCCAGACTGTTGCGTGTGCTCAGAGCTGATCCCGGATTTTGTTAGTCCAGACCAATTAAACTCGTCTTGTTCTGGGTGGGGGATCCCAATCCAAGGGGAAATGGATCCCAGGATGTGCTTTCCGGAGGTTTTTCCATGGTTGAAGTGTTTCCATAGGTCAGCCTGGAGAAAGGGAGGCTCAGGGGGAACTTCTGGATCTCCACAATTCCCTGACAGGAGGRAGGAGCTGGCGGGGGTCGGGATTTACTCCCAGGGAACACGGACAGGATGATTCCTTCCCAATATCCCATCTATCCCTTCCTTGGGAAGCCATTCCCCCCTTGTGAACGTAAACTTAGGGAATGAGAGGAGAAGCAACACATCCCTGTTATAACCCCATTAATCCCAAAAAACAGATGTGGATCCAGGATTTTCCTTGATCCGAAGAAGTTCAAATCCCAACCGACCATTTTTAGGAGCACGTTTTATTTTTGGCATTTCCTGGGAAAGATGGAAAACTTCCACTGCCCTGACAGGAGCCAGGTAGGTCTGGGAATCCAATCCTTTCTTCCCTTCTTGTTTTCCAAGACTTTTCCAGGCTGACCTTTCACTGACTTGGCATCGGGAATAAAATCAGGAATATTGCTCTGCTCTGGAAAACAGCCGGGATTTCGGGACCTCTTGTCCTCGTGCATCCTGAAGGGAAAAAAGAATCTCAGTGCTTCCATCCCTGGAGCAGAGTCCTCACCAAAACTGAGGATTGTGCTCCAAGGGAAAGATTCGCAGCTCCATGAGCGGATAAAGAAATCCAGGGATTGCTGGGAGAAGAGACCATTCCCACCTGGCTGTATCCTCCTGTCAGGGAATTTCAGAGAGCACTTGGAGATAGTCTTGGARAATGCCTAAAATTGAGGGATTGGCTCTTGGAGAATCCCTAGAATTGAGGGACTGGCTCTTGGAGAATCCCCAAAATGGAAGGATTTTCTCTTGGAGAATTCCTAAAATTGAGGGATTCATTCTTGGAGTATCCCTAGAATTGAGGGATTCACTCTTGGAGTATCCCTAGAATTGAGGGACTGGCTCTTGGAGAATCCCTAAAATTGAGGGATTGGCTCCCGAAGTCCCAGTTCCACCAGCAGGGAGAAGAAGAGGCTTCGAAGTCGGATCCCAAAAACCAACTTAGGGACAAAGGATCCACTTGGGATCAGCATGAAAAGCACACGAAGGGCAGGGAAAATTCCTAAATACCACGAAAAATTCTTTCCTGTGGGGATGGGGAGGCCTTGGCAGAGATTCCCAGAAAAACTTTGCACCACATCCAGAGCACTGGGTGCCACGTCCAGATATTCCTTGGATGCCTCCGGGGATGGGGACTCCACCATTCCCTGGGCAATTCCAATGCCTGACCACCCTTTCCATGGAAAAATTCCTGCTGATGTCCAATCTGAGCCTCCCCTGGCACAGTCTGAGGCCGTTCCCTCTTGTCCCGTTTTTCCCTGGGATAAGATCCCAAATCCTCCCCGGCTGCCCCCTCCTGTCAGGGAATTTCAGAGAGGGAAAAGATTCCTCTGGATCCTCCTTTTCTCCAGGCTGAGCCCCTTTCCCAGCTCCCTCAGAAATTCTCCAGCCCCTTCCCAGCTCCCTTCCCTTCCCTGGACATGCTCCAGGACCTCCAGGGCCTTCCTGAATTGAGGGGCCCAGACCTGGACACAGAATTCCAGCTGTGATCCCACCAGTGCCCGGCACAGAGGGACAATCCATTTCCTAAAGGATGAGACAAAGCACAAATCCCTTTCAAACCTGGGATTTGGAAGATCATCCCAGTTGTGTAATTCCAGCCCTTCATCCACGCTGCCCCTTCCGGAGCCCCAGGAATGAGCTCCAAGCCCTCATCACCTGCTCCTGTCTAACCCGTATCCAAAGTGTCCTGGAGCGATCCAAGGAAACCAAGAAGTTCAGGCTGGATCGGAGCAAAATCCGTGGGGTGGGAGATCTGAGGGACAAGGAAGCGGAGGAAAAGGGAAAGGAAGCACTTGGACATGGGATGCCTCAGAATTCCCTTCAGGCASCTCCCAGGATCCCAAAAACTGGTGGAATTTGGACAAAGCCTTCCCTCCTCTCAGTAAAACTGAAACCAATTCCAAGGAGCCTGGAGGAGTTCATGGCACAAATCCCGGGAAAGGGGGGGRAAATGCCATGGATGAACCACTGCYCGTGACTCACTCCGGTGACTCATCGGAGCGAAGCCGAGGTCAGGAATAAAGAAGGGAAAGCTGCCACCTTTCCCTGCTCCTTTTCCCTAAGTCAGGTATCCAAACTGTCAGACATTCCYAGGATTTCTCCCCTGGAAGCGGCATGGAAAGGACACCGCAGGTGCTGTTTCTGGTCGCTGCAAAGGGATTTCCTTCTGCTTCCATGGAAGGAACTTTCCCGTCCTGGCTGCTGCCACCACCAAATCCCAAAATATCCCAAATCCGTGGCACAGGGAGAACCCAGCTGGGTATATGTCTCCAGTCTAGTGACGGTAAACTGAGGCACAGGGGGGGTTGACACGAAAGTGAGCCACCAGCAAAGCCCAGAATTCCACCTGGAATATTGTGGAAGGTGGTCCCTGGAACAGCAGCTGGAAGTGCCCTCGGATGGTGTTGCGGTGTTCTGGGAATATTACTGGGATTAGCACATCTCACTTGCCTGGAAAAGAGGAATTCCAGCAAATTGGCTCGATCCGCTGCTCTGCACCTCCCGCCGCAGCCCGGAATTCCCAGGATCTTCCATTGCTCCCACCACTCCCGTGTGGGTGCCTCGGGTATCCCACGGCTTCTTGGCCGCGCACAGGGAATTGGATCACACCCCCTCAYTACCMGCATGGAATCMCRGAATCCCAGAATCCCAGAATCCCAGAACATCCTGAGCCGGAAGGGATCCATGAGGATCACTGGAGTCCAGCTCCTGGCATAAACACCCAGGGATTCATGGATCAAAGCCTTTCCAGGATGAGAAGAAAGGACAAAGCAGGAGTGCCACTGCTTCCAAAGCTATTCCCGAACACGGATCTCACCCAGCTGCTTCCCTCGGGAAGTTTTGCAGGGATGGGAGGTTTGTGCTCCGAGGTGGGAGCTGGTGGCTGAGGAGATGCAAACCCCAATCACGGAAATTCCGGGATAATCTTCCCTCGGATCACTGGCTGTTCATGGAAGGAAAATCTCTTCATTCATCAAAACCTTCACGTGGACACTTTTCCTACGGATCTCCTGGAAAAGCCCCTCCCTCCTTCCCTTCTCCRTCCTCCTCACATCCCACTCATCCCAATGGCTCAAGTGCTGAGGGAATAAACCACATTCCAGCCAATCCACGAATTTATATTCCCAACATTCCGTAKTTTGTGCCTTCACATTTCTCCTGTAGCAAGGAAGAAGTCACCACTTCTGCTCCACGGATTTGCTAATCCAGGGAAAAACAGAGAAACAGGAAAGTTCTTGCAGATACCCCTCATTCCCAAGGGAGATTCCTGCACTTTTTGCTGGATAAAAGCTTTTCCAGGGCTCTGACCTCGGACTAAGTGGCTCTCCAGATGTTGGGACACGATGACTCCAGCAGGTCCCGGCCTTCATGTGGCCACCCAGCTMCAGATGTTGGCCCAAAAAACTTCCTTTGGAGTCAGCTCCGGGAGGAAAAGGGGGAATGGGTATGGATCGGGATGAGTCAAGCTGGGTGTGGAGCCGGAAAGGAAAGGAATGTGCCTCCAAGGCTGCTTTTATGGCCTTGGCACGTGGGATTTGTCCTGGTTGGACACACGGATGGAAGTTCAGCCCTCCCGACGGGTCTTGGGAAGTCCCCGTGGACACGAGCCCTTGGGCCACAGTGTTTTGGGAACAGCGTTCCCTGGTTTCGTGGAGCTGGAAAAGCTCCAAATGTGTCCTCCCTTGGGCTCCCACCTCCCGGATTGATCCGGGTGGGATGGAGTCGGCCGAGGGACAGGGACGGGATGAGAGGAAACGGCCTCAAGTTGGACCAGGGGAGGTTTAGGTTGGATATTGGGGAAAATTCCTCCATGGAAAGGGATCTCCRGGCCTGGCACAGCTTCCCAGGGCAGGGGTGGAGTCCCCATCCATGGAGCTGCTCCGAGAGCTCTGGAGCCCCTCTGCTCCGGAGCCGGGCTGGGAGAGCTGGGAATGTTCCCCTGGAGAAGGGAAGGCTCCAGGGAGAGCTCCGAGCCCCTTGCAGGGCCTAAAGGGGCTCCAGGAGAGCTGGAGAGGGACTGGGGACAAGGGCTGGAGGGACAGGACACAGGGAATGGCTTCCCAGTGSSARAGGGSAGSKWKGGMTGGGATCTTGGGAAGGAATTGCTGTGTGGGAGGGTGGGGRGGGGCTGGGCTGGAATTCCCAGAGCAGCTGTGGCTGTCCCTGGATCCCTGGCAGTGTCCAAGGCCAGGTTGGACACCGGGGCTTGGATCCACCTGGGACAGTGGGAGGTGTCCCTGCCCATGGATGGCGTTGGAACGGGATCATCTTTGATCCCCTTTCACCCCAACCCATTCCATGATTCTTAAAGTCTCTGGAGGCCTTCCTGCTTTTCCCTGTTCCAGGYTGAGGATCACACCTCAGCCTGGATTTCTTGGGAATGTGTGACAGCACTGAAATTTTAGGCGATTTTCTGTTCCCAGTTTTCCTCTGGGAATAGCAATGGAAATGTCCCAGTGCCAGCTCCAGGTTAGAAATAGAGGCCCGGGATGTATGGAAAAGAGTTCCTGACCCTACAGGGACAATTCCAACCCTGGGCAGGTTTGGAATTACAGGGAACAGCCTGACTTTTTCCCGGYTTTTATTGGCATAAAGGCAGCAAGTTCTATTAATAAAGGAAAAAAAAAAAAAAAAGTAAGGAAGGAAGGGCAGGAAAAGAAGGAAAACAGGAGATGTGGAGCTCCCTGCGTGTCCTGGGTGGAATCCGAGGTCACACTCTGGTGGCCAGGACAGGCTGTGCTGTTCCTGCCTGCGGGAAAAGTCCAGTTGGGAGGTGGGAATATCCAAGCGCCAGSCTTTGGAATTCCTGCCAGTTTTCCACGTTCCCCACACTTCCAGATTGTCCCGAGGCGGTGGCACATCCCATGGAGGGCTCAGTCCAAGGAGAGCTCTGCTGTTGCCCCCACCTCGGGCCCTGCTCCTCTAAATCACCSAGCCGGGAAAACTTTGCATCCCAGCTCCTGGATTGTGCCCATCCCAGTCTCCCCCGGCATTCCAGGGTCCTCCTGACCAGCTTGATCCAATGTCTGGGATTGGATCCTGCCCCCACACGGGAATCCAGGACCACCAGGGAAGCAGACATGGAGCAGAATACCTGGGATGTGCTTGGGGGGAGGTGGATCAGTCCAGGATCCACTTCCCAGATTTCCATTGGGAGCTCAGATCCCTTATCCRTGTGCCAGAGGTGTCTTCCAACACCTGACGGTGGGAATGTCCACAGGATAAAATATTCCTTACTCCTGGAATTTCCAGTCCCCCGCTTTGAATCCAGAGTCTTTTCCCAAGGCAGCGGAGACTCGTGGAGGTGGAGAAACAGAGGAACAACTGGATTTTCTTGGGATCCAGTGGCTTCCTCCAGAAATGGGAGATGGTTCTTCCGCTTGGATATTATCTTGGATATTTTGCTCCTCAAGAGACAACAGAGCAGCCAAGGAGGGCTCCATCCAAGGAAGACTCTACATCCCTATTTTCCTGAAAATCCAGCTGGGATCTGGTTGTCCAGAGCCGGCTGCACCCACCCTGACCTGTCCATGACCGGTTTTAGTGCCAGGCCAGCCAGAAAGTTCACCAGATATTTGTCATTTCTTTCCATCCCTTCCCAAAATTTCCCGGGATTTCCAGAGCCCCGTGGCTCCGAGGCTGGAAAATGTGGGAGCGAGGAGCTGAAATGTTCTGCACCCTCCTGAGTCACCGGCAATTTCCTGGAGCTCCCTGAAATATGGCCCGGATTGTCCGTGGCCTCCCCAAGGGAAGCATTAATAAAAAAAAAAGGGGAAAAAACAGGGAAAGGAGAAGAAAAATTTTTGGAGAAATGTTTCTCATCCCGAGCCAAGGAGAGAGAGAGAGGGAAATTCCCCTGGTGGGTGCCAGGTTTTGGTTGCAAAATGAACAGGAATGGGCACTTCGGGGACACTTTGGCCTTCCTGTGACTTTTCTTTGGGAAATTCCTCCAGGCGGGGTGGCAGGGTCAGCACTCGGCTGCCTGGGAGCTCCCGTTTCCATGGGATTGTCCCTTGGAGTCAGCAGTGCAAAGGAATTTTAGGAGGTCTTCCAGTCTGTCCTCTGCTCCAGTTTTCTCTCGGATATTTTTGGTAGATCCAGCGTCCTCCYAAAGGCTGGAGTGATGGAGGTTCCAACTTTTCTCCCCAAAAAGTGGTTTTTCGTTCTTCACCTCAGGAAGGTGATCCTAAATTCCAACCTAAATTTCCTTTGGAAAACTTTCGGACATAAATTATTTCCCTTCTCCATGATAAATTCCAAGTCTTCAATTGGCTTTTCCTTCACCCATTTCTTTGGATTCATCCGAGTTTTACTTCTGTRTCATCTCTCTTATCATCCCACTCACGTTCCAAGGGAAATCTCCAGTTTATCCATAAATTTCTTGCAACAGATTAGCCAATCCYGAACTATTTAATTCCACTAGAAGGATATTTTCCTAATCCTTTTTCTATACAACAGCAGGAATTTCTTGATTTGGGATCAATTCATAATTCATTGTTTCTCCCTCTAAAGATCCAGAGTTTGTCTCCAGCTGAGATTTATCCAGGCAATGAATCTTCCTCAAAAATAGTCCCTGCACGTGATTCCTTGAAATATTCCCCGCTTTTTCCATCCAGGTTTTTACTGCTTGGCTGCAGATTCACTGCCTGGGCCAGGAGAGGCACAAATTTGGCTCCCAAATTTCCCAGGTTCAGTGGCCTCTCCTAAAAAACTGCTCAGAATGAGCCGAGCAATCCAGCCCCTGTGGAGGGCTGATATTCCAGGTGGAACAACATCATCATTCCCGAGTTTCCTTCACTTTGACTGGATGGGTTTTGCCATAAGAACGTGAACTGAACTTTGCATTTGGATTCTGTGTGATCCATCTGTCAATAAAAGGCTCTTCTCCCGCAAGGAATCTCCTCTGCTCCAAAGGAGCTCTTCCACAGGGAAAAATTCCTTTTCACTGCAAAGTATCCGGCTGGACACAGGGAATATCCAAATGCGGGCAGGGAAAAGCTGGAGAGATTCCCTGTGCGGGAGCAGGGGATTGCAGGAAGTCACTCGGGGCAAAACACGGAATCATGGAATGCTTTGGGTGAGAAGAGACCCTAAGGATCATCCCATTCCAGCCCTTCTTCCACGGACAGGGATGCCGCTCACTATCCCAGGTTGTTCCAAGCCCTATCCTTGGATACTTCCAGGGATGGAGCAGCCACAGCCTCTCCAGGCCACGCCTTGGCACGGGGTAAATTCCTGAAGTGTTTTCCTGCTGGTGACAACGCAGGAGCAGCAGTGACCCCGCTTTGACTCCTGCGTTCCCGAGAGGAATATGGACAGCTTTCCCTAGGAAGGAAACACCTTTTTCCCTGGAGACAGAGCCCTCCCAGGTCCCAAAATCCCTCTGCACCACATCCACACCGCTTTTACGGAGCCTTTTCTCCTTGCCTGCTTCCCAAAAAACATCCCAGTATCCAAACCCCCAAATCCCGGAGCCAGCCGTGCTGCCGTGCATATTCCAAGATATTTGTGGAGTTAAATCCCGAGAAAAGCCTCCCCTACCTTCCAAAGGCCATCCCCAAGTTAAAAACAGATGGAAAATGCTGGCGACGGAGGGATGGCTTTTTTTTATCCCTTTCTTTTTTTCCATGAATGATTCAGAAGGCCAGGAACAGTGGCCTAGGCCTGGCTTAAGGCCAGGAACAGCGGCCTAGGCCTGGCTTAGGCCCAGCACATCCTGTTGAGTCACGGCTGATGTGTGCACTCTAAGCTTGGCCTTGTTAGGACTTGTCAGCCAGGCCTGGCTCCCAAAATATCCCCCGGCCTGCCCTGCCCTGGGAATTCCACAATAAATCCTCACCCTGGGCACGGCCAGGAGCGTGAGGGAGGTTTCGGRAGGGCCAAAGGGCGCGGATGGGAGGCAGGAAAACTCATGGATCATTCCTTATCCTCTCGCCTGTTCCCACTTTTTAAAAAAAAAAAGACGGTTGAAAAAATGTTGGTTCAGCCAGAAAAAGAGGCTTTGAAGTCCCAGCGTTCCCAGTTCCAGGCCTGTCGCTGAGGTTTTTTTTCCCAGGATAACAGCAGGAATTTCATCTGCCACTGGGTGATACTCTCTGCCCGCGGACAAGATGGGAATTAGGGAATGCTGGGGACGGTGATTAATTAAAATCCATCAAATTCTGGCGGGTGTTTAAGTGGCTCTTAACCTTTAATGTGGTCGTTTGTTGATCCTGAAAAAATTCCCAGTGGGAGGACAAAGACCACATCCAGCAAATCCAGGCCTTTCTCTGGCAACCCTTCCCATTCTCAGCTACATTTTTGGAAGTTCCCAATAGTCCATGAATTTTCCTGCCTCTCTCCCTACAGAGATCCCACGTTTCGCCCTGATGTTGATGGACAGATAAGGATCCAAACAGGAGAATGCAGGGATGAGCTGAGCTTAAGATTCCCACTGGAAAACTTCCATGCGGACCCTCCCCGCTTCCCAAAATCCCCAGATGGAGGATTTTGTTTGCCCTGGGATATCGAGATAAAGCACATTTCCCACCGCAGATCCAGCCTGGAGTTCAAACGTTCCCAAAACTCAGGAATGTTCTGATTTGTGGCTTTGGTTCCAACCCACATCCAACTTTCAAAGGAAAGATGAAGGGAGATCGCTCCGAGATAGCAGCAGATCCATGGATTTGTCCAGGCCTCTCCTATTTTTGGGCAGTAGCTGAAAGCCTCCGAAATTTCCCTTTCAAAGCTCCGGAGCACTTAGCACTTGGAAATTTTTTCCCTGTGAAACGCTGGGAGCTTTGCCACTGCTTTCAGCGGAGCTTGGATTCCCTCCTAAACATTTAATCCTCCAGATGGGGGAAGGATTTTTCCGACTTTTTTTTTTGGCGGATGGGGGAAATGGAAAGGAATCACGTGGGAGCTGCTCATCCCAGGCCAAAGCACGGTCAAGGAGAACTCCCAAATTCCTGGTGCTGAGCCCCGGGCTTGGACTTTGCGCCACGGTTTTCCTGGAGGAGAGGACTCCGGAGGCCACACACGGAGCGTGTTCCTGCTCTGTTTTCCCTGTTTTCCCGRATCTGGGAGAACCAGGCCTCCTGCGCCTCCTCCAGGGTGCACTCCAGCCCTTGGGAATGTGCACAGGGACAGAAAGTGTCTCCAGACTCCTTGGGAAAGCTTGGAGCGTCCCTTTGCCTTTTTTTCCCAAATAAACCACAAAATTGGGACAGACTGGGATCAAGCTGGGCTGAAACTCAGCATCCAAAGTGGCTTTTTTCTGGAAAAACTCTGAGGTGATGGATGAGATTCCAAAAGCCCAGCRTGCTCCCTGTTTTTTAATCCCAAAATTGTTTTCTGGAGACGGCCAATCCCTGCTCCATCCATCAGGAAAATCTGGGAGAGCCAAGTACCAATTTAAGCGTTCCAGACAAGCACTGGGTGAGGTGGGATGAATCCATGCCCTAAAAATAGGGATGTGGATGCAGCCAGGTCCTTCTCTGGGAACTTGGGAGAGAGGGAGAGCCCTGGCACAGAAATCCCTGGATTGTTTTGATCCGTTTGTCACAAAATCGTGGAATAATTTGGGTTGGAAGGGAATTTTAGAGGTCTCATAATCCAAACCCTCCGCCATGAGCAGGGATAAGATTCCCAAATCTGTCTGAAGTCCCATTAGAAGGAACCTCTGGAATAGTTCAGTTATTTAGGAGCAGGGATGAGGAAGTTCTTGTGGATCAGGCTTTTATCCCAGCCATGCTCCAGGAAATTCCTGGGAGTAAAAACAACTCCTACAATTAGACAAGACGATAATAATTAACCTTTGGATCTCTGGATCCCAGTGGGATCTGCATCCATGGAATACAGAGTTGAATCCACTTGGGAAGGGAGACAGTGCACAGGACAAGGAGGATTGTCCGGCATTTGAMAAATCCTTTTCCCTGCCTCAGTTTCCCGAACGGGAAAGTGGGAACGGTGAAATCATCTGGAAAAAGTTTGGAGACGCGGGAATAACAAAATAAAATAAAAATAGGGAATGTTTGTTGCTAATTTCACGTGGAAGGTTCTTGTCCTCAGCGGCACGAGAGGATCCAGGATAAAGGATAAAGGATAAAGGATAAAGGATAAAGGATTCCATGCCAGGAAAATAATTCCAATAACCCAGAAGTGCCATAGGGTTCCCAAATAAAACTCTCCCTTGGGAATGAGCGTGCCCAGGGACCTGGAGCTCTGCATGGAAAAGGATCCTGGCTCCCAGCCGAGGGAAGGGAAAGGGAGGAACGTGCAGGAACAGGTGGAGAGGGAAAGTGGGAGCAAACCAGCCGGGAGGGCAAGGAAAACACATGGATTCATCCAGGGATTGGAGCATGGAGAGGGGAAAAAACCACTGGAGAACATCAGCGAGGGGGGAATGGGATCTGCTCCCAGGGAACAGGGACAGGAGGAGAGGGAACGGCCCCGAGCTGTGCCAGGGGAGGCTCAGGTTGGATATTGGGAAAATTCCTTCCTGGAAAGGKTGGTCAGGCCTTGGAACTGCCCARGGRTGTGGTGGAATCCCCATTCCTGGAGGGATTTAAAATCCATGTGGGGACGTGGTCAGTGGTGGCCTTGGCAGTGTTGGTAATGGTGGGATTTAATCTCAAGAGGGCTTTTCCAACCTTAAGGACTCTGGGATTCCAAGGATATTAAAGATCATCCCGGCCATTCCAYGGGCAGGGACACCTCCCACTATCCCAGGTGGATCCAAGCCCCAATGTCCAGCCTGGCCTTGGACATTCCCAGGGATCCAGGGGCAGCCACAGCTGCTCTGGGAATTCCAGCCCAGCCCCTCCCCCCCCTCCCACACAGCAATTCCTTCCCAAGATCCCASCCCAAGCTCCCCTTTCCCACTGGGAAGCCATTCCCTGTGTCCTGTCCCTCCAGCCCTTGTCCCCAGTCCCTCTCCAGCTCTCCTGGAGCCCCTTTAGGCCCTGCAAGGGGCTCGGAGCTCTCCCTGGAGCCTTCCCTTCTCCAGGGGAACATTCCCAGCTCTCCCAGCCTGCCTCCAGAGCAGAGGGGCTCCAGAATCCTGGAATGCTTTGGGTTGGAAGGGACCTTAAAACTCCTCTCATTCCATGGGCAGGGACACCTTCCGCTATCCCAGGTGGATCCAAGCCCCARTGTCCAACCTGGCCTYGGACACTYCCAGGGATCCAGGGACAGCCACAGCTKCTCTGGGAAACYTTTGCAATTTCTTGGAATCCTCCTTCACCACGGTGTTTTTCCTTGGATCAGCATTCCATTTTAACCTCTTCCCACCAGTAGCTCCTGTGGGATAAATATATTTGTTGGACATTTATATTTGATGGACATTTATATTTTATGGATATTTACATTTTATGGATATTTACATTTTATGGATATTTTTCCATTCCCAGTCTAAATCCCTGCACAGCGTTGGCTCCCTCCAGCAGCAGGCAGGGAGCAAACACCTCCATTTTCCAAAGTATTCCTTGGATTTCAGAAGAGGTGCTGAGACCCTCAGTGTCCCAAACCCTCCCCTGATCCAGCAGGAAGGGAGGGGGTCTCTCTMCGGGATCCCACTCCGATTCCAGCCCACTCCCGCTGCTCTCAGGTGGGATTTCCCTGCTCCAACCCTATTTATAAACCCGAGATCGTTATCCGGGAGCAACGAGCCGAAAAGGAGCCGAGGAAACTTTCCATGGAATGGTCAGGAAACGGCTCTCAATGGCCAGACAGAGCGGCAGCCTCCGAAGGAGCCTCCTGGGAAAAAGGAGGGATTTTCCCCTCGTGAGTCAYGGTTTGTTGAGCTGGACGCGGGCAACAACATCCAGGAGGGGAGGTCCTGGAACGGCGGCAAAATCCATGGATTTGGAAGGGTCCCGGCAGCGGATTCACCATCCGTTATCCCAGTTCAATCCTACACTGGCAGCAAGGACAAGCTCAAGACCCTCCGCTTTAACACAGGGAAAAGGTGCAAATCCCGAGAATTCAGAGGAATTCCATTTCCGTGTGGGAATTGCAGGCAGATAGGACACAAATCCCATCAAAGCTTGCATGGATAAAGGAAAATCTCCTCTACACTGGAGCTGTTTATTTCTTTTCATCCAATTAAAAGCTTTTAATGCAAATTAAATTAATTTGTGTGCTGGGCACTGCTGAGGTCACACCTGGAATTCCATGTCCGGTCCTGGGGAGGACATGGAGGGGCTGGAGCGTGTCCAGGGAAGGGAAGGGAGCTGGGAAGGGGCTGGAGAATTCCTGAGGGAGCTGGGAAAGGGGCTCAGCCTGGAGAAAAGGAGGATCCAGAGGAATCTTTTCCCTCTCTGAAATTCCCWGACAGGAGGGGGCAGCCGGGAAGGATTTGGGATCTTATCCCAGGGAAAAATGGAACAAGAGGRAACAGCCTCTGGCTGTGCCAGGGGAAGCTCAGATTGGACATCAGCAGGAATTTTTCCATGGAAAGGGTGGTCAGGCATTGGAATTGCCCAGGAAATGGTGGAGTCCCCATCCCCGGAGGCATCCAAGGAATATCTGGACGTGGCACCCAGTGCTCTGGATGTGGTGCAAAGGTTTTCTGGGAATCTCTGCCAAGGCCTCCCCATCCTCACAGGGAAGAATTTTTCCTGGTATTTAGGAATTTTCCCTGCCCTTTGTGTGCTTTTTATGTTGATCCCAAGTGGATCCTTTGTCCCTAAGTTGGTTTTTGGGATCCCACTTCGAAGCCTCTTCTTCTCCCTGCTGGTGGAACTGGGACTTCGGGAGTCAATTCCTCAATTTTAGGGATTCTCAAGAGCCAATTCCTCAATTTTAGGGATTCTCCAAGAGCCAGTCCCTCAATTCTAGGGATACTCCAAGAGTGAATCCCTCAATTTTAGGAATTCTCCAAGAGAAAATCCTTCCATTTTGGGGATTCTCCAAGAGCCAATCCCTCAAATCTAGGGATTCTCCAAGAGCCAATCCTTGAATTCCAGGGATTCTCCACAGGCAAATCCCTCAATTTTAGGAGTTCTCCAAGAGCCAACCCCTCAGTTTTAGGGATTCTCCACTTTGGGAACCATAAACACCTTGGAGTCAGGTGGATCCTGCTCCTGAGTCTTGGATGATCCATAGGGATGGGGACAAGGATCCGTCACTGGGGGAGATGTCTTTAGATGGAGYTTACATCCATTCCTATGGAAAAGTTCGGGAAAAGTGACACCTGGAGAAGCCCCGAGGACTCAGAGGTTCAATTTGCACTTGGAAATGACAGCTCTGGATCCATGGATGATGGAAAAACCTGGAGAAATCCTTGTGGAGAAAGGGCTTTTAAGGAGAATTCCCCCAGGAATCTTGGGATGCTGATCAGTGTTGGACCCTAAATTTCTCAATCAACGAATTGTAATTAATTGGCGCTTTCCATGTGAGGGAATTCCGGATTTTCCTTAATTTCCTCTTTTAGATCCCTTGTCCAAAGCTAATTAGGGATCTTAGGAAAAAAACACCCCTTGGGATATTTGTGGATCCGTTTGCAGCCAAATCAAATCAATAATCCAGTGAAAATTAAATCTAATAATTACAATTTAACAGAGYCRTGGAATTGYGGGATSATTAAGGTTGGARAAGCCCTCCAGGATCACGTTCCCGATTCCCACCTGGTCGAAATCATGGGAATCTCAGTGCTGGCCGTGGCAACGAGTTTATTTGTTGTCACGGACCTTCTCTTTCCAGGAGTTGTTGGAAACAACTTCCGACCCTGGACCTGGTGCCACGGAATGTTGTGGATGTTACTCAGCCCCTGGAATTGCCCAGTTTCCTGGAAATTCTCGGAGAAATTCAGGAAGCCCGGTGGACAACGGGAGCGATTCGTGATTATTTTTATGATTATCGTTATTAATTTCTTGCGTGGCGGCAAACAAGGGACCATAAATTCCACGAATGTGGAAGAAACTTCTCTGGAACCGGATCCCTGGGGATTTTCCAAAGTACCCACCACGTTTCCTCGGCTTGGTTAAGCCCGGCTTGTTTTTGTAACTCGGATCAAAACATCCTCCAAGCCCCACCCCAAGGCCAGGCCAAGGAAAACCAACTTTGAGTCATTTTTGTTTATTCCCACATGGAGAAATCCGGGAGAACCTGGGCACTGCAGATCTGCCACCACACAGCTCCAAGAGCTGGTTTGCCTCTGGAATGAGCRAGGGGGCATCCAGGGGAATTTGGAATYRTCCCTGGAAGTGTCCAAGGCCAAGTTGGACATTGGGGCTTGGAATAACCTGGGATGGTGGGAGGTGTCCCTGCCCATGGATGGGGTGGGAATGGGATGAGATTTAGGGTCCCTTCCAACCCAAAGCATTCCAGGATTCTGGAGCCCCTCTGCTCTGGAGGCAGGCTGGGAGAGCTGGGAATGTTCCCCTGGAGAAGGGAAGGCTCCAGGGAGAGCTCCGAGCCCCTTGCAGGGCCTAAAGGGGCTCCAGGAGAGCTGGAGAGGGACTGGGGACAAGGGCTGGAGGGACAGGASACAGGGAATGGCTTCCCAGTGGGAAAGGGGAGCTTGGGCTGGGATCTTGGGAAGGAATTGCTGTGTGGGAGGGTGGGGAGGGGCTGGGCTGGAATTCCCAGAGCAGCTGTGGCTGCCCCTGGATCCCTGGGAATGTCCAAGGCCRGGTTAGATGGCAGAAGGGCTGGAAAAGGCATTTGGGAACACAGCGTCATAAACTGGAGTCAATCCACAAAATATTCCTACAATCCTTTACTGTTCTGTGCTGGACGTCCAATACCTTTGGATTTTGGGTTTCCAGGAATTTGGGAGAATGGGGACCTTAACGGCGACCTCGGGACCTTAAGGGTCCTCACAGGGCTGTAAGAAGGGCTGAGCCTGATGCCCCTGGATATTGGAGTTGGGCTTCCCAAAACAAATCCTTTTGCAGAAAACCGGATTCCTAAATTCACTCGGAATGACAAACTCCATGAAGGATCTGAAATCCGAGGAGGATGAGGCTGTCCAGGATGAGTCTGTCTGGGAAAGGGTGGAAATGGAATGAATGTAAGGAAAAGGAAAATTTCGGCTGAATCTCAGGAAGTGTTTCCTGACGGCGAGAAACACAAGGATGCGACGGATCCCCCTGGGAAGAGCTTGGTTGGAGCTGGGCAGAGCAGCAGAGAATAAAAAGGGAAGGAAAAATCCGGGATTGCTCCCGCGGGATCCCTGAGGTGACATCAGAGGTGTTCTTTCCATCTCCAGTCTCTCCATTATCAGTCTGGGAGTTAAGGAAATGTGGGAATCACAYCCTTTGGATCCCTGGGAAGAGCCGGGGAACAGAAACGCTGCAGATGCCGGAGTGAGAGTGGGATAATTCCAAAGGGGGTGGGGAAGGGGGAATTGAGACAGAATCGGAGCCCAGCAGCTCCTTGCCCCGGAGCACATGGAAAAGAGGGAAGGAAAAGAGAGGTTGGGAATCCCCATCCCTGGAATTGTCCAAGGCCAGGYYGGAGCAGCCTGGGATAGTGAGAGGTGTCCCTGGGGTGGGAATGGGACGGGATTTAAGGTCCTTCCCATCCCAAACCATTCCATGATTCCACGATCATTCCTTGTCCAAAGTCCCTCCCAGCAGTTCCGCAGTGGCGTTGTCCCTCCTTGACGTCCCATCCCAGTCTCCAGGAAGCTCCAGGAAGCTCCTGAGGGTCCAATTCCCAAAATCCGAGGCATGGATCCATGGATCCATCCCCTCTCTCTCGAAGGGGACCCCCACAGCCAAATCTTGGGAGCATTTCCTGGCAGTTTTCCAAAGGGAATCTGAAGAAGGAACATTGCTGGATTAACACGTGGATTATAATAATAATGATAATGATAATAATAATAATAATAGTAATAATAATAATAACAATAGTAGTAATAATAATAATTAATAATAATAGTAATAATAATAACAACAGTAATAATAATAATAATAATAAAAAAAAATAAATATTCCGCCTTGTGCATCTCATCCTTTTCCAACCACCAGGATCCTCTGCCAGGGAATTACACCCGGATCAAGGTGGAACCTCTGATTTTCATTCTCTTCCCAGTTTGGGTGAAGTGTGGATTGGGAAGAGGTCCTGGATCCGGGAGAGGATGTGGATCAGGAAAGTGAGGAAGCCAGGGAAGCCAGGAACTGGGCTCCTCTTTGGAATATCCACACCATTYCCAATGCTCTCCCTGCCCGGATTCGCGAGCAAGGAAGGCCCAGCACATCCCAGTTAAAATCCCGCTGATTCCCTGGATTCATCCTCACCTCCCAGAGCCTTGGCTTTGCTCCAGGAAATYGGGATCAGACCCAAGGCAGCCGGGCAGACGCTCCCTCCTGTGCAGCCTGAAATTCCCTCCTCTCCCGCTGCCTCTCGGCTGGATCAGCAAAAAACAGGGATTTTGCCTTGTTTTGCCTCCCAGAGAGGCTTGGAAAACTTTGATCCCAAGCACGCGTGGTTGTTTTCCTTAAATTCCGTGGGATGCTGCTGGTTTTGAACTCTGCCTGGCTTTTTTTTTCCAGGGATGTTTTAGTGCTCTCCGGTTTCCTTGTTTACGGAACAGCCGGAGAGCCGGGGCTGGGGGGTGCCATAAAAACCCGATCCAGGATTCTGATGATCCCGATTGTTTTGTTGATTCCGTGCTGGCTGAGCCCACGCGAGGTAGGAATGAAAAACCTCCGGGATATGTCAGGAATGGGGAGCAAACAGAGACGCTCTGCGGCATTCCCCGAAAAAAAAGTGGGATAATAAACCAAGATATCCTTTCAAATCCACTCCCAGTTGGTTGGAAAAACATCTGTGTTTGTTTTATCCCGTGGTGGCAGAGATAAGGATCTGGGACAGGGATAATTTTCATGGAATGTGTTCCTAATAATCAGCTGATAATTAAACATATGATAACCGTCCTATTAACCCCCCCTCCCCCTGTCGGATTTATTGGATAAGGATTTTCCTGGGCTGCCATTCCCAGTTTTCAGGGATTATCAAAACCATCCCGAAGATTAGCGAGGGGTTTTATCATTCCCACATTCCCCTCGTTAATCTTTAATAAATCTGCTTCCAATAATCAGCACTAAATAAGCAATCGTGGCTTTATGGAGTTGGAATACGACGACAATTCCCATGGGAATTGCAAACCTGTCAGAACTCCTGCCAGGAGATTCCAGGTGCCAGCGGGAAGGTTGGGATTCTCCTGCTCACCTGGTCAGGTCACTCCGCTGTTCGGAAGTTGGTGCCACCTGCAGAACGGGATAGAGATAAGATGGAGAGGGAATTTTGACGGGACACAGGGAATGGCTTCCCACTGCCAGAAGGCAGGGATGGATGGGATAATGGGAAGGAATTCCTGGCTGGGAGGGTGGTGAGGGACTGAAATGGAATTCCCAGAGAAGCTGTGGCTGCCCCTGCATCCCCTGGAAGTGTCCAAGGCCAGGYTGGACATYGGGGCTTGGATCCACCTGGGATAGTGGGAGGTGTCCCTGCCCATGGMWGGGGTGGGAATGGGATGGGATTCTGAGTCACTTCCCACCCAAACCATTCCAGGATTSTGGAGCCCCTCTGCTCTGGAGGCAGGCTGGGAGAGCTGGGAATGTTCCCCTGGAGAAGGGAAGGCTCCAGGGAGAGCTCCGAGCCCCTTGCAGGGCCTAAAGGGGCTCCAGGAGAGCTGGAGAGGGACTGGGGACAAGGGCTGGAGGGACAGGACACAGGGAATGGCTTCCCASTGGGAAAGGGGAGCTTGGGCTGGGATCTTGGGAAGGAATTGCTGTGTGGGAGGGTGGGGAGGGGCTGGGCTGGAATTCCCAGAGCAGCTGTGGCTGCCCCTGGATCCCTGGGAGTGTCCAAGGCCAGGCTGGACATTGGGGCTTGGAKCAACCTGGGAYAGTGGGAGGTGTCCCTGCCCATGGAATGGGATGATCCTTAAGGTCCCTTCCCACCCAACCCATTCCAGGATTCCCTGACACTGCACGAGGAGCAAAGTGGGATTATCCCCATGCAGATCCGCACTGGCAGGACAGAGGAAAGCCGGGAGCCCACGGAAGGCTGGAATTCCATGGGATGCCAGGAGAGCTGCCCGGGGCTCTTTTCCCTGAGAAATCCAACCCCAGGCAGAACAGAAATGATGGAATTCAGCAGCGGAGCCCCGGTGGGGAGGGCAGAGCCGGAGTTTTCCAGCCCAGACTCTYGGATTGGATTTCCCAACGATATTTCCCAGTGGAAGCCCTCGGGAACAATAATTTTCCGGCAATCCGGGAGCTGAGTGCCGAAGCCGGGGGTTAATTGCAATTAAGTCTCCGCACTGGCGGCTCCCTCSGCCACCTCCAGGCCTTTGGAATTCGCTGCCGGCCCCACTGGGATATAAATTATCCTTTGTTTTCAACCCTCTGGAAATCCTCTGGTGGAATCAGCGTGGCTGGAGTTATCCAGGGAGGATCCTTAAGGAATATCCTCGGGGGGGGCTGGGACCCCTGTCCCTGTGTTCTCCTTCGGGGATTGGCAGGGAATTTTAGGGATCCAGGTTTTCCTGTCAGAGAGGTCAAAGCYGGGCATTTAATCCCGGCTCCAGCTGCAGTTGGAATTATCAAATCCATAATCGAAAGGAATCAAGGAGATCTCCAGCCTCCGGCTCAGGAAYATCTGGAGTTTTTCCCAGGAACAGGAGCAGGGACAATCCCAGTGACAAATTTMATTCCTGGTGACAATTCCATGGCTCCCGGGGGATCCATCTGCAATCCCAGCCACAACCACAACATCCTTCATCCCGGGATTCACAGGCTGATGATCCCTGGGTTTTCTGGGAAGCACAGGTAAGTTGGGAATACCAGACCTTCCTCTCTGGATGAGCATCACTTCTGTCGGGATTTTTTCTGTATTTTTTGGGATCGTTGGAGGATTTTGCTGGCAGTGATCTGTTCCCTGGGAGACACGCTACGGCCCGAGGAAATGGATGGATTCCACATGGATTCATGGACATTTGGCACCGGATTCCAAAGGATCAACCCAACTCTGCCACCTCAGCTCTSAGCTGGGTATCCAGGTTTTTTATGGGATGAGCTGAGTGTCCTTTGGAATAACTTCATGGGGAAAGGGGCCACAGCTGTAAATCCTTCCCWACCTTCCCGATCCGATTCCAAATCCTGCTCAGGGATCAAGGGATCATTCCCAMCAAAGAGGATCATGAATGACAAATCCTCTGGGAATGAGTCATTTAATTCCATCAGGGAAACACGTGAGGGAATTTTCCTGCCCCTTTTTTCCTGGAGTTCTCAGCCCTCAGAGGGGCCTGATTCAAGGAACTGGAGAAATCCCGAAGAATTCCTTAATCTGAAAAGCCAYGGATGAGGGAATTCTGCTGAATCCCCATTTCTCATCCAGGCTTGGATGTGGTGCCCAAGTTTCTTCCGGCTTTTTGCTGGAAACGGGACGGATAGTTTGGATTATTTAACATTAAATCCGTTGGATAATTAATTATAGCTGGTAATAATTTGGTTATTAATTTTAATCCCAAATTTCATCCCTTTCATCCTGGGGTGGAGCATCCCAAAAGGATTTCTCCCARGGCAAATTTAATTCCTGGAAGTGCGGCTGGAATGTCAGGATCTGGAACATCCCTCTCTCCCGCCAGGAGCACCAAAGAATTCCAGAAGAACAGGAGGAACCAAGAGTTAGATCCTACAAAGAGGAGCTGGTTTTTTGGGATTGTCTCTCCTTTGCTCCAAGATYTTTTTGGGATTAAAAATCCCAACAAATCAGACAAAAAAAACCAACCCGTGGTTAATATTTTTTTGGGTTTTCCAYGTTTTTTTAGTTCCTGGGAAGACTTTAGTGCAGGGAATTTGTGTGGAATGGGCGCTGTGATTAATGAGGGGGAGAAAGGGMTTCTTCCCACCTTTCCTGAGGAAAACCGGGGTTAATTAGAGCCGGATAAATTGGGTTAATTGCCTCATTTTCTGGGATTGGGCCCCACTTCAGGCGTTCGAAGCACAATGAAAAGGGGTTAATTAAAGACAAAAAAAGCCGATTCATTARAGATAAAAACCCCAATTAATTAAAGACCAAAAATCCAATTAATTAAAGACAATTAATTAAAGATAAAAACCCCAATTAATTGAAGACCAGACCTCCAATCAATTAAAGAAAAAAAAGCCAATTAATTAAAGACAAAACCCCCAATTAATTAAAGATAAAAAAGCCAATTAGAGGCAAAAAAACCCCTCCAAAATCTCTGGAATAAAACTCTCCCAGACCCGATCCTTCAGGTGCCGTTGGATTCTCGCGGATGATCCTTCAGGAATCAGGTGGGGGAGCAAGAAGGGGTTGGAAAACCCAGGATGGATCCTCTGGTCGGGATCCGGCCAAGGAATCTGATCCCAAAATCAGCCCCTGGAGCTCCGCAGCCTCTGGATTTGGGAGCTGGGAGAGGGATGTGCGGATGTTCTCCACACTTTTCCGTAAATAATTCCTCCCTGGCTGCTGTCCCTGCCAGATCCCAGCATGGAGACAGGGAATGATCCGTCCATGAGCCCCAGGATGTCCTGGAGTGAGGAGGAAAATCCGTGACCTGGGAGATGGGAAGGAAGAAAGGACGGGATGTATCCATTCCACCGCGGCAGCGTCCAGATTCCCACTGCAGAATATTCCAGGCTGTTTGGGAAATCTTCCTTCCGACCTCTCCTGGATTCCAGTTCTCCYGCTGATTCATTAACCTTGGAATTCTGGAGAGGATTTTTCCGGAAAGGACTTTTCCGAAACCCTCTGGATTAAGCCCAGCCTCTGGAGGAGAACTTCCAAAGGCATCCCAACATTTTTGGTTTAAAACCAGAGCAGAAAAATTCCACTTTTTTGGAGTCTGAATTCCTGCCCAACACAGGCCAGGGAACGTCATCCCATAATTCCTGTGGCTGAACCTCGTCCTTGGAAAAATGTCCTTASCCAAAGCGTGGGATTCACTGAACACTTTTCCTTCTGCTCCGGTGTTTTCCTTGTGTTTTTGGACGGCCGAGTTTTTGTTTGGATGAAGTTTGGACAAAGTTTGGACACTTCGGAGGAAACTCGATCCCGGTGATTCCTGTGGTTGGTTYATTTAGGAAAAATCTGCTCCCTGTTTTTTGGAGTCATGGCTTGGACAAATATTTGACCTCTGGAATCCTTCATGACCCKGATTTGACCTGGGAGTCACCGATTTTAACTGGAAATGCGGAATAAATCAGGAATTTGTTTTGGAATTCCTGAGCCAAAGCTTTTTTTTTTTTTTTTGGAGAACCAAAAAGGAAAAAATGTTTTGTTCCGGGTCTGAATTGTGGAATTTGGGTGGATTTAAAAATTTTAAATTCAAGGGAATAAAATTCCAAATCAAGTTGAATTTTGAGGGAAAACAGAATATCTGAATGAGGAATTTTGAAGTCCTGACTTTTTCCAATGATTTTTTAAGATTTTTTTTTTGGGATGAGTTCTTCGGTGACATTGAGACCATTCCCTGGACATCTCCCTGTTGCCAAAACTGTAGGAAAATTTCAGGATTCCTCTGGCACCACTTTTTTGAGCCAAAAATTCCTGTTCCTGGCAGCTTCCGCAGGGAAATGAGGTTCCAGCCTGGATTCCTCSTGGAGGAAACTCAGGAGCATCCTTGGCTTTCGTGAATTCCTTTTTGTGCCACCCATGGATTTTCCTGGTTTTCCATGCGTTTGTGCAATCCCAAATCCAAGTCTAAAGGCTCTGTGCTCCCAGGCCTGTTTGGAAAGAGGGATGAAACATTCCCGGAGTTTCTGGATGCTCCGGGAAAGGAAAGTTCCACTTTCTCTTCCCATGGTTTGGGATTAGGCAAACACAAAAAAGGCTTGGAGCAGTTTCCCAGGGATCRGCACTTTCCCGGAGTTCATTCCCACCACTTTTAGGATCCAAAGGGATTTTGTCCAGTTGGACACGTGAAGGCGGGACCTCAACCTGGAAAACTCCGCTCCGAAGGGTGAGAATTCCCAAATAATTTTTATAAAACACCAACAGTTTCTTCTTCCAGCTGGGACAACTCAAGATTTCCACTTTTTTTTTTCCGGAATAAAAGGCAAAAGGCACTTTTTGATGGAGCACCAGGGTGACCTTTCCCGGAAAATCGACCCTGGGCAGCTCCGGTGACATTTCCAAACAGCAAAGCTCCAAGAAGTCCATGGGGAGAGGAGCTGGAATGACACTGATTCCTTCGGAAGGGCCCTGGATCTCCGGAGGCTCTTCCCAGCGACAGAGCTCTTTGTCACCTGCTGCTTTCCCAATTTTTTTGGCAGATTTTTTCCTCCAGATCCGCAGGAAAGAGAAAAACTTCAGAAAACAGAGGTTTGGGGAGGGAGGCGGAATTTTTCCTCCTTCTCAGCTCTCTTTACTCCTTTTAATCTCCACCTTAAATCCTGGGATTTTGAGGGGTTCTCAGGCAAAAAGTGGCATCCACTAAAATGAAAAAAATTTCCAGAAGTGGCTCTTTAAATTTATGGAAAACACGTGAATTTTTCCTCTCCCTAAAACCCAAATAATTAACGATCAAAAAACCAAACTCCACAAGAACACCCAAAAAAGGGGAATTTTGTCCTGAACGGAAAACTCCTAAAAGTGCTTCAATCTGGAGCCGATCCCAGTCCGGAAAACACTTGGGAAAAGCACAGATTTTTAGGGAACGGTGATTTCTGCTCATTTCCAGGTGGAATTTGGTGGCGCGACAGATCCCAAAATTGTCCKGACAGCTGCGTTTCCCTGTTTTTCCTTAGATTCCAATGAGGAAAAGAGGGGTGSCTCCTTCCCATGGATTTTCTTCGGGAATGTGTCACCTTCCCCGGGTCTTCCCTGTCTCCTGGTGTTATCCAACCTGACTGGGAATGGCTCAGCATGGGATTGGAGTTGGTCTTGCTGCCCGTAGGGATATAAATATTCCAAGAATCCCCAGGGAACAAGAGACGGGATGAGGGGAAACGGCCTCAAGTTGCACCAGGGGAAGTTCAGGTTGGATTTTCGGGAATATTTCTTCACCAGAAGGGTTGGAAAGCCACGGAAAAGGCTGCCCAGGAAGCTGTGGAAATCTTGGGTCGCGGGAAATCTTGGATCCACTCGCGGACAGGGTTTAGTGGGCTGACCTTGGGATTTGATGATCCCAGGGGTCTTTTCCAAAATAATTGCATGACTCCAAAATAAAAGTGAAATTTTTCCCAATGTTCTGAGGTGGAGGAAATTTGAGTTTCCTTCCATGTTGGGTCCAATCTGCTTAAAAGTCCAAAATTAGTCCAAAACAATCTGGGAATTCCACAGGAGCCATCCCGGGATAATGGCAGCTCCAGCGGGTCCCAAATGGGAGAGATGGAAACATTTTGGGGAATAAAATGGGAATTTTTTTTAAGGAAAACAGGATTCCCTAAGATTGAGAAGCCCTTCCATGGAAAGAGACTTTTCCAGCTTCCAGGGAAAGGTTTGGAGCGGTTTCCAGCGGGAATTTTCTCCCTGGGGAGTGCCTGGAGCCGGTTTTTCCATCAATATCCATTCATATCCAAGGAAGACTTGGAACGGAAAGCTCCGGCCTCGCTGGGTGTCAGGAAATCCTGACTGTCAAATAAATCCCGGGAATAATTATTTCCCTTAAATTTATTTACATTTTAAATTAAAAAAAAGAGGGATGAACGGATTCCGACGGCTCTTGGAATTTGTTGAAGGCAACTCCGCTGCCACCCCGGGAACAGAGGCTCCATTGTAATTCCCTACAAATCCCGGCCCGGGAGCCAAGAGCAACAAACAGGATGTCAGGGAATGGATGTGGAAAGGAAGCCATGGAAATTGGCGGGAGAAACGCCTGGAGAATGATGGAGAGGGAGGCTTTGGAGTGAACTTTTTGTTGGGAAACAGGAAAAATGAGGAAAAACTCCATCGTTGTTGGCCAGGTTTTGAGTGGTTCTTGTGTAGGGAGGACCAAAAATGTGGATTTTTTTTTTGTCTAAAAATGCCCTGGTGGATTTTTGGGAACAGCGCATTCCCAAAGTGGAGGGATCCCCGCTGGAGACACACAAATCTCCGTGTCCTGTGCTGGTCCTCATCCCACTTTTCCTACGAAATTCCATGCAAAAAGAAGGAGATGAAGCAGCTCCCGTTCTTTTCCTGGATGGCCATTCCTGAAAAGGGCAAGAAAAATGGGAATGGAGGAAATCCCAGTGTCATTCCTTGTTTAATTCCAGCTGGGAGCCGAGCTTCAGCTTCAGCACCTTGGCCATGATGTCGTTTCATTCCAGCAAGACAGTCCCAAAAAGTGGGAATATTTAGTTTCAGGCTGGACATTAGGGAATATTTCCTCATGGAAAAGGTTGTCAAGCATTGGGAAAGGATCCCAGGGCAGGGGTGGCATCGTCATTCCTGGAGGGATTTAAATCCATGTGGAAGTGGCACGTGGGGACGTGGATCAGTGGTGGCCTTGGATTCAATCCATAATTCCAGGTTCATGGAACCAAATCTTTCCTTCGGACCAGCACAGAGGGTTTGGTGTCTCCTTAATTCCCGATTTTCCCACCTCCTCTCTCCCTAAAAAGCTGGCCAGTCCTTCCAGGAACATTCCACAGGATTACCTGGATGGATCCCAAACAGCCGCGTGTTCCAGCTCCATCCTGGAGGCAAAACAAATCATGGAGTCAAGGAAAAGCTGGAAAAGCTGGAAAAGCTGGAAAAGCTGGAAAAGCTGGAAAAGCTGGGCAGGTGACACCTTTTGCTTGGACACAGCTGAACTCAATCCCAAGGGAATATTTTCAGGGAAACAAAGGTGATTTCTTTCATCTCAACTGGAAAAATTTGGAATTTTTTCCTGTGCAGGCCAGGAGTTCATTCAAAAGGACATCTAGGTCATTTTTCCAAGGTTTCTCAGCTCTTCAGGGGTTTAAGCAGAGTGAAAAAATTCAGGAATGAAGGAAAACCTCATTTGAGGGAATGGGAGAAATCCGTTTTGGGCCTCTTGGGTGAGGGACAGCTTTTCCTTGGAATTCTGTTTTGGAAATTCCTCCTTCCTTCCAAAGGATATTCCCGCCTGAAAATTTGACCCTTGTTTATTAAAACAGGGAGAAGGAAAACCTTCTCCCCAAAAATTAAATGGAGATTTTTAAAGGAACAAAATCGCAGAAATCAGRGGATTATTACAAAAACCGGGATATTTTTGTTAAAACAGTCCTGTCATCCCAATGTTTATTCCTTATTTTTTAATCTTTGRGAAAAGGGAAAAGGTTCAATGGAAGAATCCCAGGCACGCTCCAAGCTTTTCCCAGGCCTATCCCRTAAGGATTCAGTGGAAGTTCTGGGGGGTCCCTCCTCTCCTGCAAAGGGGCTCARCTCCATGGAAAGGATCCCATCTCCATTGCAATGGAATTCAAAACCTTTGGAACATCCAAAGGGGTGATTTGGACCTGAGGGAATGAAATTCCCCGGGATGAAGGATCTGCTCCCACCCGCCTGAGCACTTCCGACTTCCAAGGAGCTCCGAAATCCTTCCAAAAACACGGCCCTGACCCCAGACTGGTGGAAATCATGGAAAACCCCCAGGGACTGGAGGTTTTAGCCCAAAATGTCCTTTCCCTGGAATTCCAGGATGAACAATTTCACCGCCCCTTTGATTTCTGGATTATAGGGATAAATCGGGAATGGCATCCAACATTCCTTCTCCTGCTTCATGTGTTTCCATGGGATTGCTCCAGACAGGATAATTGGAGCKAAATCCTCCTCTTGCCATTGGAATCACGGCCTGAAATCCCGCCTGGAATCCATGGATAACAGCACGGAGATGCCTCAAGTGGGGGTTAATCCATCCCATTCCCGACTCCTTCATTCCATTGGTTCATCCCGCTCTTCATCYGAGCTCTGGGCTTTATTTTTAACTCCTGTGGAAAGCTCTGCTTCCCTTTTCCTCACAGCTCGGAGATGAAAGTTGGAATTCTGCCCTTATCCGCGTCCAGCCCGGGGTGCAGATGGATTTTCGGGGAGCATTTTTCCCTTTMCTTGGTCTCCCGCTTGAGTAATTCCTTCCCAATCTTCCCAAAGCGGAAGCATTCCTGGCTTGCTCTTTCCTTGTCAGCTTGGCAAGGAAAAATCCCAAAAATTCCAGCATTATCCGTTTCCAGCCATGGATGCAGTTGGATTTTTGAGGGGCGTTTTTCCCTTTCCAGTTGGGTAATTCCTTCCCAATCTTCCCAAAGCGGAACCATTCCCGGCTTCCTCTTTCCTTGGCAAAGGGAAAGGAAAACCCCAACAATTCCAGCGTGGAATTCGGCCGGATTCAATCCCCGAGCGCTCCGAGGAAACAAACCCGCCCCACACGAGGAAAACGTGGAAAACATCCCTGCTTGGGGCGAGAATCCCTCCAAACTCCCGTTTTCCCTGAAAAACCTGGAGCTCGCTGGGAGGCACAGCACATTCCCACCACGCAGGGCTGGGATCCGGCACAAAAGGGAGCCGTTCCCTGGATTTTTCCCTGGATTTCGGCTCAGGGACAGGGTTCAGGCAGGGGCCAGGCCATGGATGTGTCAAAATGAGGGATGGCCTTGGGGGTCACCTCTCCTTTGGACTCCAACGCCGCTTTTCCGTAGGCTGGAAAATTAAGAGGTGGGAAGGAGATTTATTCGTCCCCCCGGCCCGGTAGTTCCTTGTTAGGTTAAATTCCCTGATTTCCGGCTACAAAAGTGCTTGTTAAAATAATCTCCCTGGAAAAATTCCTCCGGGAGCACTCCGTCTTCCCGAATCCAGCATTCCCGGGGAATGGAAGGGGAGAGGCGCGATGGATTTGTGCAAAATCAAACGAACACCCCCCTCCCCCTCCCCCCCCCAAGAAAAGAGGAGCTCGTTCCCAGGAATTTTTGGGAATTCGGCTTGTTCCGGGTGTTTTGTGTGGAATTCCAGGATCCCCGCTCCGTGCAGGACTCGCCGGGGTTTCTCTTTTGTCCACAGGGATATTCTGCCTTTCCCACCCTCCCAGGCTTTTCCACAGGTAATTCCCATTAATTTTCCCGGGCTTGGCTCTGTCCTCTGCCCACAACTTCCACCRGGATTGTCCCGAAGAGGCAGCAGGAAAATCCATGTGCTCAGCATCCCCCTTTTTCCAGGCTCTCAGAGGGGCTGATCCCAAAACTTCTTTTATCCGCATCCCTCAAACTCCAGTGGGAATTCCGAGCCCAATCAGCCACAAATCCCACCCCAAAAGTGAGGATTCCTCCCTATATCTCCCTATCCCAGTATYCTGCCAGCCCCATTCCCAAAATCCTCCATCTTCTTCCCTCTTTTCCACCCTCCGTGGTCCCGTTTTCCTCCCACACCCCACAAATCCCCCCAAACTGAGCTTGCTCCAAGGATGTTCCACATTCCCTGTCCTGATCTCTCTCCATCCCGAAATTTTGGCCCTGTTCCTGTGTCCCGATCCAGACTCGGCCCTGGGAAGCTCCGTGGGGGAGTTGGGACCTGAGGAGCACAGCCAGGATCAGCTCAACCTCTCCATATCCCGGAGATCAGGATTCCCTCCATGGATGCTTTGGAATGGGAGCTGCACGGCAGGGCCTGGATTGGGATCTCTGGCTTTAAACAGCCCAGACTTTTCCATGCTTTTCATGGAATCGTGGAATGGTTTGGGTTGGGAGGGAATGAAAGATGATCCCGTTCCACCCCATTCCATGGGCATCCACTATCCCGGGTGGATCCAAGCCCCAATGTCCAACCTGGCCTCGGACACTGCCAGGGATCCAGGGGCAGCCACAGCTGCTCTGGGAATTCCAGCCCAGCCCCTCCCCACCCTCCCACACAGCAATTCCTTCCCAAGATCCCAGCCCAAGCTCCCCTTTCCCACTGGGAAGCCATTCCCTGTGTCCTGTCCCTCCAGCCCTTGTCCCCAGTCCCTCTCCAGCTCTCCTGGAGCCCCTTTAGGCCCTGCAAGGGGCTCGGAGCTCTCCCTGGAGCCTTCCCTTCTCCAGGGGAACATTCCCAGCTCTCCCAGCCTGCCTCCAGAGCAGAGGGGCTCCACAATCCTGGAATGGTTTGGGTGGGAAGTGACCTTAATTCCCATCCCATTCCCACCCCATCCGTGTGCAGGGACACCTCCCACTGTCCCAGGTGGATCCAAGCCCCAGTGTCCAACCTGGCCTTGGACACTCCCAAGGATCCAGGGGATGCGGAGGAAATCTCCAGGCGGTTTTYGCTGCAGCTGAGGCCGCACAAACTCATCTCACCCCACGGCTGTGCCGGTGCCCCTCCGCCTGCAATCCCTGCCCTTCCCTTTCCCTGCAGCCCCTTCCCAAAAATCCCGGTACCCCCTCGGGAATCAACCCCTCCCTCCCTCCCTCCAGCAGAAATTGGCCGCTCGGTTTTGTCCCGGGCTCGGAGCCGCGGGAGCCGCTCGCACAAAGCTCCCATTGTRCGCCCGGATTATCCCGGCCCGCGGAGCAGGGGGGAAAAAAGCCGGGAATGCCGGAGGATGCTCGGTGAGCCRGTGAGCCGGGAGGGGAGAGAGCAAAGGGCACATCCCGACCGTGCCCGGCAGGAGAGAGCGAGCGGAGCCCGCGGGATCTCCAGGGAGCGCCTGTCTTTCCCTAGGAGCGGAGATTGAGGAGCTGCCCGGAGCTCTCCAGACGTTACATCAGCTCCCRCCTCCTTCCCATTGGTCCCGGGGCCGCCGCTCCCGGGATTCGGAGCGGATCCTCCCCGCCACCGCCGCGTCCCGGGCCATGAATCACGGCCGGGTCATTCCCGGCACGGGGGAAGCGCTGGGAGGGAGGGAGGGAGAGCTCCGTGTGCTTCGGGGCGGGGCGGGAAGAAAAAAAGCTGCTTTTCCCCCTTTTCTTCCCATTTTTTCCCCCTTTTCTTCCCCTTTCCCCCCCCCTTTCCCCTCTTTTTCTCCCTTTTGTCTCTCTTCTTTTGCCATTTTTTTCTCCTTTTTCACTTTTCCCCCTTTTTTCTCCTTTTTCCCCCTCTCTTTGCCCCTCTTTTTCTCACCCTTATCTTCCCCTTTTTGCCCCTTTTATCCCCTTTTTCTCCCCCATTTTTTCCTCCTTTTCCCCTTTTTCCTCATTTCCCCCTTTTTTCTCCTTTTCACTTTTTTCTTCTTTTTCCATTTTTTCTCCTTTTTTTCTTTATTCCATTTCCCCCTGTTTTTCTTTTTCCCCCCCTCTTCTCCCCCTCTTACTCCCTTTTTCCCCCTTTTTCCCCTTCCCCCTTTTTTCCCATTTTCCCCCATTTTTCCATTTTTCCCTCTCTTTCCCCTCCCTTCTTCGCCCTTTTCTCCTTTTCCCCCTTTTTCCCCTTTATCCCCTTCTTTCCCCATTTTTCCTTTTTCCCCTTTTTTCCCTTTTTTCTCTATTTTTCTTTTCCCCCCTCCTCTTCCCCTTCTTCCCCCCTTTTCCCTTCCCCCTTTTCTCCTTTTTTTCCTCTTCTTTCCCCATTTTCCCCCCTTTCTTCCCCTCTTTTTTTTTTCTTTTTGGAACGAGCGACTCTGTGAGGTTTTTTCCTCGCTTTCTCCCCCTCCTTTTTCCTTCTCCTCTCAACCCTTTTTTCCTGAGAAACCCAAAATCCCAGCTCCCTGATTTTAGACCCAGCTGCACCAAGCAGGATCAGACGCTGTGCCATGAAGGATAAAATTTATCCCAATTTTGTCCCAGTTTCGTCCCGATTTTGTCCCGGCCGTGTCCCAAACTGCTCCCGCTCTGCCCCCATGGAAAACCGGCACATCCAGACCCTCCAGGGCAGGAATGAAACCGCGGGAAGATTTTRTCCACATTCAGGGGAATTTACAGCGCATCCACAGCTGAGAAAAGCAGRGATCGCCCCAGGATCCCGCAGGGAGGAGAGGGATGCTGGGAATTGCGTCCCGGTGCTCCTGCCTGGTTTCCAAAGGGATTCCAAATTCCGGGAGCTGCTGGTGGAGCTCTAAATGGGATGGTTGCGATTGTCGGGACTTCTCCGGGGTCACCCCCGCCAGGAATCCTCTTAAATCCCATCTCCACGGGGACAATTCCCAGATTTCCGGGCGCTGCCCAAGCCGTGCTCTCCAATCCTCCAGGAGAAGCGGCTTCCCTGCCTCCCGTGGCTCCATCCCCACCACTGGAAACCCTTGGAAAAGGGTCGGGAATCTCGCCCCAAATGTGTTTTTCGAGTTGAAAAGGTGAAGGCTGGGGAAAAGAATCCATTAAGGAAGTTTAATCTTTCCCTGAGGTCCTGTGGTTTGGGAAGAAGGAGGAGGAGGAGGAGGAGGAGGAGGAGGAGGAGGAGGAGGAGGAGGAGGAAGCTCCTGGACACACCGGGGTTGTTTTTTCCTGTCACCACAGGAAAAATTCAGGAATAAACCCAGTATTTGCCTCCAGCTTCCCTCTGGATATTCCCATTGTTCCGGCACCCAGCGAGCATCCATCAGGCTCTGTGATTCCCAATCCGTGTTTCCAGCAGGAAAAACAGCACATAAAAAACTCCAACTCCCCCCCTAGATCTTTTCCCACAAATAGATCAGATTTCGGTGCTAAAAATGGCAGATTTGGGGTTGTTATCTCCCATGGAAAGCCTGATTAACTCCTCTTTTCTGCTGATTTTGGGATGAATCCTTCTTTTCCTTCATCCCTGGCTGCTTCCAGGAAGGAAGAGCTGCCCGGGATCCTTTAAAGCAACATCTGTTTACAGCCACAGCTCTAAACAATTCCTGATTGCTTCCATATTCCCAAWGGAGATGGGGCGGCTCCCAAGCTTTGCTCCAGAGCTTCCCAGAACCTCTTCCTCCAAGGACAAAGTTTGGAGGGAATTGTGGGGTCGGTGCCGTAAACGGCCTCTCCAAAGCTCCCCCAAAAAAGCAAGAATTCCTCATGGAAAACACCCCCAGAGCCTGTCAGGGATGACCTGCGAGGATCCTGCATCCCTGGCCTTTCCCTAATCCGCAGCGGTCACGAACCAGGCGGCTTGGAAGGATCCGTCGGAATCGCGGGGACTTCCAAGAGGAACCGGCGGGAATGGCGCCAGGAGCGCAGCCTGTTCCGTTTATCCCACTTTCCCTTGCTAATGAGGGCGATCCGCGCAGGACAGGAGGCCCCAGAAGGGGCCGACACCGCCTCAAATCCCAGATTTTCAAAGGACTTCGCGGGGCTGAACTTCCGTGGCCGGGTGGGTCAAGGACGGGCGCGTCCTGGGAAAAAGGCCATTCCCGGCTCGGCATTTTCCGTTGGAAAGGGAATGGATGAGGAGCTTCGGAGCTGGTTTGTTCTATCTGGCGTAGGGTGGGAAAATCCTACAAAAAACCCCTAAAAAAGCAGCCAGGGCAAAAGATAACATCGATACTTCTGAGGTGTTGGTSCTTGGGGAGACCCCAAATCCTGGGAATTTGAAGTGTTTTTAAGGATCTGTCCCAATCCCAGCCGGCAGCTGGATCCCACCAATCCCCTCATCCTACGGATCAGCACTAAAGGAGGGGAGGAACCCCCCAGCGCTGCCAACTTCGATGATTTTGTTGGAAATTCACAATTTTATCGTGTTCTTTCCATAAAATCCCAGCTGCTGGGTTCAGGGGAGGGCGTGAAAGACCTCAGGTTTTGGGAAATAAGGAAAAGGAGGAAAAAACATCAAAAGAAGGAAAAAAACATCAAAAGAAGGGGGAAAAATTGTGATCGGAACAGGAGGAAATCTGAAATGAAAAGAATTTTTTCAAGCTCCATATCCAGAAGAGAAATAGGAGCCAAATCCGGGAATTCTGGAGGTAATCTCAGGATTGGGAGAGGGTCCCTTGGGAGGGATCCTTAAGGATCATCCCATTCCAAGGGCAGGGACACCTCCCACAGACCAGGATGCTCAGGAAGTGCGGTGGAATTTTGGGATGCAGCTCATCCCGGTGCCAAGGCCAACGGCATTCCCAGGGGATGGAGACATGGAGAACACCAGGTTTATCCCCTTCCCGCCGAAGCCCTTTGGGATTTGCCAGAAACCTGGAGCGAGGGGAGGGGCCGGCGGCTTCAGCAGGTGGCGCTCCTGGCCTGACTAAGGCTGGCAATTAGCAAATTACCGTAATTAGGCGGTGATTGGGGCCCGGCTGCTGCCTCCGTGTGTGGGCCCCATTGAGCAGGAGCTGCCCTTTCACCCCAAGCGTGGTCGGAGCAGCAGCCACGAGAATTCCGGAGGGAATGGAGGGATGTTCCAAAGGCAACCCGAAGCAAACACCGAGGAATTTTCCTTCCTCACCACCGGCAATTCCCTCTGGAATGACTCATCCCACCCCAAATTGTCAATGGTGGGGCTGAAGCCCCTTCGCCTCCAGTGATCCCATGGCTGTCCCATTTGGATCTCAATCCCAGATTTCCCACAGCAGAATCCCAAAATTTGGTTCCTTTAAGTCATTTAACTCTGGGGCAGTGATCCAATGGTTGCCCCCTTTGGATCCCTGCTCAATCCCAGATTTCCCGCAGCAGAATCCCAAAATTTGGTTCCTTTAAGTCATTTAACT
>RAHM01000510.1:16476-30780 GCA_003713295.1 Parotia lawesii | reverse complement strand
CTCTCATCCCAAAGAAACTGCCCCATTCCCCATTCCCTCAGCAGCTGATCCCATTGTCCTGGCTTCCAGGTGGGAATGGGTGAGGGACAAGGGGTCACAGGGAGCTGGGCTGCTGCTCCATTGCTCTCATCCCAAAGAAACTGCCCCCATTCCCTATCCAGGAGCTGGGAATCATCCCACCCGGGGGACCTGGCCCTCGGGAATGTCACCGTGTCCCTTCCCCCTCCACCCCGTGCTCATCCTCCTCCTCCTCCACGCGCATTTGGAGGCGAGCTCTTAATGGCTCGCTGTTAATTAGTGTGAACTCTGATTGCCCCGCGAGCACGCCCTTGCCTTTGTCAGCTAATTGSCCGGGCTTTCTCATCTATTATGTAAATAGCCCCGGTCTCTGCGGCGCGGTGTCGTAACGCCCCGCATTCCTGGGATCCTGCGCTCCTGGTTCATGGAATTGTGCTCCCGGCCCCGGGCGAAAACAGCAGCAACAACAACAACAACAAAAAGCAGGCGAGCCTTTGGCTCGGCTTTGGGAGGCTCCAGAAACGAGTTCCAGAAGAAAGTGTTCCGGGCAGGAGTTCAGGGCATGGACAGCGGGAGGAGGGGGCGGGAGACAGCGGGAAAAGCTGGATAATCCTGGCCTTGCGTCACCTCCCGCGGCCCCACGTGCACAGGTAGGGCTGGGAATGAGTCCAGAGGTTGTCCCGTGTCACATCCCCAGGGAAGGAGGGAGGGAGGGAGGAGCAGCTCCGCCCTTCCCTCTGTGCTGAGGTCACACCTGGAATTCCGTGTCCAGTTCTGGGCCTCTCATGGCATGGATGGGGCTGGAGCGTGTCCGGGGAAGGGAACGGGGCTGGGAAGGGGCTGGAGAATTCCTGGGGGAGCTGGGAAAGGGGCTCAGCCTGGAGAAAAGTGGGATCAGGGGGGACCTTGTGGCTCTGCACAAYTCCCTGAAAGGTTGGAGCCAGGTGGGATTTGGGATTTGCTCCCAGGGAATAACAGGACAAGAGGRAACGGCCTCAGRCTGTGCCAGGGGAGGCTCAGGGTGGACATCAGCAGGAATTTCCTCRTGGAAAGGCTTGGGAAGCATTGGGAGTGTGCTTCAARGAGTCCCTTCAAGGAATTTCTCCATGGAAAGGGTGGTSAGRCYTTGGARGTGCCCAGGGAGGTTTGGAGTCCCCATCCCTGGAGGTGTCCAAGGAATTCCTGGATGTGGCACCCAGTGCCAAGGTGGGGATCAGTCCCAGGTTGGGCTCGGTGATCCTGGAGGGATTTTCCAACCTTTATGATCCCGCTACAAGGATTGTGCCTGGTTTCCCTCCTGTCCTGGGACCAGCAAAGCTCCTCACCCAATTCCAAGGTCCGCCAATTCCAAGACCCCTCATAGTCTTACCCACGGGAGCTGTAGGCTTTGAAGGAAAACTTGGATATTCCAGGAGCTGAGGAGTTTGTGGGGCCGGGAATTGTTTGTGAGACAGATCCGCTCGTGCAGACAAGCCAAGGCCTCTCTTCCCATCCACCCCGGGAGATGCCACAGCAGGAGGAGGCACCTCCGGCGCCAAGAGCAGGAAGGAACCAAAGAACTCCAAAAGAGATCAACAGGCCGAGACTTTCCCAAAGCCAGCAAATTTCAGGGTTGGAGATGGCGTAAATGGGTCTTTCCCAGTGTTCTGTGTCCTGCAAACAGGACAATTTGGGACAGGAAGCCCAAATGTCCTGGCCCGGGTGGCTCCCTGGAATATCAGCCGGTATTTTCCAGGAGGGAGCGAAGGAGAGGGAGAAAAAAACTTCCAGAGGATATTTATTCCACAGACAAGCAGAGCTGTAAAACAAATGAGCAAATTCCCTGCTCCGATAAATCCACTTAGAAATCCAAACCCAGTAGCAACGGGATAATTTATGTCCCACGGAGAGAGGTCCAGAGGAAAATTGATGAAGTCTCTTATTTGGGTCATAAATCAGATTCCATTAATGGAACCCATCCACAAATTTATAAACACAGCCCGGAGCCCAGGCTGGTCCTTCGGCTCCCGGGGAGGAGGGGCTGGAGCAAAAAAGGGGGCTCTGATCCATAAACTCCTTCCTGATAAATCCAGGAAGACAATCTGTGAAAAGATAGCGGCGCTCGATTTATGGCACCTGAAAGGGAGCCAGGCGGGAGTAAATCTTGTGTGCCGGCAGAAATAAATCTGGGAATGTTCTCCTCTTCTTCCCCGTCCGGAGAGCCACTCACAAATCCAAGAGCATTTCCAACTCCTCTCTGCTTTGGCCTTCCTGCCTCTGGTCCTGGGAATGCCAAGACTTACGGGATCGTGGAATGGGTTGGGTGGGAAGGGATCTTAAGGATCAGCCAATCCCATCCCCATTCCATGGGCAGGGACACCTCCCACTATCCCAGGTGGATCCAAGCCCCAATGTCCAGCCTGGCCTTGGACACTGCCAGGGATCCAGGGGCAGCCACAGCTGCTCTGGGAATTCCAGCCCAGCCCCTCCCCACCCTCATAGCCAGGAATTCCTTCCCGATATCCCATCTATCCCATCTATCCCTGCCCTCTTTCAGTTTAAAACGCGTTTCTGGGACGGGACAGTAAAAAATGGGGCCAAACCTTTTTCTTGGAGCAATCCCTGCATTCCTGAAGTCCGTTTAATGTCAGATTCTCAGTACAAAACCCCAAAACTCTGAGGWATTTTATCCAGGACCAGGATACTTGCCTGTCAGCAGAGCTGCACTACGCTCATATTGGGAAGGAATTCCTGGCTGGGAAGGGTGGGGAGGAGCTGGGCTGGAATTCCCAGAGCAGCTGTGGCTGCCCCTGGATCCCTGGCAGTGTCCAAGGCCAGGCTGGACATTGGGGCTTGGATCCAGCTGGGATAGTGGGAGGTGTCCCTGCCCATGGGATCAGGATGATCTTGAAGGTCCCTCCATCCCAAACCATTCCATGATTCCATGATCTGTAGATATTGGATTTAGGGATCTGGTGAACAGAGATGAATCTCCCCTCAAACTGTGAGATCACCCCAAGTCCTGGTTTGAAGGCCGGCTGCTCTTGAGCTCCCAGGAATGTCTCAGACCCTGGAGAAATCCCATTCCCTCCATTTCCCACGGCTGGGAAGTTATTGATGGATTCACCCCAATCCCCAATAAAATCATCCAATCTTTCCAAGAATCCCAAGGTGGTTTTGGTTGGCAAGGACCAACCCTGGAACGATCCTGGAAAGTTCCTCAATTCCAACCAGGCTTGGGCTGTGCCCACCATGGATAAAATCAGTCAAAATCCATCCGGATCTTCCCTAAAACCCAAGGAACAATGAAATCCCAGGTGGGTGTCGGGGAAAGATGGGAATAAACACAATTATTCCACACTTTTTGAAGTCTCTCCAGCCCAAACACCGAGGGCTCAGAACAGCTGCGATTCCTTCTGCTTTGCAAACAACAACCTGGAATTTCCAAAGGGGGGATAAAAATCCCTCCCCATCCCGTCAGCGCTTGGGAAAGTTGAGGAGAAGCCCAGAATTCCCCGGCTTTGCCTCGTGGAAAGGATCCTCGGAGCTGCTTGTGGTTTGATTCGTGCTCGTAGAGCAAAATTCCGTCGGGTCCTGAGCCGGGAAGAGCCTTTAMCTCAAAAATATTCCTTAGGGAATTTCCCTGGGGGAGTTTAGGAATGCAGGGCGTCTTTGCTGTGCTCTCCTTGGAATAAAACTTCCCRTCCATCCCTGTGAACCTCCCAGCTGGAAGCTCCAGGCAGATTCCCTAAACCAGAGCTCCGAGGGAACTTCTGGGTATTCCATGGAATTAATCATGGATATTACACGAGGCAATCCCGTGCGGATCCAGAGGCGCTGGGTTGCAGCACCACCTCTGGCTGAGCAGGAATTCCTGTTCCTCTGGAAAATACAGGGGGGAAAAGGCTCCAGCCACCGCTCCCTGCTGCACTCGGAGCTTTACGGACAACTCAAATTACGGAAAAAAGGGGGGGAAAATGGGAAATTGCAGCTTTTTCCTAACCCCCATCCCATCGCTGCCTCCAGGTGGAATCACCAGAATGGAGAATCCTTGGATGGAGGTCTCCAGGGAACTGATGCTAAATGTGCTTTATTCCAGTTTTATTCCAGTTTTATTCCAGCTCGTTGCTGCAATGGGATGTTGAGACAGGATTCCTGAAGGAATTGCTTCCTTGTTGTCCCAAAAATTTTATTCCCATGTGCCTAAAACCACTTTTAAAAGTCACGGAGGCTCAGGGATTGCGCACGAGAGAGGTCAGYGGTGGCCAGCCCAACTTATCACGGAATCATGGAATGGTTTGGCTTGGAAGGGACCTCAAAAATGATCAAATTCCCACCCCAACACCTCCCACTATCCCAGGTGGATCCAAGCCCCARTGTCCAACCCGGCCTTGGACAATTCCATGGATTTGGCAGCCACAGCTTCTCCGGCCAACCACGTTCAGCGGATCCAGAGCCCTTCCACCCTTCCCAGAGCAAGGGAAGAGATTTAAATCCATTAAAACCATCAGAATTCCTTGCCCATTCCCCCCAGCTCCCATTCCCCCRTGTGGAGCAGGAGGCCACAGCTCCGTTGGATCCGAGAATTCCAGCGTGTTCCACCAAGCAGGGAATATTCCCTGAGGAGCTGCTGCAGGCTTTGCCATCCTTTTTCCAAACCCATCTTGCAGCCACTCCACGGATTCCTCCGGAATGGGGCACATTAGGAAACAATTTTGGCCTCAGATGGAAATTCAGTTGTGACTTGACTGGAATTTAATCCTGACAGGGCACACGGGATCAGCTCCTGCTTTTCCCCAGGGATAAAAATTCCTGTTCCCCTTTGTGGATGCCGCTCTTTGGCACACCAAAGGCAAATTCCGACAGCGGAATAATCCAAAAGCGGCGGAGCTTGGGAGCGATGAGTAAGGATTAAAAACTCCTTTGTACAGGAGTTTCATCACCAAATCCCTGCCTTTCCCAGCYTGAAATCCATCAGGGATTGTCTGAAACGCTTTGATGAGGTGCCCTTAATTGGGCTTGGAATTCTGGAGGCATTACCTGGGATACAGGTGAGGGAATTGCAYAAAGAGGTCGGAAAAATTAATTGGGATTAAAAATTGACTCCTTTTTTTCACTTTCCCAGAGCTTGGTGGAGCTAAGATTTCCATTATTCAAAGGGAAATTTTCTGTTTTCTTCCCCAAAAAAAGGTGGGTATGTTGTGGGAGAGACGCCTTGAAGTCTTAATCTCTTCTAATTTTTTTTAGACATTCGTAAATTTTAAAATTTTAATTCTAAATATTTTAAACGCATCAACTAAAAAAGAGAAGTTGATAAGCGAAGGAAATAATGGGATAATGCTGGAAAATCTATCACTTTTATCATGGAATGGTTTGGGAAAGGACCTTTCTATTTTAAAAAATATTATTAAAATATTTTAATCCTGGTACCATTATTGAATGATATTAAAATATTAAAATATTACTATTAATAATAATATTAAATAATAATCAAATAATTAAAAGATAATAACTAAAATCTGTCTTTTTCCAAGAGATCCGTGAATTTTGTGCTCATTATTCCTCATGGATTTAAAAGAGGCGGATTAAAGCCAAATTTGGCTYCTGAGAGGACTTTTGAATCTCTGGGATGAAGCAACCACGGCTCCTTCCAGGAGATCTCAGACCCGATTATGGAAGATTATCCAAAGCCAGGCTTAATCCCTGCCCCATTTTGGAGGAATATCAATGACTCTATCCCAGAAAAACTTCGCAATATCTCAGCCTTTCCCAGCTTCCCTCAGCTCATCCAGGCGCTGCTTCCTTTTCTCCCTCCGGCATCTCCCAGCTCTCCCGTTCCCTGTTCCCAGGCTCATCCAGCGTTTTATTGCTGGATTTTGGGTGGTTTTCAGTCAATCCCTCACAGCCATCCCAYGGCCAGGCGGATTCCAAGGAGTTGGCGGGGTCAGGGATGGGGAGAGGGCAGGGTTGACCTTTCCGGYGGCTCGGGATTAGGGAAGCTCGGCCAGTGGCGGAATTCTAACTCTGGAATCTTTGGGGTGCAGCCAGGCCTGGAGGCACCAAGGCCACTCTCAGGGTGTGAAGAGAGGAGGTTGGAAAGTATCAAAATCGTGGAAGAATGGAATTGTTTTAGTTGGAAAAGCCCTCTGAGACCATGGAGTCCAAGCAGCACGGCCAAGGCCACCACTGCCCCGTGTCCTCAAGTGCCACATCCACATGGATTTTAAATCCCTCCAGGAATGGGGACTCCAAACCTCCCTGGGCACTTCCAAGGCCTGACCACTCTTTCCAGAAAGGAATTTTCCCAGTATCCACCCTGAGCCTCCCCTGGCACAGCTCAAGGCCGTTCCCTCTCCTGTCCCTGTTCCCCGGGAGCAGATCCCAAATCCCACCTGACTCCAAACTTTCAGGGAGTTGTGCAGAGCCACAAGGTCCCCCCTGAGCCTCCTTTTCTCCAGGCTGAGCCCCTTTCCCAGCTCCCTCAGGAATTCTCCAGCCCCTTCCCAGCTCCGTTCCCTTCCCCGGACACGCTCCAGCCCCTCAGGGTCTCTCTCGTCACCCAAAATTGTCCCCAGGATCTGAGGTGTGGCCAGACCAGAGCAGTTTGGACCCTGCAGCCACCCCAAGGTTGGTGTAAGTGAATCCCACCCAAGGGAAAGCACCAAAAACGGGATTTCTGTTCCAGTCGGGGATACTGGGATGTGTTTTCCAAGATTTGTGGGAAGCATCTGCTCTCCCGGACGTTTCTGCTTTGCTGATGCAGGGACCAAATTCCCTGTATTCCAAGGTGACCGATATCCCAAAAATGTCCCTTTGACTTTCAACCATGGAGCCAATTCCTTCCAAAAGGACAAAGAAACTTTGGGATATCTCTTGGGAAATCCACAAAATCCAAGTGTGAGGAATAATCGGAGCTATTTTTAGTTTTTATGTGTCCTAGAATTATAATTGGGAATATCTGGAGAAATTGGGGGTTGGGATTAAACCTTTAAGGTCTTTTCCCAAATCATTCCATGGTAAAAATTATGGATTTTTCCATTTTCTCTTTCCCTTTATGAACTCTATTTTTTTTAGCTGACGTGTTTAAAATATTTACAAAGCCAAAATCATGGAACAATGGAATTGTTTTAGTCGGAAAAGCCCCGGCCATCACCTTGTCCCTGGTTTGGGCACAGCTCCTGTTCTCAGCTCTGGGCAGAGGTTTGGGCACAGCYGAGGCTCAGGAACGTTTCCAACATTCCTTGGAAAGATTTGTGTTGGAAAAGTTTGGAAATGGAAGAGATGACCACAAATGTGACGAAGGGGGGGGTTGGAAGTCAGTTAAGAGCTGTAAATGAAAAAAAAATATATCCTCAAATACAATTTTCTCTTAAAAACATGACTTCAACCGTTTCTGGGTGAACCCAACTGAAAAAATTATCTTAATTAATTAAAATATTATTTTAAATTTTCTTTTAATTGGAAAATTAAACCAAGAAAATCCCAGCACTTTGACCTCCAAGGGTTGTTTCAATAAACCTGGATCAGCTGATTTGGGCCAAAAGCTGAGCAGAAATTTGGGACCCTGACCCTGGCAAGGAACGCCATGAAAATTCGGCCCTAATAAAAAAAATCGGAGCCAAGGAATTAATAGAAATAATAAATGAACGAAATAAATAAATAATAAATAAATACAGAAATTAATATAAATAATAATAATAAGCTGTGTRGCAATTTCCTTCTCGGGTGTTGCTCACGCGGCTCCCGTGACTCAGCCAAACATTTTTCCACCCRGTGGGGTCTGTCCGTGATCCAACCCCGTTTCCTAACGATTATCCCGAGGAAAACATAAATTTCCGGGGGGGAGGAATTTTGCAATCCTGGCAGGGAGGTCAAGCACGGACAGGGCAGTTTAGGAGGCGGTGACTGGGCAGAAAATCCTCTTTGGGTTGTGCTAAAGCAGCCAAGGACAAGTTTGGACTTCTTAGGAAAGGCGGCGGAGTCTGGGAAGCTCTGGGAAAGCTTGGGATTAAGAGCAGATAACGTGGATCCGAATCCCTTGTAAACAGCAGGAATTTCCTCTGCTGGGGTGGCTGAAGTGAGGACAAAGCACCCGGAGGTGAAACCAGGAGGAGGTTTAAATCCTGGGACAGATGGGAGGCGGGGAAATTCCATCCTGGAGTCTGGGATATCTCCAAGGACAAATTTTCCCAAAAAAATTCGGCTGAGCTGTTTGGGATCCTCTGGCTTTGGAGCTGGATATGCCTCTGGAGGAGAAGGAGGAATTTTTTGGTTTGGAAAGGTTTTCTTGTGCCTGGAGGAATGGGAGGTGTGAGTCCAAAATCCAGTTTAACCAACGGAAGTGTTCTGGGAGAACTTCTCAGGGATGTTGGGAATACCGTAGGATTAACCTTCTCTTAGAATCCTGGAATATCCCGAGTGGGAAGGGACCCACAAGGATCATGGATCCAACTCCTTCCATGCACAGGACAATCCCAACAACCCCATCCTGTCCCCGGGAGCGTTGTCCAACCGCTCCTGGAGCTCCGGCAGCCTTGGGAATGTGACCATTCCCTGGGAAGATGCTCCAGTGCCCCACCACCCTCCGGATGAGGAAACTTTTTCCCTGAAATCCAACCTAACCCTCCCTGGAACAGCTCCAGCTGCTTCTCCCTGGAAAATTTAGAGTTTCCTACAGTTATTTTTTTTAAAGGAATGTTTTCCTTGAGATGCCCAAAGTATCCGGTGTTTTTCCCTTTTTCCCACTGTATTTTTTCCCAATATATCAATGCCTTATTTTCTCTTCCCAAAAAGGTGAAACCCTTTTTGGCCGGGTGTATCCCAGTAAATTATCCATAAAMTATCCGTGTCGGAAATGGATTTTTTCTCATCCTGAAGCCCAGGGCAGCAGACCTCCACATTTTTGGGCTCTCGGGGTTGTTGGGGATGTTCCTGGGTGGGATCCAGAGTGAAGCAAATCCAGAGGATTCGGAGCTGCCTCATGATGAGCATTAGGATTTGTCATCCGATTCCTGAGGGGTTCATTTAGGGAYTGAATTCCAAGAAGCGGGAAAAATCACCCTGGATTGACACAGATCCATTTCTCAGTCACGAGCTGGCAGGGGCAACCCCAGGAATCTTTTCTTGAGGAAAAATCACCATTTTTGTGGCACTTTGTGTTTCTTGGGTCAGGCCCTTGGCTGCTCTCCAATGCCAGGAATTTTTCCTGCTTTTTACCAGCTGGGATTCGGGCCAAGGATGTGGAGTCGCTCCCTGTTCGCTTGTGCTGGTAGAAAAGAGAGGCTTTGAGGATGGATTTGAGCTCCTGCAGGTGTTTAAAAAGGAAAAATTGGAATATTCCCTCTCTCTGGAGCCTCCAGATTCTGGATTTGTGTAGAGACAGTGGGAAAAAGTGGATCTGTGGTTACGGTGGGACAAATCCAGGGAAAAGCCACGTTCAAAGGCGAATTATTCGGGATTTGCAGACTATTCGCACTTTCTCCGGTGGGATTCAAGCCTGGCAGCCCTTTCCTGGCAGGAATCATCCTCGTCCCRTTTTCTGGCACAGCTGGGACAATGAATTGTCCTCCCCTCAGCAGAGCAGCCAAAAATTTGGGATGCAGCATCTCCTTCCTCCAAGGCCTGGGTGGGAATCTTGAAGGAAAAYAGAATTTTTGCAGCTCCACCTGAGTTGGTTCCTCAGGGTTTTCTGCCTTCCYGAAGGATGATCCCAGAGCCTTTGCTGTTCCTGGGAAAGCATCTGGATCYGCTGGATGTGCGGAAATTAATCCGTGATTTACACCCGTTTTTGGGGTGTTGGTGGCTGATTTTTACAACCCAAATCAGCGAGAAGTGGCCTTGAAATGTGGATTTTACAGGAAAGAGTCCAAGAAAAAGCCCGAAAACAGATGAGCAGATGAATCCTGACAGTTCAGGACCTGCTGGAAGATCCGAGGGCTCAAGGGCTCCTCATCGAGGAACTCATTAAATGCCAGATCCATTCGCTGTCATTCCTGCTCCTGCTATTTCGGGATACGTGGAAATATCAGGAAAAAAAAGGTCAGAAGAACAAGGACGGTTCTGAAGYGCTGCTGGAGCTGGGGCAGAGCAGCTCCAGGGGATCCAATCCCACACCAGGAGCAACCGGTTTGTCCTGGGAAGCTTCCATGGGATCTATCCCGGCTGGACACTGATTTGGGATGAACATCCGGTCCCAGAGATCCAAAAAAACCCACGGCAGGGCTTCCATTTTTGACATTCCTTCAGSTCTGCCCTCTAATTCCTAGGGCCGCGAAACCTCAAATCTATTTTCAACCAAATTTCACATTTTTTCATGGAAAAGGTCCCCAGTTCCTGATTTCTTCCCCAGATGAGGAATTCCTGGCTGTTGTCCTTTGTCCCAGATTAAGGAAAGAACCCTGATAGTTGGAATTGTTGGAATTAAGCTCCGACTTTCCCATTTTCTGTGTCATTTTCAGACAATTACAGCTCCATACCGGGAACAACGCTCACAATTCCCGTTTCCTGAGCAGGGACACGGATCTTGAGCTTGGAGTGGCTGAGGGTTYCATTACTGGTGTTAACACAGCTCTTCCCAAAGGATTTTGCTTGGAATCTTCCCTTCCCTGGGAAAGGAACCTTCAAGCCCTCGTTCTTTTTGTTGTTGGCTGAAGAAAAAATAAAGGAAATTTAAAAAACCCAAACCCTTTTTTAGACGTTTCCTGCCATCCTCGGTTGTTGTGCTGGACTTCGAGGTGTGACACCGGAGCGAATCCAAACCRCCCCGGAATTTTGCTGGAATTGCCTGGATTTTCCACCAGGACGGGAGAACACGAGCAGCTCTTGTGGTCCAGTGAATTTGCTGCTGGTTGAAAGGATAATGGGGGTTAAATTTGGGATCCTGCTTGGATTACGTTTATGATGGAGGAAAAGTGGCCAGAGATCCTTTCCAGGCCTCCATTCCCAAGGCAGGGGAGTTTCCCTGTTCTCTGGGAAGCTCTGCCAGCGTGGAAATGGGGAATTCCAGCTCTRGGAGCTGTGCTTGGGAATCAGGATCCCTTTTCCTGGAGAAGGCCATTGTTTGGGGGATACAAGGAACTTCGGGAACTCCCAGTGATGGAGAAGGAACGTAACCAGGAATTCCTCTCCCTCTCAGCCTGACCTGGCTGAGGGTCGGGTCTGCCCAGGGATGGGCAGGGGTGGATCTTGAGCTTTGGGGGATCCCAATGTCCAAGGAGTGAACGGAGAAATAATCCCAGAATCCTGGAATGGTTTGGGTGGAAGAGACCTTAAATCCCATCCCATTCCACCCCCATTCCATGGGCAGGGACAGCTCCCACTATCCCAGGTGGATCCAAGCCCCAGTGTCCAGCCTGGCCTTGGACACTGCCAGGGATCCAGGGGCAGCCACAGCTGCTCTGGGAATTCCAGCCCAGCCCCTCCCCACCCTCCCACACAGCAATTCCTTCCCAAGATCCCAGCCCAAGCTCCCCTTTCCCACTGGGAAGCCRTTCCCTGTGTCCTGTCCCTCCAGCCCTTGTCCCCAGTCCCTCTCCAGCTCTCCTGGAGCCCCTTTAGGCCCTGCAAGGGGCTCGGAGCTCTCCCTGGAGCCTTCCCTTCTCCAGGGGAACATTCCCAGYTCTCCCAGCCTGSCTCCAGAAGGGCTCCAGCCCTGGGAGCAGCTCCGTGGCCTCCTCTGGACTCACTCCATGGCCAAAATCCCTCTTTTTTTGAGGACATTTTCCTTGTAGCTCAGCGTGGCCATGTCGGGCCTCCCTGTAGATCCACACCCTTTAATTTGCGGGATTGAAAGGACTTTTCCAGGTCATCCGGAGCTGGGAACAGCCCTTTGCCTTGGAGATCCCCCCACCAGGTCTTGGCCACCAGAGCCGGCCTCTGCCGGGGGTTCAGGAGATGATTCCTCGTTTCTCCCTCCTGGAGCTGCTCTGACTCATCCGCACGGAGCAGACACAACTTCCTTGGTCCCATTCCCACAGCAGCAACTGCTGCCTCTGGCTGGGCTTCAAAAAGGCTCCGTAGGTGCTAAAATCCCACAGAACTGGCAGGGATTGGAGCCCAAAATGTTTTTTTTTTTTAAGAGCTGGGTCTCTGTCTCCGCTTTGAGGCTCTGTCTTGTTGCTCCTGGCACTGGTGGGAGGCTCTGAAGGTTCCGAGATYGGGGTTTTTTTCGGGAAAAATATAAGAGGCTCTATCTGTTGTGTCTCCCAGCTGGTTAACCAGGCTCCAAACAGACTCCATGAAATTGCTGTGGCTTTTCCTGCTCGGAGCGAGGCCGGGTCACTGAGATGAGCTTCACTTGGTTTCTTTCCCGTGTCGCTCCACGGATGAGGGTGGAAAACTCATTTTCCTGGTTGTAGGGAGGGATCTGGCGATGGAAAGTGGCTCTGCTCCATCAGCAGATCTTCCCTCTTTTTTGGGAGGGGTCAGTCTTCAGGGGAATGAGCTCTTGGTCTGGAACAGGGATGGGTGAATTCCAGGAATCTCCCGACAAGAGGCGGCAGCCGGAGGGGGTTGGGATCTGGTCCCAGGGAACGGGGACAGGATGAGAGGGAACGGCCTCAGGGGAGGGTCAGGTTGGACATCAGCAGGAATTTCCTCATGGAAAAGCTTGGGAAGCATTGGGAGTGCCCAGGGAGGTTTGGGGTCCCCATGCCTGGAAGAGCCCAGGGAATTCCTGGATGTGGCACTCAGGGCCAAGGCGGGGATGGGGCACAGGCTGGACTCGGTGACCTTGGAGACCTTTTCCAACCCCAATGATTCCATGAACCAGGTGAGCTCCGTGTGGTTCACAGGTTGTTCCTGGGACATCCTGGCCTCCGAGATCTGTCTTATTTCTTTCATGGCCTCATTCCATGAGCGCAGGAAAGGAGCAGCGGGGTTTGGAAGGTTCCCGGTGCCGGGTGCATCCCATCCTGAGGGAACAGCACCTGGACACCAATCCCGGATTGCTGGGACAACTTTGCTGTGTGAGGTCTTTTCAGAAAGGAGAGATCTGGGTTTAGATCTGGATTTAAACCTGGGAAAGATCAGGATTTAGATCTGAGCAGCCTGGTTTAGTGGAAGGTGCCCCTGCCCATTGCAGCAGTTGGAATGAGACGAGCTTTAAGGTCCTTTCCAACCCAAACCATTCCACGATTTTTATTTCAAGGTCACAGCCCTGTTCAGGAATCTTGCCACAAATTAAGTGAGGAGAAAGCTCTCGTAATTTATTCTCCCCTCACTCTGAAAAACAGTTCGTTTATTTTATTTTCTTTGTTTTTTCTTCAGCCAACAACGCAAATAACGAGGGCTTGAAGGCGCCTTTCCCGTGCCGGGAAGGGATGGATCAGGGAACACCAGCGAGGAAAAGGTGAGGTGACTGTAACAGCGGGAAGCAGCAGGAGCTGCTGTGCCCCAGCCAGCGCCTTGGAACCCTGCCCATCTCTGAGTAACACATCCAGAGTTATTTATTCCTCCCCGGAACCAGGACCTCCCCCGGGAGCCTCCACGGAAAAGATTTGCAGGAATTCTGGATACCTTTGCCCTGCCAGTGCCGGGAGTCCATCCCATGGAGGGCTTGGCTTGGGTTCCTCCGGGTCCCTCGTGGCTCCCTGTTAGAATTAATTCCATTTTTTCCCCTCTGTTTTAAATCCAAAKGGCCTGGAACACCTGAGGACTGGTGGAGAGCTGATTTTCCAGCGCACTGGGAGGGCRTGGGGAGGTGTTTCCAAGGCCTGGATGGCTGGGGAGGATGGAGACATCCAAACCTGGGAGAGACTCACCCGTGCAGCGCACGGGGAGCAACATCTGGAGCCAAACACCCTTCCAGCTGTGCCTGCCTTCATCCCACAGGGTGCTCATCCCACAGAGAGGCAGGAAGAAGCTGGTGGAGCCGGGACCATGACCTAGGGGGGGTTTGCTGAGCCATGGATGGTTGAGATGGTGGTGGTTGATGTCCAGATGGTGGTGGTTGATGGTTCGGATGTTCCAGGGGACACCTGGAGCTGGCAGGGACCTCTGGGGATGGTCCCAAGCCATTGGGATGAGCTCTGCGGTGGTGATTGATGTTCAGATGGTGGTGGGTGATGGTGTGGACGTTCCAGGGGACGCCTGGAGCTGGCAGGGACCTCAGGGGACGGTCCCAAGCCTTTGGGATGAGCTCCATGGTGGCGGGCGATGTTCAGATGGTGGTGATTGATGGTTTGGACGTTCCAGGGGACGCCTGGAGCTGGCAGGGACCACAGGGGACGGTCCCAAGCCTTTGGGACGAGCTCCATGGTGGTGGGTGATGTTCAGATGGTGGTGGGTGATGGTTTGGACGTTCCAGGG
>RAHM01000510.1:2012-16192 GCA_003713295.1 Parotia lawesii | reverse complement strand
TTCCAGGGGACACCTGGAGCTGGCAGGGACCTCTGGGGATGGTCCCAAGTCTTTGGGATGGGCTCCATGGTGGTGGGTGATGTTCAGATGGTGGTGGGTGATGGTTTGGACGTTCCAGGGGACACCTGGAGCTGGCAGGGACCTCTGGGGATGGTCCCAAGCCTTTGGGACGAGCTCTGTGGTGTTGATTGATGTTTAGATGGTGGTGGTTGATGGTTTGGATGTTCCAGGGAACACCTGGAGCTGGCAGGGACCTCAGGGGACGGTCCAAAGCCTTTGGGACGAGCTCCGTGGTGGGGAGCTGCAAACACACCGGAAAACCAGAATAAATCCACCTCCACCAGCCCTCTCCTTCATCCTGCTCTGAACCCGCCTTGGTGTCACGGCACGGGGCCGGTACCCCCCGAGGGATTTCTGGGAAGAGGAGCTGTCCCAGAAGTTCCCGAGGGATGAAGAGCTGATAACCCYGAGTGTGCGATCAGCCGGGAGGGCTCTCCCAGGTTTTGGGGTTGTGTCTCCTCTCCCTGGGCACGGCCCTTATCTCTTATCTCGCGTGTGGTTTCCTTCCCCACATGGAACACAGCTGGGGCAGGAGCCCGATAGGCAGGAAGGAATTTCCCCGCTCCCCGAGCGTGGCTTGGGAAAAGGGGAGGGAGAGGGGAGGGGATCCAACGTGCCAAGCTCCAGCTGCGATTCCCGGGAAAACAATTAGCCAGGGAGGGGCGGGGCCCTTGGCAAACCGCGGGATTGGGAGGAAAACACCACAAAAAGGAGGCGGAGGGAGGGGTTGGAGGAGCTGGGGGTGAGTGGATTTGTTTGTGGGAGATGCTCCCAAAATTTTCAGCAGGAGCCGGTAGGGAAAACTTGGGATTTGGGAAGCAGGCTGMTAATTAGGGAGATCARGAGATGGGAATGAGTGGCTTTGCTTGTGGGAGATGCTCCCAAAATTTTCAGCAGGGGCTGGTAGGGAAAACYTGGGATTTGGGARCCAGGCTGMTAATKARGGAGATCAGGAGATGGGAATRAGTGGATTTGYTYRTGGGAGATGMTCCCAAAAKKKTCAGCAGGGGCTGGTAGGGAAAACYTGGGATTTGGGAACCAGGCTGMTAATTAGGGAGATCAGGAGATGGGAATAAGTGGATTTSCTCGTGGGAGATGATCCCAAAAGGGTCAGCAGGGGCTGGTAGGGAAAACTTGGGATCTGGGAGACCACACTCATCCTGTGCTGAAAATCATCCCCCAGGATATGTGGACTGCAGTGGCAAAGGTTGGGAAAATCCACCTTTGGAATCTCCTCAGCTCCGGTCAGATGGAGCATTTGGGTTTTTTTTTTTTTTGAGGCTTCGGTTCCCTCCCAGAAATCTGTAAGGCTTGAATTCTCCATCCTGCTACTTTGGGAATATGTCCAGAGGTGCTGTGTTCCTGCTGTTATTCCGTGTGGAAATGGAGCATGTGGGAAAAGCCTTCGGATGGACACTCAGCACAGGCTGCAGCTGGATTTAGGGATCCTCCCTTTCCTTCCCTTCCTCCTCGGAATGTGCGATTATTTTAAATTAAATAAATCCTTGGGCCCAGGTCCCTCCATTCCCAGTCAGATCTCTCCATTCCCAGTTGGATTCCCAGCTTGGAGGAGTTTCTAACTCCTGTTAGGAAGGAGCAGGCTATTTTTGGGGTGTGACCCTCTCCTTCGGGAGAGGGGCTGCTGCTGACAGGGATTGTCCTCATGGAATGTCTCATCCCGCTGAATTTAGGTGGAGAACAGGATTAGGGAAAACCTGGCCTTGCCCTTGTCCTGCCAGGGTTGTTCCCCCTGAATTTTGGGAAGTTTTCTCCTGGCACAAAGTGAGGAAAGTGATTGAGGGTCTGTTGGACACGTGAGGATCCCAAATTCCCACTTCGCGAACCAGCTTGAAGGGACAACAGAGCTGGGATTGGTGCTGGAGGAGTGGATCCCACTGCTGGGGGGTCTCATCTATGACCCTGAGCCTTCATTCCCAAGAGAAAAAGGGAATTGAATCCCCATTTCCATGGGAATTGCTCAGAGCAGAGGTTTGGAGTTTCCTCCCCCCTTTCATTCCCCCGGAATGGTGCCACGGGGACAAGGGCGGGAGGATGCTCCAGGACACCAGGAACGTCTTCCTGTGGAGCTCCGAACACCTGGAGCTCTGGAGAGGAGGGAGGCTGGAAGAGAGGCCTCAGCTCCTGGGCTGGGAGCTGTGTCCCGGCAGGAATTCTGGTTTCCTTGTCCTCTGGAGAGAGGTTTGAGCTCCCATCCCAAGCTCCTCAGGATTGAGAACTCGGGGGACTTCCATGGATCAGCTTCTCTGCTATCCATGTAGGAATGGTGGCCATGTGCGTGGGAGTGTCCCCACACCTAAATCTGTATCGTTATTCCCAAAATAGCCTTCCAAGATTTTTCCTGTTGCATCCACCCAGCTTGTAGGGTTTGTCTGGTCTGCTCATTTTCACTCTTTGTTCCTCTCATTAAATTCCCCTGGAACTTTCGGTAGGGTCTTCCAAATTGTTCCTCTTGTTAAATTCCCCAAGAACTTTTCCTAGGATCTTCCAAGCTTCTGCTTGGATGGTTCCTCTTATCAAATTCCCGGATAATTTTTCTAGGATCTCCCAAACTGCTGTTTGGATGGTTCCTCTTGTTAAATTATCCTGGAACTTTCTGTAGGGTCTTCCAAATGGTTCCTCCTATTAAATTCCCCTAGGACTTTTTCTGGGATCTTCCAAACCTCTGCTTGGATGGTTCTTCTTATTAAATTCCCTGAGAACTTTTTCTGGGATCTTCCAAACCTCTGCTTGGATGGTTCCTCTGATTAAATTCCCTGAGAACTTTTTCTAGGATCTCCCAAACTGCTGCTTGGATGGTTCCTCTTGTTACATTCCCCAGGAACTTTTTCTAGGATGCTCCAACCCTCTGCTTGGATGGTTCCTCTGATTAAATTCTCCTAGGACTTTTTCTGGGATCTCCCAAACCTCTGGTGGGATGGTTCCTCTTGTTAAATTCCCTGAGAACATTTCCTAGGATCTTCCAAATGTTTCTTCTGCTTAAATCCCCCTGGAACTTTTTCCTTGGATCTTCCAAACTGCTGCTGGAATGGTTCCCCTTGTTCAATTCCCTGAGAACTTTCCCTAGGATCTTCCAGACCTCTGCTTGGATGGATCCAGGGAGWTGAACCTGCTGAGAAGAGGGACCTGAGCCAACAGCTGGGCAGAAGAAGGTGGAAGTGTATGCCCGTGGCTGGGAGAGGGAGAGGACTTGGGAATGAGATCCCGGTGCCGTGATAGCGTCCCTGTGGGAGACGGATTGGTCTGGGGGTGTGAGAAAGGAATATCTGGAAGCGTGTGGGTGTGAGGTGTGTGTGAGACTGAGCCTGCCTTTCCCTCCCCACACTCTGACAACCTTCCCGGGGTGTTCAAACAGGCCCCAGTGCCCGAAATAATCCACCCATCCCGAAAAATTCCGGAGTCTACGGCCCCCTGGAGGAGAAGGATTTGCTCCTGTGCCCCGGGACAGGTTTCCAGCAGCTCCCGCTGGAGGGCAGGGCAGGTGCCCAGGGGTGCTGGGGGTGTCCCAACCCCTCTCCTCGCCCCATAGCCTCCTCTTGCCGTCTTCCGAGGGATGGAGAAGTGGAAAATCTCCGATCTCTCCTCCACCGCTTCCCATCGCGCTCCTGGAAAGCCGTGGAAGAGGCAACCGGGCATCCATGGGGTGGAGGTGACGTCACAAACTCCTGGAGAAGAGTGGAATTGTCCCCGTTTTTACGTCATTGTGACAGGCTTGATAATTTTCCCCTTCCAGAGTGCCCCTAAATCCGCCTAAATCTTCGGAGCCCTGGATTTTAAGGCAAGGGCAGCACGTGGAGCACGGAAACGCTTTTGATCCCGAAAAGTGCTGGCCTCCCCGCAAGGGCATCGGGATTCTCCTGCTGTCAGCAGCTCCCCCCACCAGCCCCAACACGCGGAAAATGCGGGCTCAAGTCCCTTTTCCCTCGGGAAAGGGCCGGGCCACCTCTCCCACCTGGAGCCTTGTGGTGGCAAGTGCCTCTTTGCACCCGTTTTTTTCCCTCTTTTGGGAAAGCCATCCCTCCTGGCAGAGGGAAAACCAGGATTCAGTGGGTCAGCAAGAAAGAACAAGCAAGGCTGGCTATGTTGGCGCTCCGGGAAATTCACCCGGGAGCTGGCGGAGCAGCCGGAGCTCCAGCTCCTGCTCCAAGGACTGTTGATGTGTTTGGAAAGGAAACAACCCCTGGTGCTGGCGACTGGAATTCAGGTCTCCCCACTCCCAGGGGAGTGTCCCGATCCCAGGGCTCTGGAGTCATGCTCACTCTTGCCCTCTGGAGCTTCAGGCTTGGATTTGATGGATTTTTTTTCCCTTGATGAGGAGTTTCTCCCAAAAAAAGAGGGGGGTGAGCCCTTCTCCAGCTCTGCTGTCGGGAAGGGCTGGCAGGATTTGGAGGATTTCTGCCTCCAACATCAGAGGGAGCTGGGCTGGGGTTTCCCAGATCCCGGGAATGCTGGCTGACATTTCAGTTGTTATTTGGGAAGGGATTGCAGGAGTTTTGCCTCCTACTCCTGCTTATCGTGGGAATCTGCCAGATGTGGAGCGCGGGATGGAAACACCCACGGACCAGGCCTTGGTGGTGTCACCAGCCAGGGACACAAGACACGGACTGAGACACCTCTGACCACGTCCTGATGTTTTGGGGCCGGGAATTTTCACTAAAAATTGGGATTTTTCCACGGGTTCTGGTGCCCCCGGGGTGACAGAGCAGGTGAGCCAAGGTGTGAGAGCGAAATCTTGGATATATCCGTGGATAAACACTCTGGATTTGGCCGTGCAGACCCTCGTGGGGGAGTGTTCTTCCCGGTGATTTATCCTGGCAGTCTCCAAAGGCAGCCGGCCTTCGGAGAGGCCCCTTGGAAAGCAGCAGGGCCTGAAGCCTGGCAGGAAAATCCACCACCGAGCCCTAAACAGGAAAGCTTTGATATTCCTGGCGTTAGGAATGGCGGGCAAGGAGAGGGCCTTGCACAACCCCTTGGTGCTCCCACATCCCCCTCGGGTTTTAAAAGCTTTACAGCAGGCCCTAAACCCCTTATAGGATCTCTCTCCCGACCCTGCCAGCGCTGGGCTCCCCTCTGGAATCCCGGAGGGTCCCCARCTCCGGTGCCGCCAAGTTCTGGTTGGGTCCCGCGCGTTGAGYCGGTGCCTGTGGGCAAATCACTTCCACCTCTGTAGGATCTGGCTGTAAAGCGAGGTTAATAACCCCAAATTACCAACCTGTGAGAATTAATGAGCTCAGCCCGGCTCGGCCCTTTGAAGGCAGGAGGCATTACAGGAGCACCGGGCCATTATTGCCGAGTGTGGTTTTAATCTCGGCCTAGTTTCACTTACAAATTGGAGTTCTGCTCCCTTTGGACTGCACGGCACTAATTAGACAGGGAAGGGAGGAAATAAAGGTTTCCAGTGTTGGAAACCAGTTAATTTTAGGGTGCTTTGCTTTAATTGCGTCTGCAAAGACATTGGGAAAATGTGTAATGAGCTGAGAACGCTTGAACTCGGCTTTTATTGGTCCCTAAACCCTTGCTTCTGCTAAGTCACAAAATGCCAGTAAAAGAGTGGAGAACTCGACCTTTTTTTTTTTTATTATTTTTTTTTTTTTGGGAACGCTGAGGTGAAATAATTCCTCCTTATCCCGTTTCATGTCGCCCTCCTCCTCCATAAATCCCGGAGCACTTCACAAAAGCGGGTGCAGCGCTCTGCCCTCTCGTTTGGGAAACACGGAGCAGAGGGAGGTGCTGGGATTTGCCCAGGGTCACGTAAATGAGGCTTTGGCTCCGTGAGAAACATGTGGCAATTTAGGAAAACAGGTGGAAAACACGCCGTGGACACTTACCTCATTCTCGGGCTTGTTTCTCACTTCAGCCAATTCCTGTCGATTTAAGCTGGTTTTAGCTTAAAGTGAAGCTTTGCCGTGGTTTGTTGGACTGGGATCTGTCTGGCTCCGGCACAGGAAAGACGTGGAGCTGCTGGAGAGATCCAGAGGAGGCACCAGGGAGATCAGAGGGATGGAGCAGCTCGGCCGGGAGAAAGGCTGGGAGAGCTGGGAATGTTCCCCTGGAGAAGGGAAGGCTCCAGGGAGAGCTCCGAGCCCCTTGCAGGGCCTAAAGGGGCTCCAGGAGAGCTGGAGAGGGACTGGGGACAAGGGCTGGAGGGACAGGACACAGGGAATGGCTTCCCAGTGGGAAAGGGGAGCTTGGGCTGGGATCTTGGGAAGGAATTGCTGTGTGGGAGGGTGGGGAATAAAATTGGGAAACCCCAGGTGGAATCTTTGGGGAAAGCGCCCGAAACAGCAGGATTGGGAGAGCTGTGGTTTGGTTTGAGGAGGTTTTGGGGGATGAACTGGGGGCTAGAAAAGTGGTGGACGTGGTGCCGGGAGCACCGGAGAGCCGCGGCCATCCTCCCTCAGACTCCAGAAAGATCTGGAAACACCTTTGGAATCGGATTGTTGGACTGGGAGCTGCTGGGGGATGATGGTTTGGCTGCGGCAAAGGTGAAGAAGGGAAGGTTTTAGGGTAATTTATAGGAATTTGGGGATCCAGAAGATGKRGGATTTCTGTCTGGCTCTCCAGAGRCTTCCTGAGTGACCAGAGTGTGTTTGTCRCATGTAGAGTGGGATCATGGAACGGGTTGGGTTGGGAGGGACCTTAAAGCTCATCCAGTCCCACYCCCTGCCATGGGACAGCTTCCACTATCCCAGCTGGATCCMAGCCCCGATGTCCAACCTGGCCTTGGACACTTCCAGGGATTCAGGGRCACCATGTCCTAAACCGGATTTGCACAGAAGTGAGGGGAAATGAAGGTGTCTTCGGGTCGTGCCCTTGTCTCTCCTCGTCCTCTGGGAATCTCTCTTTGTGGTGGGAGATTCCCAGCCTGGCTCTCCTGGGATAATCCTGATTCCCAACGGCCTTTCCTGGAGGAACAGGGCATTGTCCTTGGGGACTGCTCCCCTGAGCTCTCCCTTGTTTGGCTCAGAGACCTCGGCTGTTTTATGGCACCGTCTTCACTCCCACTTCTAATATTTCATAATTTCCAGCTAAAAATTCTGCAGAGGCTCAGGGACATTCCCAAAGCAGTTCCAGCTTTCCGTGTGTGGGAAGTGCGGTCATTTAACGGGAATGGTTATTTTGTCAGGCTTTTCCAGGAAAGCTGCCTTGCCTTTGGTGCTGAAACAAAGCTCTTCACGATGCTTTTTATGCTTTGGGTGCTTTCAGAAATGTATTTAATTTTTAAGGCTCCCCAGAGCAGATTCAGATGAGAATTAAACAGGTTGTTCCACCYGGAGAAGGGAAGGCTCCAGGGAGAGCTCCGAGCCCCTTGCAGGGCCTAAAGGGGCTCCAGGAGAGCTGGAGAGGGACTGGGGACAAGGGCTGGAGGGACAGGACACAGGGAATGGCTTCCCAGTGGGAAAGGGGAGCTTGGGCTGGGATCTTGGGAAGGAATTGCTGKGTGGGRGGGKGGGGAGGGGCTGGGCTGGAATTCCCAGAGCRGCTGTGGCTGCCCCTGGATCCCTGGCAGTGTCCAAGGCCAGGCTGGACACTGGGGCTTGGATCCACCTGGGACAGTGGGAGGTGTCCCTGCCCATGGCAGGGGTGGCACTGGATGAATCTTAAATTCCCTTCCCACCCAACCCACTCCAGGACTCAGGAATTCAGGGATCACGGTCACCTGAGAGCCAAGCACTTCACTTCGGGAAATCCCAGCAGTCTGGGCGCTTCCATACGGTGCCATCCACCTTCTCCTCGTCCTTGGGAAGCGCGGGAAGGGGAGCGCAGCCCCGCAGCAGCCCCGGGGCTCGGCGGGGCAGCCCCCGCGGCGCTCGGTACCATGGACAGCGCTGGGACGGCCCCGCCACTCGCGGGGACCCGGCGGGTCCCAGCCCCGTCCCGGAGCTGCGGGTGGGACACCGTGACCCCTCTCCTTCGTGCCCGCAGCCCTTCAGAGGTTTTCTSGCAGTAGCAGCTTTTATTTGTCCTGGATTAGCTGTGGAGAATCCCTAAGATCCGCCTGGATTTAAGAGCATAGGGGGGGTACGTGCCCACCTGACACGTGAGGGGTTCTCCGTCTGCCGCAGGAAAAAAGGATTTTTTTCCTCCACAGGCAGAGGTTTTGACTTCTTAAAATCCCGTAGGGATCAGTGCCCCTGTCTCCCTGCAGGGATGTGGAACGTGAGGAGGAAAAGTCCATAAAAAGAGGCATTTTTGGGAAAGTAGATTGAACACAATGAGGGAAGTTGTGGCTTCCCCATCCCTGGGAGCGTCCAAGGCCAGGCTGGACAGGGCTCGGAGCACCMTGGGATAGGGGAAGGTGTCCCTGCCCGTGGCAGGGGGTGGAAGGAGAAGACCTTTAAGGTCCTTCCACCCCAAACTCTTTTCTATTTCTACAGCTACTTTCCGRAGGTGGGAATCTTCCCGGAATTCTCCCGCTAAAGGTTCAAGGACGGGTCACGGAGCTCATTCTGGGCTCAGGGGGAGGTTCCCTTCCATGGAATCCCCTCGGCTCACCGGGACAAAGGAGTGCTGGGAGCGGATCCGTGACACCTTTCGGGTTCGACCCCTGTAATTTAATGTGTAGAACAGCTCCACCTTTGAGCCCGAGGAGCACAAAGTGGCTGGAGATTTAAACCCGGCTTAGCTGGGAGCACAAAAGAGCTTAAACTGCGAAAAGGGAGCTCGTTGCAAAACATCCCGTGAGGATCCCGCCTCCGACCGTTGTTTGGCTCCAGCTGGGATCAGGACACGATCTGAGGACAGGGTGCTGAGCCGCAGGGAATCGAGGGCATCAAAGCAGCAGCTCTGCAAAACCCAGGAGCGCTGAAATTCCCGAGGAACCCGTTCGGCTTCTCGGGAACGCGGGAGGGACAAAAGAGGTGCCAGGTCCTCAGCGAGGCTCTGGAGACCACCCAGATCTCACCTGTTCCTGATGGATTTTAAGCTGCAGGTCTGGGATGAGTTGGACTTTTAACACCCAGTGGACACTTGGCCACCAGCTCAGTGCTGCTGTGGGAGTGCTTCCCGGTGGAGTCAGATTTAAAGGGAAATTTGAGGATTTAAAGGGAAAAATCAGCACCTGGAAATCCGTGGTTGTGGGATCTGATGGTTTGCCGTGACCAAAATTCTACTCCTGGCCACGCCAGCCTTGTCTGCAGCTTTAGTCGGGGTGAACAGTTGGTTCTAAGGCCAAGGACGTCCGTGGGGGTTGGACAAGGTGATTTTGGGATGGTTGTCCTGGGATGTGCCAAGGCAGTGGATCAGGCACTGGAAGGATGTGGAGTTGTGGAATGGTTTGTGTTGGAAGGGACCTTAAATCCCATCCCATTCCACCCCATTCCATGGGCAGGGACACCTCCCACTATCCCAGCTGGATCCAAGCCCCAGTGTCCAACCTGGCCTTGGACACTGCCAGGGATCCAGGGGCAGCCACGGCTGCTCTGGGAATTCCAGCCCAGCCCCTCCCCACCCTCCCAGCCAGGAATCCCTTCCCAAGATCCCACCTAAACCATCCCATCTCTGTCAGTTTGAAGCCATTCCCCCTTGTCCCAGCACTACAATTCCTGACAAAGAGCCCCTCTCCAGCTTCCCTGGAGGCCCCTTCAGACCCTGGAAGGGCATCATTAAATATTTCATCTGTATTTTGGAAGCGTCCTGAGATTCCATCGAAGATCACGTGGAGTGTCCTAATTCCAGTTCTAGTGGACGGTGTCCCTGCCCATGGCAGGGTTTGGAACGAGACGATCTTCAAGGTCCCTTCCATCCCAAACCATTCCATGATTCCCTGGTCATGGCTGTGTTGTGTCTGGAGCTGGACCAACACAAACTCCTTGYTCTGAGAGGTTTGTCATCCACAGGAGGACAGAACAAGGGCTGGAGTACRGATTATTCCCCTTCTCCGTTGGGAAGGGATTTAGGGTTTGCAGTATCCAGTCATTCCAAACCGAGGGATGGATGGCGGAGTTTGTGTTTGAGGAGAATGAGCTGGAATCTCGCAATCTGTTGGAATCCAGGGCCCTCTGGATTAGGACAACCAGAGCTGTCCAGCTGTCCCGAGCCGTGCACCGCTCCTGGATATTGGGAGGAGATGGTCCTGGGAGAGATTTTCTTCCCGTGTTTGACGCCTGGAAGGTGGAGCAGGAATGACAGAGGAGGTCGTGATTCCGGGAATGATGAGTTCTTGGATTCTTCAGTCCTCTGGAGCTGAGGGAACCGGCAGAGATTTGCCCTGGAAGACAATAGGGAAAAGAGACGTGGAAAACCCTAAACCAGGAAGATCTTGGGCCTTCCATGGAAGAATCTCCCATYATCTCCTTGCCGAGGAGTCTCCCAGTTCCTCCCTAATCCATTGGCTGCTCTTCCGCAGTTCCAGGGCTTTCCTTGGGTCCCGCCGGGTGCTGCGCGGGATGAGGCAATCCTGGATCCGCCACTTCCATGGGACGCTGGGGACAGGCTCCCCGCGTGCCTGGACACGCCACCCCAAAACTGTTTCTCCGTGCAAGTTTCCCACAGCCAGAGGAATTCCTTGCAGGAGCCACACCTGCCGTGAACTGGTTTAACACCAGTTTGTTAAATGGGAGAAGCTGATAGGGACTGGAACCCACTGGAAAACACCCGGCCCAGCCCAGCCTGAACATCTGCACCCCGGGCAAAACTCCCCTCCAGGGAGAAGGTGACAAACGTCACCTCCAGCACTCCCAGAGTGCCCATTCCGTGCTGGGGAAGGGAGTTGGGACGCACAGGAGGAATCCCATGGAGAATCCCAGTGCTGGCTTGAGGAACTCTGCAGGAAGGGGATGAAAATCGTTCCTCGGTGGAGAGCTGGGAKGAGTCCGGGCTGTGGAATTCTTGGGTGGGTTTTTTTCGGCCGTATTTTCCTGGCAACAAATCCACCCTCCTCGTTTTTCACCTGAAACAAGTTTTTCCAGGTCTGGAAGTGTCCCAAGAGAGAGGATAAAAAAAAATTTTATCTCTCAGCTGCTTCAAGGCTCCTGGGAACACCTTTGAGAGGTTTTCGTGTCATTTATGCTGAGCCTGAAAACAAAACCTGGGCTGGTTYTGGTTTTAAACCAAGCCTGAAATTTAGGGCAATGGGAATGAAGAGAAATGGGAATTTTAGGTTCAAAATCTTCCTCTCGAAAAGTGGTTTTACCCCAGAGGATCAAAAATATTCCTGATTATTGGTTGGAGCAATAGAATGAAGTAAATGATTCTTTCCTTGTCGCCTTTTCCAAGTCAGCTTTTTCCTGCTTAATTTTTCAATTTTAGATGATATTTTTAGATTAAATTCTGATCTTTTGCAAAGGTCAAATTTTACGAATTGCAATTAAGTGTTAAATTCAACTTCTCTCTGCGGTCTCCATGGAATTATTTTCCCTTAGTGATTTTTCCACTTGAAAAATGGAAGAGGTTGGGTTATTTGTGGTTATTTTTAATTCTTTTGGCTGCAGAGCAGAAGAATCAGGTCCTGGTGCCATTTAGGGTCTGGATTTGGACTGGTCTGGATTTGGACGGGTCTGGATGGTTGAGTTGCACAAGATGAGATTAAATTTGTGCTTCGAAGGGGTTAAAATGTGCAAACCCAAATTTCAGGTTTCCTGAACTGCCTGGTGTTTTTTATTATTATTTTTTATTATTATTTATTGGAATAGAAGACAGAAAATTTGTGGGTTTTTCTCTTCCACGTCTCTCGGGATTTTTCCCTCCCTCTTAACCTGTTTCAGCCCCTCCTTGTCCATCCCGATGTCAGCATTGCCTGCTGCTCCTCCTTTATTTATCCGGAACACAGAAATTCCCGTTCCAGCCCGAACTTGYCGGCTATTTTTGTCTCCCGGCTGACACCAAACAGGTGTCAAATCCCCGGAGTCAGCAGAGGCAGGACAGTGGAAGGGAGAGGTCCAAGGAGGGACAGGACACAGGGAATGGCTTCAACTTGGAAAAAAAGAGATTTGGGTGGGATTTGGGAAGGAATTGCTGTGTGGGAGGGTGGGGAGGGGCTGGGCTGGAATTCCCAGAGCAGCTGTGGCTGCCCCTGGATCCCTGGAAATGTCCAAGGCCAGGCTGGACATTGGGGCTTGGATCCAGCTGGGATAGTGGGAGGTGTCCCTGCCCATGGAATGGGATTGGGATGGGATTTAAGATCCCTCCCAACCCAAACCATTCCGTGATAATTCTGTGGTCACACACTGGTCCCTCTGCGATCTCCATCAGGATTCCTTAGGCTGTTGGTGGCCAAAACCTGGGAGAAGGCACCCAGGGAATGCTGGCTCTGTGCTTGTCCTGCACCGTCTCCTCTTAGTTTGGAAGAACTTCGAATTCCATCACTAACCACRAAAAGATGGAGTTTTTTTGGAAAAAGATGGAGTTTTTTGGAAAAGACGGAAAAGGACCTGGAGTTTTCCTGATGGCTGAGGAATGAGTGGACATGGTAGGGAGTGGGACAATTCCTCATCCTGCATCCCAACAAACCTTCAGCCACTCGAGCTGGGGGCAAATCCCAGTGCTCCAATTCCGTGGCTCCCTTTATCTTTGCCGAGAGCTTCCCTCCGTGGTTTTGGGGTAGCGGCGGGATTTTCCATCTCCTTTTCCCTCCAGGAGGTGCAGGAGGACTTTGGGGTGTCCCAGCTGGGAACAGGCCCTGTGCCTGGGCTGGATTCTCTCCCACCTCCTCCCACCTGTGCAGGTGAAACTCTCCCTGATTTTGGCCCGGGGCCACCTGAAACCTTGGAGTGGCAAAACAGCGGAAAACTCCCGCGCGGAATCCCACGGGAACGAAAGCGAGCACCCAGTGTGGGGTCCAGAGCGGTGTAGGRCAAGGCATGGAGATCCGGAATGAGGATTTGGGGTGTAGGTTTTGGCATAAGCTCCTGGAATTCTGCAGGATGCTGGATTTTAGGGAAACGGGAGAGGCTCCCGAGCCTCGGAGCTGCGGCCCCTGGAGCCACCTGAGTGTGCGGGTTTGGGGCTCGCTCAGATCCAGCTGCTGGGCTGAGTCACATTCCCAGGTGAACTCCCCGAGCCCAGGTGAGTTCCCTGAGCCAGCTGGGAATCTTCCCTTTCCCCGTTTGCAGCTGGATCGGGAATGCGTCACTGCTGAACTCCCCTGCAGGTGAACACTCAGCCCTGGGCTTCACCTGTCCCAGGTAAATGAGTAATCCCAAGATTTGAGAAACTTGGAATTGCTTAGGGGGGGGTTTTGTGTCCTMAGGAAAACTTCTGGAATTCCAGAGTTAGTGCCCAGGAGCGCTTGATACCGGAGGAGGCCCATATTCCACGTGGAGTAAATCCCATCTCCCACCACGCTGGATCTGGGAATTTGAGTCAGGTTCCCCATGGTCGTGTCCACGATCCACCCATCAGGAATATCATTCCATGGAAGCACCGGAGAGGGATCCACAGGGATTCACTTTCGTCTCCACACACGCGGCGATGGAGACGTTGTAGGATAAGTAGGACAGGACTTGYGGAACTTAAGCCCGGTCTTGCCCCTGAACCATCCCAGTGGATTTGGGAATGGTCCTTGTACCACCCGGAAGACCTGAGTTGGTTAAAAACCCCCCCAGGGTGAATCAGATTTAATCAGTTTTGGATTCATCTCCCTCGCTTTTCCATGACCCTTTGGAATTCGAACTCGCCCTGGCTCTGACTCACCCGTGTCTGAGCTGTGCCTGAAACTGGGTCAGGCTGGGAGAGAGGTCCCCGCGTTGCTTTCTCTCCTCCGGGATTTCAGAGGGGAAAAATCTGGATCAGGCTTCAAAAACCGGGAATTTATTCCTGGGATTGGGACCCAGGAAATAATCTGAGGTTTAAGAGCAAACACAAATCCTGCTGGTGCTGGGGGCAAGGGAGGAGGGGATGGAGCAGGGAAACGGAATCCTGGAATCATGGAATGGTTTGTGCTGGAAGGGATTTTAAGGATTATCCCGTTCCACCCATTCCATGGGCAGGGACACCTCCCACTGTCCCAGGTGGATCCAAGCCCCAGTGTCCAACCTGGCCTTGGACACTGCCAGGGATCCAGGGGCAGCCACAGCTGCTCTGGGAATTCCAGCCCAGCCCCTCCCCACCCTCACAGGGAAGAATTTCCCTCAAATTTCTGAATTATTGGGAATTGCTGGGGG
>RAHM01000509.1:242189-270674 GCA_003713295.1 Parotia lawesii | reverse complement strand
AATCCCACTGGCTTGCTGGGAGGATTCAGCAAGATAACTACAAATTACTTAGGGGGCTGGTGTCAAAAGGACTTCTGTACTTATTTAGCCTCTGCTCTAGATTACTGACCCACTTACGAAGAGCTAAGAAGTCCTGCTGTGCAATGCCAACACCCACTCCATCTGTTTGCTTCTGCTTTCTCAGAACCTCCATTAGTCTCGTAAGAAGTTGTGTTAATTACCACATGAGCAGCTTTTGTGTAGTACACACAGGATCAGCCTCCCTTAGTGTGCAGTCACCTTGACAAACAGCACAGGAGCAGAACAAACCTGATTCAAGTGATTATCGATGACACACAGTTAGAAATGCAGATTTCTGAGTAGGTGATTTAATACAACTTTTGTTCAAGCTGCTTCTCAGTTTTGTGGAAAGTCTGTAGGAGTTTAGATGCTTTAGGTTTCAACGATGAAAAAGTATACTAGAGTTAAACACTGTATCAAACTCCCCGAAAATCTCCCAGGGGACCAGAAACTTGTGAAACTGCAACTGGAACTTTTCTTGAGAGAATAATGCAACAGTGGCAAACAGAAGCATCCCACAACAGTTGTCAATATCTACAGCGAATTAAAGAGCATTACTAAGTAAAACTAAAGCTAGCTAAAAAAACCAACACACACAAAAACCCTCCCCAAGCAGAACAACATTTGGAAAGCTAGCCCAGCTGTCACATCAGAACTGCATCTCAGCAGCTTGGCACCACAAACTTCCTGCTGACTAGTAAGGAAAAAAGTTTCCAATTCAGCATTTTATTATTTATCCCTGCTGATCTGCAGATCTTTAAGACATTCATTAAAGTGGGTCTCAAGCAGTGGTTTCATTAACTTACTAAATCCAAGAACAGAATCTCCAAGAAGTCATTACAGTACCGAGATGATGTTTGTTATTTCTTGGGAACCCAGACTCCTGCTATCAAAGTGAAATAATATCAACAGTCCAAAACCTAACTATGAAACTCAAGAATTCTGGCAACCCTGATATAATCTCACCCCTTAATACCAAAGCCATTTCTTAGTTTAAAATTAAACTTTGTACAGTTGCCAACATCACTTCAAGAGCTCTCTAGCTACCAGCTTACTCCTAAAGTAGTTAAAAAAAGTAAAACCTAGGTCCAGTACTTTTTACAGCTTACTAGAGGATAGAGGAGAACAGTATATCACAGCCCAGCAAGAACTGCTGGTCATAACATGGAGGCTATACAGAGCTATCATAGAGCTTTTTATTCTGTTTTAAAGTATTATTTAGCATGTCACACAAAAGGTCATGCAAGCTGAAGGACATACCCAAAGTAGACTAGGAAAACAATGATATATTAGCATACTGTTTGTATCCTCTAGAAAAATTAGACAACTATTCTTCTGAAATACCAATATTTACTGCCCCAGTACCCTTGCAGGAGAGCTCTAGAAGATAGATATACATTTTATATCAAGTGAATCTCTATATGGGATATATAGCTTCTGTCATATGAAACACCTCACAATTAAAGCATTTTGTCTTTATCATGGTAAAGACTTGCTAAATACATAGTCATCTTATGTCAAGTCAAGAAATACATACCCCTACAGGTTCCAATCTTAGTCTACTGATATACACCAAGACAAGAAAGAGCTAATATTTTATTTCCGATTGTTTTCCAGCCAGCAAAAGGAAGAAAGCAGAAGGGAAACCCAGAGAATTTTGGAACTGCTCTAGGGAAGAAAATACAAGCAGAGGGCAGCATTAGAAACAAAAGGTGGATAGAAAAGAGAAAGCACAATTAAAGTAGTCATTTATTCAGAGCATACTCATGATTTTCCCAAACAGCTGTGTCAAATCTAAAAGAGAACACTAGAACAATTATAAGAGCTATAACACATTTGATATATGGAAATCATTAGTGACACCAGTCAAATCTAGTTTGCGTTATGATTAATAAGAAGTTTAAAAGTAGCTGGGATGAATGTGCTGATACAGAAATGAAGTTCATAAACCAGATGTAGTTCCTCTTCCCTATAAATAATTTAAGCGTTGAGTGACTTAGGTGCCCAGAAAAGTGAGATCCTCTAACTTTTTCAGGAAAAAACCACACCTGTGAAGTGATTTGATACTTCTGTCACACACAATGAGCTTGCCGGGCATCCCAGTGGGATTTCAGTGCAACGTGAATCAAGAGCAGACTGCATTATACTTAGAAACGTAACCCTTGCTCTCGCACAGCAGTTGCTATGAATTAAGCTGGGAAAGTCAAAGAGGCAGAGTGCAAGTTGTTCATCTAAATGTTTATACATATCAGGAGCAGAAGAGCAATTCTAGAAATACTCCAAGTTATTAAACAAAAGTGTTTTCATTAAATGATAACAATAATTACAGTAAATAAACTGGTCTTCAGACAACCTGCCTCCAAAGATAAAATTTCCCTTCAAAAAGGGGAATGCAGGCAGCTTGCACAATTTAAACTAGCAGATATAACTGAAAATAATTAGATGACTGAAGTGTTGACCAAGGAAAAACTAGTCTTTTGGGGTTTTTTTAAAGTGAAAGTGTTGCCTCAAGTATGCCCCCCTCCCAAAGTATAGACAGGGTTATTAAATAAAAGCATAAGGCAGTGCTACGAACTAAGAGCAGTGTTAAACATCACCAGAACACACACAAACAAGAACCTACATAGCAATGAAAATCGAAATGTAAAGAAATTGTGACTTCACAAAGCATGTGATTCAGTTATAGGCAAGCACCATATAAATCCAATACAGGTTTTAAATAATCTTAAAGAATCAAAAGCATGCAACTGTTTTTTTAGTCATTTGTTCACAGGTGGTCTGAACATCCATTCAGTCATTTCCCAAGTGGCTGTACCAATTTCAAATACAACAGCACTTACCTTGGTATTGTCACACATTTTGTATTGCAATTCTGAGTGGTAATGGCCTTCTCAAGCTCATCCAGCTGTCCTGTTTTCTTTAGCTTCTTGACCAAGCTTTTCACTGCTTTTTCACACCACTTTTCCTCCTGACCGTTCTGCTCACCACCACCAGCCCCTGCAGTGCCACCAGCGGATTTTTTCCACCCCAGAAGTCTCTTCACAACCGGCGGAGTGAATGGCAATATGGACGACATGACTTTCACCAGACAGGGCACTCAGCAAGCAATAAATTGGAGATTCCCGTCTGATCCCTAAAAACACAAACCAAAACAGATACATTAGCGCTGAGGTTTCACATGAAACAAATACCTTGCTTAGGACTTTTTATTACCAAATGCCATAGGACGCTGCATCCTAAAATAAGTCAGATAAGTCTGCATAAAGGTTAGGTACTTCACCAATAAAATTCAAATGCAAGTTTGCAGCAGACTCTTCAACAGTTAGCACAGACTAAGGTTACTCTTGGATTGGACATTTAATTTTTCCTCAAGTCTTTCCTGACTAAATCAACTCCAGAAAAAAAAAAAAAAAAAAAAAAACAAGTTAACTTTAGTCTAGCTTTGCACCTAGGCTGGCTGGGTCTATTAATTTATTAAAATTTTCCACAAGTGACTGACAAATTGTATACAGATATGTGCACATTCTGCCCATCTCCAAATTAATTTAGCAAGCAAAACTGTGTTTGAAATGTCATTTAGTCATGACAGCTTGACAGAAGTCTTCCAACAGCCAGCCATTTCACAAACCTTTTCTCATTTTGTCATGTTTTAAATAACTACCAATTTTCATTCCATGGGGGACACCAATTTCAAATTCCCCCTAAGTCTGGTAATAAGCCTATTCCCCTCTAAAATTCAATGGCCTACAGATAATGAATCTCCTCAACTGGCAGCCCTTAAAATCAAGTCTTTCAAAATTCATTAAAGGAACAGTTAAAATCTTAGTTTGCAGGCACCAGGGTAGTAGAACTGTCTGTTTTCAATTCTGATAGCCTTTCATTCAGTATAACTACCTGATCAGGATATTAATATAAAATGAAATATTAAAATGGATGCTGAAACTGGAGCTATGTTTAGCATTCACTGCAATATGCACTTCAAATCATTTAAAAGAGAAATGATAGCCACTTAGAAAAAAAGCATCTTGCTTTTGCAGCTTCCATTAGGCCAGTTTTAGGTATTAAAATAAAATACCTGAAATCAACAGGCAGACAGCTGTTAGAAATTGCTCAAGGACATTAATGGTCCTATGGATGGAAGCATAGCTTTGAAGTCTAAAATGATCCTATTTCCAGGCAACAAATGGGTATTTGAACTCCAGAAAGTTCCCATATTCCCAAGCTGTGTAAGTTAGTCCAGTCAGCTGAAAATACCTTGTTTTAGCTAAAAGCTAACACTACCTTCGGGCTACTTGATTTGAGCTTTGAAGGCAGCTTACATGCCTCTCCAACCCGTACAGGCACACTCCCCATTATCTATCCGAAATATACCAACTTCATCTTACTGAAGTCTTCCACCTGCACAACAGCGTGATTCGAGGTACTTCAGGCTACAGCATTCATGGCTAATTTATGCCTTGTCACATCTTTGCAGTTTCACTGAGAACCAAGTCAACAGATACTAGATTATATTCTACAAGTAACTTTAAATCATAACTTTTCAACTTCTGCAAAACAGAACATCCAGTAGGCATGACATTTCAGTTTCAAATAAATTACACTTCCATAAACCAGCTTCTCAGAGCACCCAAAAATATGACTGAAGCAAGCAATGTAGTTTTCTGGGGTCAAGGAGACAGAGGTTCCAGTTAACAGAGACCAAGATCAACACTGCTAATTTTATGCAAGTCATTCAAAATACTCCATCCTAAATCACAGAATCACTGAGTGGTTTGGGAGGGGACTGTTAAAAGTCATCTTGTTGAACCCTCTGCCATGGGCAGGGACACCTTCCACTATCCCAGGCTGCTCAGAGCTCCATCCAACCTGGCCTGCAACACTTCCAGGGATGGGGCAGCCACAACTTCTCTGGGCAACCTTTGCCAGGGCCTCACCTCCCTCAGAGGCAAGAATTTCTTCCTCATACCCAATCCAGATCAACCCTCTCTCAGTTTTAAACTGTTGCACTTTTTTTGTCAGTAGAGGCCCTGGTAAAAAGTCAAACCATTTATTTTCACACAAGACTATAAAGAACTTTCATTCTTCCAATAACATTAAATTATTACCGAATTGTCCCCAATAACTCCAACTGCAGGTTTTTCTGACAGCAAAAGCATTGCAATGGAGGCTTGGCTACAGCAAACAAGAAAAATAAACTGAATAGACAACATTTTTAATGAAACACTGACTAGGACACTCAGGGTACAGTTTCATAAGGAGTCAAGCCAACACAACAGCTTCTTGCCACAGGAAGCCCACTTCTCCTTCCTTTCTTTCCTGTGGCACCACCACCTCAGCATCAGTGCTAATGGTCTTCCACAAAAAATCAGCCAGGTAAGAGGAAAAACTGATCAATTTTGTGAGTTTTTTGCCAAGCTCATTTTCTTTCAAGCTAACAAGCCACTCACACATGGTACTGACGTACTACAGGTGATGTCAGATGAGTTACAGGAGTGTGGAAAGAGAACTCTAGCCCTGGACTTCAACTGAAGTGCTAGTGTTGACTGCATAGCTGGAAATGCACTTTAAATTCAAACATTTTGGTAACAAAGCCAAATTAAGCAGCCTGACATGTTCTGAACCATTTGAGAGTCTGGTGGTGAGATACATTAGATCCCTAATGAGTCCACCAAGTAGCTCCAGAGCTTAAACAGGCAGGCTTGCATGGCCTCCACTGGTTGAAGAAACACACTTGGTTTCTAAAACAGGGAGCAGCAGTCACTGTGAGCTTTATAAAAAGACTTCAACCTTTCAGCAAGGCCAACACTGGGTGCTTCAGAGGCACACACAAGAAATTCAGAAAGACTGAACTAAAGGAGACAACCTCTCTGGCTTTCAAGATCCTGTTTCAAAGAGTAGCAATTGATGGTGTAATATCTGAACATTAAATTCAGTGCTGACAGATGTAGGCAATCAAGTAGCACAACCATTTCTGATCCACACACCAATTCTTATCCTTATCTGAGTATTTCCTGCTCTTTAGCTTCAAATTTTACACCTTTCAGTGCCACAGAATACTCCTCTGACTGTCAGCCTTACAAAACGCAGACTTCAGAAAGGTCTCATTTACCACCAAGGTGGTAAATAGCCTCTTTCAGAGCCTATTCTTCCAGGCCCTCCAAACATTCTCAATGCTTTTAACCAATTTTTCAGCTTTATAATGCTCCCTGTGATGAGGTGCTCAATTTTGTAGTATTCTCTCCCTTAAGAACGATATGTAATTTTCTGTATTCTGGTTTGGGTTTTTTTTGAACAAAGATTCGCCTTTCTGCTTCAAATGTACATTGAGTGACTTAAGTCTTGGAGCAGGAAAGAATTCAGAAATTCCATACATTTCAGTTTTTCTCTGTATTTGAACTCTCATTATTTTGACATACTCAGACGAAAATAAATTTAAAAAAAAATTTCTTTTCGCATTTACAAAAGACTGCAGGCTCAGACCTAACTAATCAGAAATTTCCAGATACCATACTTAATTTTATACAGTTGCCTTACAGATCTGTGTGCCCATCCAGCCTCTGCACAAGATGTCAAAAAGCACAACTTTATCTGCTACCTCCATGAAAATTAGCTGTACGAAACCCCAAAACACCAAAGGACACACGTAAAGAGCCCCTTCTAACAATGATTTTTGCAGCTTAGCAGCTATTTAACAAAAACACAACATACATCACAGCTGCAGACAAGAAGTCTGGGATGCTTAAACTAACTTCTTCCTTCTAGCTATTGTTTTGCCACATCAGGGATTTGCCAGGAGTTATCAATAAGAATTTCAGTTAAGTTATTCCAGTACTGGCCCTGTGTCTTTCAAAGGGTGAGCAAAGAGAATGTGACACAAGTAGGACAGGACTTCATTCAGCTTAATACTTCAGCCAATTGTGATGAGTACTCACATGGGAGTATTTCAGCCAGCTTAATTTATGAAAAAAAGGCACTCTGCTCCAAGCCTAGGGAAGATAGTGCAAACTGCAAGGCATGATTGGGCTGAATTATGAGCACTTTGGATAAATGTAGATTTTGCAACAAAAAAGCAGCAATGGTGCATCCAGCCTAGTGCTCCAATGGCTCCAAGGGTGGCAAAAGGACATGCTACTCAAGGAAAGCATGTGAACCTGGCTGTTTTCTGTAGTCCACCCTCCTCATAATCCTTCAGCAATTTAAACTGTTACAACACAAAATTAAAGGCTACATTGCTACTTATTCCCGTCAGCAGCAATTTATGGACTTGCTGTGCACAAATCCAACTATAACCACGTTTTGAACATGCCTCCACAACCTCTTGTGGCAGACTGCACTAGTATTTAACTGTCCACTGTTAAAAGAACTACTTTTAGTAATTTAATTTATTCCCCTCCTAGTTTCAGAAAGTCCCTCTTGTTCTACCACTGCAAACCTTGCTGAAGAACTATTTGTACTCATCTGGTCTGCAAGCTTCATGATTCTGTACACTTGAATCACATCCCTCCCTGAAATAAGAGGGCTCTCAGCCTCTTGTCACAAAGAAACTATCTGAACACAGCTCACATAGTTTGAGATGCTCCTCTGAACAGATGCCAAGCCTGAAAGTTTTACTTCTTCAATAAAATTACAGGTACTTGAAGACACTGCATAAGGACTAATCTAAGGACCATAGAAAAAAATTTTATCAGCCTAAGGTTATCTTTGCACTTATCCCTTTGGTCATATTATCCTAAAGCTCTCAACATTATAATTTAAAGTACAAAGACAGACATTTACACCTCATGAGAAACTGGAGATAGAAGGCAGGGTGCACGTCTGCTGCCGAACATCTGCCAGGAGCTCAAATAAAAATACAGAGCCCTAGACCGGCGTTGGGTTCTAACTGTACCCACCCAGAGAGTACCAGAAACCCTTTGTTCATACTAATGGGTTTAGGAGTCACTGTTAAAGCTCATTTTTGACCAGCACATTCCACTTCTATTCATCAATTATACCTTTTACCTTCAAACGGATACAGTAATAGAAGTTGTTTTGATCTCCTATAAAACAAAAATTGAATACATTGCTGATGCTGACACTTGCCTCTTGCTAAAAACATTCCTCCTGATTTTTGCCTGGTGCACATTCTTTATCGCTAAAAAAAAATAAAGCATGTTCTTCCCCCAAATGCACACAGAAAACAATCTTTACCAATGCTGCAAAAACACTTCCACATTGCTGAAACAGCCTCAGATTAAATACATGCTGAATATGTAACATCCCCTCTTACTTAAAATGGTTTTTTGTGATTCCCTTGTAGTTTACAGCCAACCTCCTCAAACAACTGAGTATTCGCAGCCTTTGCTTTTAAAAGGAGCTCAGATGTGCTTCACCATCACTTACTCTTTGCCTCATCTCCCTTTTGCTCTCTTCTACTGAGGCACAACGGCATGGCCCAAATCTGATCTTTTTTTTCCTTCCTCTGGACTATCTCCAATATCCCCCACAACACATCAAGATTCAGGGACTCTGTGGGTAACTGCAAGGAGATTTTCAAGATCCCTTTCCAAGCTCAACTGTAGTTGAACTAGTAGTACCAAGTCAGCAGTGTGTTCCACAGCAGAAAACTTCCACTTCATCCCTTTCCATCCCAAGTCCATCTCTGGACTGTGTCTTCAAACTGCAGCTTTGGATACTCAGGGAGAACTCACTGTTACCCAGAAAGGTACAAAAGTTCCTTTAGATTGCTGGAACACAGAGAGCATGTGCTGTTACTCCCAACAGATTAAGAATGGAAAAGCTACAAATTGCCTAACTTTGGTGGTATTTGTTTCATCTCTGCCCCCACAGCATATCTCTGCTCCCTGATGCACACATGTTTCTATAGTTGGTCAAACACTGTCATAGTTGGCAACTTCTAAAGTCAAAGTTTGAGTCATGTCTGCTATTATTCCATTCTACTGTGGTTCTCTGGAACAAGTATTAAATATTAAGCCCATGATCCCAGCAATAACTAAGCATAAAAGATGAAGAAAACCTTAAGGGCAGCATGCTACCAGACTAAAGTCTTCAAGGGAAATTTTCCTTTCCTGAGTGTCTGGAACATACTATAAACACACTGGTGCTACCAAAAATATCAAGTGATTTCTGGCTAATTTATTCTAAAGCCTTATGCAACATATTTCATATCAGTCTGCTTATTCATCTTAAACTTGAAATAAAGAAATCTGATCTCTCCCGGTTTTACTAGAAGTATTCTGGCCTAGAGAAATTTCATTTTTAAGAGCTCTTCTGGAATAAAGAGGACAGAAGTCAAGCTCCCAAGGAAAGAAGATCGAGGAAAATAATTTGTGGTATTTGAGAGAAAGTCTACAAGATTATTTCCTCTCTATTTTAGTCCCATTTTTGAGATTTTTTTAAAGGCAATGTTTTTTTCACTAATCCTGGAATCTGGACAAGATTCTTTATCAATTTCACCAAGTGCACAACGTGCACCTGAATTCAGTATGAACTTCAAACTAAAATCAAAAGTCAGTCTTTTCCATTTTAGACAGAACACACTCTAGCTTAAATCACTCAGTGGAACAGACAAGTCTACCTCACCCACCACTCCTCCAAAAACTGCCTTTCAGGATTCCAGAAGGGCTAACTCTTTCATTTCCTACAAATGAATAATGGATACCTGGTTTTGTGATACCTTTCTGGAAGAAAGATCACAAAAAAGAAAAGCAATATGGTGCTCATTCTTACCTCCTCATACTCAGGTCAGAGTAGGACAGTATTTCCTTACTGGGGTTTGGGTGTCAGGGTTTGTTTTGGTTTTTCCTTTGACGAAAGGGGAGATTGGCCCTACTGAGTAGCACCCTCAGACTCCAGTTTAGGTTTCCAGCCAATTAGCCAGTAGGGGGGGTGGCTCTGGGGAGTTCCCCTCCCAAGGAGCTCTGGCCAGCTCAGCTCAGAGACCAGAGGTTCCAAGACCAAGGTTCTGTTTTCACATGGGCTGGTGAAGTTCAAGGCATGATGCTTGTGATCTTGGGGGGCAGGAGCAGCAAAGGGATTTCCTCCTGTGTGCCAGCTTTAGAGTGGTAAATTGAAACATGCCTGTACAGAGACTGGATTTACACATTCATTTTTAAGTTTACCGTGCTCTAGTATTGCAACGCATCTTGAAACTCTACATAACTGTATTCATTGAAAACATAATTACTCACCTATTATGACAGTGTATTCTTTCCCTCTTGCTCACTCCATGAAGCTTGTTTATGAATCAAGTGAGAAAACCCAAATTTCTCACACACTAAACTAAATAAGCATGATCATGATCTTAAAAAAGCTTGGGAAGCTGGATTTTTCTTCAATTACTAACAGCTACCTCAAATTGTAGCCAAATGCAGTAATGAAAAGGTGTACTGCTATTAAAAAATTAGCACTCCATCTAACACATGAACTCATGGCACACAAAAATTGCCTGCAACAGGAGACATGAGAAGGAAGAGTAGTTAATTTTACTGATCTTTGATTAAACTACTGGAGGGACCAATGTATTTTAGCAACTCTCCAAGAACTGCAAAAGAGGAAAATTACCACAACTGCAGTTGGCCAATCCACCTGTCTCTAAAAAGATGCAAAATTCTTCCACTTATTTAGTATATGAACAACATCAGAGTACTGCTTCTTAAAACTCAAAGGACACTAACAGCCCCAGAAAAGCAGTGAATAAGCACTCCAAACCATAGCAGTTTAAGCCCTTCTCACCTCATTAATTTTGACTAAAATTTTCCATGTGCAACAGGCAAGTGTCAGCTTCATTATTTTAGAAAATAAATACTCCAGGGCTAAATTTGACAGGAATATTCACAGAACTGCTATCAGTTACCTAGGTACCTGTTTCAGTTCATAGCTTAGCAGCTCCTCCACTTTGTTAAAGCCCAAACAATTGCATTTAACAATTAGTTAACGCAAGATCACTTTCAATACAGGCCAAACATAAACATTTCTCAAACAATCCCCCTTGTTAAGCAGAGTTCACTTTGCATAAGCTCGTATTGCTCCAGTGTAATTAAATCCAGCTTGAGTCCCAGACTAAACTGATAGGAGACCCAGGAACTGCTCTCTCACAGTCTCTTATTGGTCTTACTTGAACACTTATGGCTGTCACCCATCATAATAATAAAAAGTAATATGGAACAAAGCCTTACTGTTTGTAACAGTTTCTCTACTGAAAGTGGAGAGGAATGTTTAGGGAGGCTTTCTTCAGTAGCCAATTTCTTCTAGCCCAGAGTACTGAACACAGGGCTGCCTGTACTCTCCATTCTATTACAAAAACCTAATCCCATCGCATGACCTGCAGCAATTCAGTTTAACAAATCAACAATTACAAATATTTTGGCAAAGTAAGCTTAGGTATTGTTTGCCTCTCGGCACAGTTCACAACCAGTTTATGGCTTTATGATAAAAGTCATTAAATCCAATCTGAAAAGCAGAATTTACAGCTCACTTAGCAAGTCAGGCCCACAAATGGATGCTTTCAATTACAGGGCATTTACATGCACAACCATTAAGGCAGCATTGAATACATTTGAAAACTCTGGAATACTTTTTATAATAATTAAAACTTTGCGTACTGCTCTTTATACAAACTAAACTTAGGAATTTGCTTCAGTCTCAAGCAGAGCTCCGATTCATTGTTACCCAGAACCTACTACAAAGCCTGTTCTCCCAGTACTTTTGTGGGAAAGGGATTAGAGAGATGGAAACAAGGTTTGTTTTTTAAAGTTGCTCTCAGTAGCAGGGAGGTTTTTTTGAGCTCCAATAAACTCAATTATATCAACTGGTGCTCAAGACTTCTGAAAGATCAAGTGGAACACGAAGATGGAGGAGGACCCAGGGAGAGCCTCTCATTTGGAGATTCGCTGTGCAATTCCAGCGTATTTGATTTTGTTGGTGAATCTAGCTGCTGGGTGGAAGAAAACAAGAGAACAGTTCAGAGACCAATTTTTTAACCTCGTTTTTTTCAACCGTGCTGTTTCTTTTACCGTTAAACAGAACCTCAGGAAAGCTGATGAGTTCTTCTCCAAGACTCTATCATGCGCCTCCAGCCTCTTCAATAAAGAAAACTGGATCTCCAAACAATTACACTCCTTTTGGTGACTGTTGGTGTATCTGACCCACACGACTGCAGAACAACAATCAGCTGCCAGTTACTCTTCTCAACATCCCAATATGCTGCTCAACATGTGCTCAGACTCATCTTTAAGTGGAAGCCACCTTAAACAAGACCCTCCCCTTACTCTTCTTAAAGGCATTTGTAACTAATGTTATCTTTCATCACGATAGTGCTAAGCAAAGGGGGGAAGGGACTTCACAAACACCTCCTTTACTCACATTCTCATCCCCCTCAAATTCGCTGGAGCTTGTAAACGTTAGAAGTTTGAAAGCTGCGCCTCAGAACAAGCACACAAACAACCTGCTCACGCACCAACACCTCGACAAAGCATGAGAAAATCTAAACAAGCAACCTCGCTCTGCTGGCCTCTCACCTCAACCAGAGGGTGTTTCTTTTCCAGCCTGGAGAACAGAGCAAGGACTAATCAGTCCCATGCTGCAGAGTCCAGCCTCCACAGAAATAATGTCATGAATCAGCCTGAAAGTACAGCTCTCCGGGCTAAGAGAGAACACTTCAGAAAAGACAAACCTGCTGTTACCTGCGGTCTCCTAACACGCTGTTATTATAAACCTCTTGCTACCGATGGAACCTAACTCACTTATATCCGTGGACTGTGATAGCATGAGCTCCACACACAATACACACAGGTTGCAGTTTTTCAGAGACACTTGCTTTGGTAAACACAGCAATCAAATTTTTTCCTAATGCTATCCTGGTTGCAAAGCATTTGAAAAGAGCACAACACACGCGTTGGGTTTTTTTCAGTCAGAAACTGTGATGGACAACCAAAAAGACAAGACCAGCCTGCAGCCTGAATCCCAGCTGTTCAACAGCTCTCCACAATCATCACAAGAGCTCTTCACTCATTCACACAGTTTTTTCCGTTCTTTTATTTCCCCAGAGTGAAGACTAAAAGACCACGCTGTATTGCACTTCTCCTCCCCTCCACTCTCCACAAAATGAAAAAAAACCAAACTACAAACAGGAACTCCACAACTCTACAGCAACAACACCAACCACTTGCCCTTATCACGACACAACTTCCCCCGTGCACTTATCGAGACAGATGAGACACTAACCAGGTTATGTTTGTTTACAAACAACACCCAGGGATGGAGGGAGCAGCCACAGCTTCTCTGGGCAACCTGTTTCAGTGCCTCACCACCCTCACAGGGAGGAATTTCTCCCCAGTATCCCACCTACCCCTGCCCTCCGACAACACACAGGCTGCTGCAGCATTAAAGCCGTGAATAAAACCAATAATCTCAAGTCCTATCTCACGTGGGCTGTGTGTATTTTACACCCTCGGCTCTGCAGACAAGGAGAGGGGACACACAAAAGGGTGAGGCGAAGCCTCGCAATCCCAAACGCAAACTCCTAGCTCCAAACACAACTCCTCACCCCACATCGTTCCTAACTTTCTCCTCCAAAACTCCACGGAGTTTCGCCCACCTAACCCTGACTGCACGTCCAGGAGGCACATGGGGGTGTCCTGTGCAGGGCTAAGAGCTGGACGCGATGATCCTCGCGGGTCCCTTCCAGCTCGGAATATTCTGCGGACCCCTGCAAGGAAAACACACCGGGAACGGAGAGAAGGAGCGGGGGAGAGAAGAAGGAGCAGCACAACTTCTTTATTCCCCCCTCCCCTCACCCACACATACATACGGGTGGCACAGCGCGGCCCTCCCACCCCAGCCCGGGGGTTATCCCGGCGGGAGCGGGGTAACCCAGCCCGGGTCCCAACATAACAAAAGGGACGAGGGCGTAGGGAGGCGCCCCCGGCCCCGCCGGGACCAGGCCCGGACGGTTCCCCACGGCCCGCGGAGCGCCAGCGGGGCGACTCTGCCCGTGGGGCAGAGACCCGGACGCGGCACCCACTAGCACCTACCGGGAGCCACCAGGATCCGCCGAGAGCCACCGCTCCTTCCCCTCCTTCTTCCTCCTCTCCCCTTCCTTCTCCTCCTCTGTCTCCCCGAGTGCTGTGCGGCCACCGCCTCTTCCCTCAGCGTTACCTCCTCTGAGGGCCCGCCCCCCACGCCGCCCCGCCCCCGCCGCTGGGCGGGGAAGTCGCCCATTGGCAGCGCTTATCTTCTCTTTAAGGAGCCGGGCGGCGATTGGTCTAAGCCCTTGATTGGCAGTTAGAAAGACCAATGGAATGCCAGTAGCTTAGAAAAAAAAAGGTAAGGGAAGGGGAGTGGAAGAAACAGGCGTGAGGGGAAGGGAGGCTGGTCGAGGTCGCGGCGCTCATTGGTTGGCTCGGCTGCCAATCACAGCCCCGCGCGCTCGCCGCGGGAGGTTGGTCGGGGAGCATCGGAGGTTTGGGTGAGCTGCAGCAGCGCAGCCGCAGTGCGGCGCCCCGGAGCCGTATCCTTCCGCGGCGGGCACCGTGCGAGCCGGGAAAAAGTGCATCGATTCCCGGCAGGAATTGCCGCTGGACACGGGCTGGGGTCTGCCCGGGTGGGCAGTGGCACCTGGCTTGTACCAGCAGTAGTGTGACACCACGACCAGGGCAGCGATCGCCCCCGTGTGCCGGCACTGCTGAGGCACCTCCAGTGCTGGGGACAGCTCTGGGCCCCTCAGGACAAGAGAGACATGGAGGGGCTGGAGCGTGTCCAGGGCAGGGAACGGGGCTGGGAAGGGGCTGGAGCCCCAGGAGCGGCTGAGGGAGCTGGGAAAGGGGCTCAGGCTGGAGAAAAGGAGGCTCAGGGGGGACCTTGTGGCTCTGCACAACTCCCTGACAGGAGCGGGCAGCCGGGGGGGGTCGGGCTCTGCTCGCAGGGAACAGGGACAGGAGGAGAGGGAACGGCCTCAGGCGAAGCTGAGGTTGGAGATGCTGGGGAAAATTCCGCCAAAGAAAAGGCTGTCCATCCCTGGCACAGCTGCCCGGGGCAGTGGTGGGATCCCCATCCCTGGAAGAGTTTAAAAGCCATGTGTGTGTGGCACTTGGGGACATGGGCTAGTGGTGGCCTTGGCAGTGCCAGTGTCACAGTTGGACTCGCTGGTCTTGGAGGGCTTTTCCAGCTTAAACGATTCTGTGGTTCTAAATAGATCCAAGCTGCCCAAAGGTCCATCTCCCGCAATGGCACAACATTCCAGGCGGGGGGTCCCAAGGTGTGACACGGACATGAGGCAGCCCTGGAGCCTTCCCAACCTCCCTCTGCTGCCTGCACCCGCCTGGGCTGCCCCCCAAACTCTGTAAGTCTTAACACAGCGCTTTCCCCCAACATGTTGTTTTTTTCTTTTAGCTGCTGCCTTCAGTAGACTCTGCAAAGATTTAACCACCTGTATTGTAGTGATGGTGACAAGTAACCAAATTCCTGTGCCTAAGTGGGGGCCCAGGGTCACCACAAAGGAAATCAGAGCCTGTTGCCTGCCAGTGCATGTCTGGGGACCCGCCAGTCTGTGAAACCCATGGCTGTTCTGTGTGCAGAGACCCATGCAGTGATGCCCAGCAGGTTCCCTGGGGCTGTTCAACCTGGCAAAGAGAAGTTTGCATGGAGACCTCACAGCACCTTCCAGTATCCAAAAGGGCCCACAAGGAAGCCAGAGAGGGACTCTCTGTCAGGAACTGCAGTGACAGAACAAGGGGGAATGGGTAGAGATTGAAAGAGGGGAAATTTAGGGTAGATATTAGGAAGAAATTGTTTGCTATGAGGGTGGTGACACACTGGGACAGGTTGCCCAAGGAGGTTGTGGATGTCCCAACCCTGGAAGTGCTCAAAGCCAGGTTGGATGGGGCTTGGGACAACCTGGTCTAGTGGAAGGTGTCCCTGAACATGGCAGTGGGGGTCAGGACTGGATGAACTTTAAGGTCACTTCCAACCTTGTAACATTCTATGATTCTGTGAGTGGGAAGCCATAAGGTGGGAGTTAATGGGTTTTTTGGGGGTGAGAAGGTCAATTCTGGCTTTGTTGTAAGTCTGTTGGAGATCCTCTGGTTTTTTGCTTTTGCCTTTTTGATACTTTTCCTTATTATATATCATATATCTCCACTTCAAGCCACTTCCTTTACACCTGAGGTCACATCTCCCTAACATAGCAGCTGTCTCACCGTAGTCATGCTCATCTTCTAGACTGGAAGGGTTTCTGCACTAAGTGATGTAGGTGTTATGATTCAGTGTCTTGGGCACGGGTCCCATCTCAACAGGGCTGGTATTCCCAGGAGCCAGGTGAGACACCTCACAGTATTTAGCCCTTCTACAGAACGCTACGTGTGGACTCACAGAAATCCACCTCTTGCCTCTTTTGTGCTTGGATTTTCCCAGCTTGAAGCAGACATGTGGCTTAATTTTTGGTAGCATTTTCACCTAGTTGCAAACGTTTGAGATTCAAGCTGGTCGTGAAATTAACAGCAAAGTGAAATGGAGAAGATCCCCCGCTGCAGACAAAGCAGAGCATCTGAGAGATTGCCATCGTGTTTTTGAAAGATAAGGTGTTCCAGTCATGTTGTGCCTGGAAACAGAGACAGGCTATTCAGCCAGCACAGCGCTTGCTTTGTGGTGGTTTCACTGCATTCAGAGAGAATTTTTTTTTTTCCTATGAACAGCAAGTTAATTAAGCTCAGTTTTCATATGGATTTGCGTCAGACATTCCCTTCACCTCTCCTCTGCGACAGACTCATGGCTCCTTCTCCTCCTATCTCCAAGGCTGATTCCTGATACATCCAAATTTCCCTCCTATGTCCCCAGCCTACTTTTGTTGGCCTTCTGTCTGGAGCAGCACATGCTGTGCCTGGTTCAGAGATGTGTGTGCTCTGGCTGGCCAGCTGCCTGCCCGTTATCTACTGCCAAGGAAGCCAAGCAGTGCTGATAAGGGCTGAGCTCTCCCTGCCTTTCTCCCCGGCAGAGCACTTAACAACATGTGTCTTTCCTAATGCAGCCGCTGTTTGCCATGAAACTCGACAGACTTTGTATTTCCAGAAGCTCTACTTTTCTTTCAGGTGTGGTTGAAATCAGTCAAAAGGTTGGCAAGTTTCTCCAGGGGCCCCTAACACACACACACACACACACACAAATCCAACATTTGCGTAAACCTTTCTCTAGGAAAGGAAATTGCAAGCAGCAGGAGGAAGAAAGCAAATGGAAGAAGGCAACATCGGGGCTGCAAATCCCAGAGCCCAGAAGAAGAAGAAGGGTGGCTGTGGAGAAGGCAGCCAGGCAGGATGTGCATCTGCTCTCAAAAGAACTCCCAGCCACACACTTGCACCTCCAGGAAGAGCATTGATTTTGATTGGATATTAGAAAGAAGGTTTTTTTGATGAGGGTGATGAAGCACTGACACAGGTTGGCCAGAGAAGTGGTGGGTGCCCCATCCCTGGAAACATTCAAGGTCAGGTTTGACAGAGCTTTCAGACACTCGATCTCATTGAAGATATCCCTGCCTTTGGCAGGGGAGTTAGACTGGATGACCTTTAAAATTCTCTTCCAAATCCAAATTGTTCTGTAATTCTGTGAAATAGTACTTGATGTAGTAAAACAAACTGCAAAACTCAATCTCTGACACCAAAGCTGGATATTGCTAGGTCCTATTAATTAGTCACGGAATCCTAGAGTGGTTCATCTCATCACACCCCCTGCCATGGGCAGGGACACCTTCCACTATCCCAGGCTGCTCCAAGCCCCACCTGGCCTTGGATACTTCAGGGATGGGGCAGCCGCAGCTGCTCTGGACAACCTGTGCTAGGGCCTCACCGCCCTCAAAGGGAGGAATTTCTTCCTAAAGTCTAATCTAAATCTTTCCTTTTTTAGTTTAAAACCATTCCCCGTTGTTCTTCCACTATCTGCTGTGTGAAAAGTGGCTCTCCATCTCTTTTATAAGATCCCTTTAGGTACAGAAAGCCCTCAGAGAGGTCTCCTCGGAGCCTTCTCTTGTGCAGGTGAACACCCCCAGCTCTCCCAGCGTGACTCCAGAGCAGAGGGGCTCCAGCCCTCAGAACATCTCTGTGGCCTCCTCTGGACTCACTCCAGGTCCACAAATTTCTCAAACCACGTAGCTCAGTACATTTTGGACATTAGCAGTTAGGTACAAATGGCTGTCAGTCCTGTGCGGATTTGAGACTTCAGTGCAAGAACATGAGCGTCTCCCTCAAGGTCTCCGAATGTGTGTGAGGGGTTCAACATCCTCACAAAGGACGTTCACGTCCAGAGACAGCAACAGCTCAGTGGTATCTGTCATCTGTCTGCGAGAAAGAACAAAGGAGGTTGAGCAACTTGGTCTAGTGGAAGGTGTCCCTGCCCCTGGAACAAGATGATCTGCAAGGTCCCTTCAAACCCAAACCATTCTGTGATTGTACAAAATAACCTAGGACCTAAAAAAACACGATGAAGCAGTAGCTGGCCGTGCTATGCTACAGAGGATACGTGTTGACTTCCCAAAGCCTGTGACCAAATCCTGTAAGAGGTAAAAGAAATACAACATCAATATCAGATAACTTCAAAGACACCTAGGATTTCTGAATGACCCAACACTAGCAGATATCACTGCGTGGAGGTGGAGACAAGTGTGAAGTGCAATGCCAGGGAGACAGGTCTTGGCAGCAGAGCAGGTAGTTTGTGTGTTGAAGTCATTATTACCAACATGTCAAAATGATGTGTTAAACTGAAAAAAATGGAAGAGCTTTGAGCAGAGTTGTGATACATAGGGATCAGCCAGCATGTTCAAGACAGGAAACAGTGTATGACTGAGGGAATCCTCACCCTGGTCTGCAGCTTCCTCGTGAGGGGAGCTGAAGGGTCAGGCACTGATCTCTGCTCTCTGGTGACCAGGAACAGGACCCAAGGGGATGGCTGGAGCTGTGTCAGGGGAGGATTAGGCTGGATATCAGGAGAAAGTTCTTCCCCCAGAGGGTGCTGGGCGCTGCCCAGGCTCCCCAGGGAATGGTCACAGCCCCAAGGTTGCCAGAGCTCCAGGAGTGTTTGGAAAATGCTTTCAGGGATGCACAGGGTGGGATTGTTGGAGTGTCTGTGCAGGGCCAGGAGCTGGACTCATGGTCCTTGTGGTTCCCATCCAAGTCAGGGTATTCTGTTTACTTCTTTGTATAAAAACAACCACAAATCCATGGAAAACCACTGTTAAATGTTCCTAGATTTCTTAGCTCATCCTGTTGAAGAACTGTCCTGTACTTCAGTAGGTGCTTTGTCTCTTGCATCACTGCCTGCAGTGTTGCTTCCCTGCTTTCTCTAAATGCCATCCGAGCACATTATTTTCTCTCCAAACTTACATGGAAGTAACTTTTCCCTTTCACTCTGCATTACTTCATGGCCAAACATGGAAACAGCCTGTCCATGCCATTGCAGGACTGCCTGCCATGGGGGAAACAGTACAACAATGGCAAAAACTGCCCCTATTGTCGGTACCAGCATGAAAAAACTCCTGGAGGACTGAGATTGTGTCTCCCTCAGAGGGTTAAATATGGATTTAAACCCCTTTTCTTTGTATCTCATCAAGCTTGCACACAGCTTCACGCAGTATCAGTTCTTCTGGCAGCACAAAGAGGGTTAAAGAGAAAACCACACTCTGCTTTCCCCATCACATCATGAGGAACATGTCAGTTGATTTTCAAGACAAGTAATGTCTGGCATACCGTCAAAACAGGCACTGCATTAAAAAAGTGACTAGAGAAGAGCTTTAGCATCATAAATTTAAGTAAAGCCATTGCACGAGGGATAAAAATCTCCAAAATAAACAGCAACTTTACTCAGTCATACCAGCATAAATTAAATACTCACAAAACTTCTCAAACTTTAAAAAAAATGCTTTGACCTAGGGCTGGGAATGACAGCAAAATACATAGAAAAGGCATTGCATATTTCTGTTACTCTTATCTTTTCAATAATAAAATTATTCATTATTTCAGTAATGAAATTAATAACCTCTGAAACCTTGAAACTCAAATCTGTTCACTACCTCTTCTGAAATGCAGAAGTATGTTTCCAATATTACACAAATCACTGTCACTTCAGACTGGGCTGTTGGGAGATTTCAAAACAAAGCCAAAAAAAAAAGAGGAATCAGTTCCACAGTGAAAAAAATATTGACAAAAAATAAAACTCGACAGCTCTTGATGTAAGCCTGCTGTGTCTGTCCTGTCCCATTGGCAAAGCAGACCTAAGAAATAACCACTATTCAAAATCATACTCAGAAAGCAAAGTTCTGCCTTTCTGACCCATCATCGCACGAACTGGTTGGTGTTTGTGATATAAAGTACATGGCTTTTATCAGATGGAATGGAGTCAGACACAGTCCTTAGAAGTGACGTCTCCTTTGAGACATTCACAGCACAGTGAGAAGACTTATATATCTGTTCTTAATTTACACTGTGTAATTTTGATGAGTAAATGATTTAACTGCCTTGACTTACCTTAGTTCCTAGTGCCTTTGTGCACATAAACCCAGTTGCCCTCAGTAACCAAAAGCATGATGAATTGACAGGCAACTCTGGCACAATCAGACACTCGAATTTTTAATTCCTTTGCTGCAATAACTTGCTTGATTTTGTGCTGAAATTGACAGGAAACTTTCATGCACCGAAACTGGCTTTTCCTTCCCCAATTCTGTTTTTTATTGCTTAGAAACATTTCATGTTGCCAGCATTTCTGTTTTTCCTCAGATTATTCCTTTGTCCTTTTTTATTCTTCCAAATACTGCACCATTCATCTGCCTACAACCTTTATTTTTGATTAGTTGATTAGAAACACATTTATGCTAACCCCAAATAAGCCATCATTAAAGCAAAATAGCCTTGTTCACAAAGAGATTTACACAAGTTTATCTCTATTGACTTAAATAAACAAGTGCAATTTGTGGGTAGGCCTGGGGGACAATAGCTTTGTTTCTGAATTAATGGTAGACCTTGGTCCAGGAAGAATTTGGGTATGTGTTTAAATCTATGCAGAGAATAAGCCAGTGGGACCAGTCATGGAAACAAAATTCAGCATAAATGCAAACCTGGTATGATTAATTTTTCAATCATCTTTATTTCTTTTTTCTGTTTGCTTTTTCCAGGAAGCTGACATTAATTCATTATGCTGAAATCTGGAAAATAATCAAGAAAAAATAGTTTGTGCCTCCGTAGGAAGGATCAAAATAAACCAATTTATGCTGTGATCAGTTATTGCAATACAGTCTGTTTCTGTTTTACACTGTGTAAGATGCACTATGCTAATTAAGCATATGTTTGTATAGATTAGTCTCAATGAGATTTACCCCAGTTTTCTATGCCATCTGTGCAAGATTGGTAGCCGAGTTGGAAGTGATCTCTGGATGTATTGTTTGTACTAGTTGAAGAAGTGTTTAGAACACCTTGAGGTAGAAGTTTTCTTTCTATTGTTGTTGGTCTAGCAGACCTTTACGTAGAGATTTTGGCCTTTCTCCTTGTGTTTTCAAAAACTAGTGATTTATGACAATATCAATTTAAAAGTTTTGATTAAAAGTTATAATCTTAAAAGATTTATTCCGATGGACCAAATAAATCAAGCAAGACTTTAAAGGACCTGACAAATCCTTTTTTGCTTAGATTTGTTTAGAGATATAAAACATATATTACTGTTAAGCAGGTGAAGATAACACAAAATAAAAATGTTGCCATAATAAAAAATTAGGCCTAAAAAATATAGTGGGGCTTTATCACTACAAAGCTGTCATGTTGTTTATTTTAGCTCTTGGCATTTATCATGCTGAGCAACTAATGCAAAAAAATCTCTATCCCTCTAACAACACTTGAAACCAACTGATAGCTTTTTCTGTGTAATCCCCACACCAAGTTCTTTGACTGGGGTGACAGAAGAATGAGCTCTTTGCTCTGGACAGCCCTGGTGTGTTTCTGTGACAGCCATCATATTTACAAAGGATGTTGGGGAGAATGCAAGGAGTTATCCCTGCCTCTGCTGTTTGGTCTAAGAGTCAGCTGTTTTTGTCCTCTCCCAGGTCAGGATCAAGCTGGTGCAAGATGCTGATGCTGGGCATGTCCTCTCCCAGCACAGCAAAATCTACTCTGCCAAATGAAGTTTTGCCCTGTTTTACACTTAGGAAGTGCCTTTCCAGCAACACAGACCAGATCTCACCAATATGTGGGCAGTGACCATCTACTTTATGTTACTCACTTCAAAGACCAAATAATTTCCCCCAAAGTATCCCTTTTTGGGTCCATAACCTTTGCAGCTTTGAGCTGTTGCAGAAAAGGCAGCTCGGCTTCAATTACAACCTTGGGTTAAGAAGGATCCCCTGTCTGCCTGGTACGTTGGTGTGGTGAAAATGGGCCCCTCTCTCTTTTATCTTCATGCCATTAGATCTCATTATACCTTTTTGTTGGTTTTGTTTTGTTACACTGATGTCTTCATGTAGAAATCTTTATCCCATGTAAGTATTTGGCAACTGGGAGTGAGACACCTCAGTGGGTTTTTTTTTTTTCTTTTCTTAAATAAACAGTCTAAACCAAGTTTCTTTGGTCTTTCCCTGCAAGGAGGATTTCCAAACTTCCACGTTTATCCCAAAGCCCCTTTTCCTCTTAAATTTTCTTTTTCAAGTATGGACATTGAAACCATGAACAGCCCTTTAATTCATTTACAGTGGTATAACAGTTGTCTGCCTTTATTCAGTTGTCTTCTGTTTATGCATTCAGAGGCCCCCTTTCCACTCTGGGCTACTATGTAAAACTGAGAATAGATACAGTGACCTGTAAATCCTTTTTAAAGCCACTGCTTTCCCAAATGCAGTCCCCGCTCTTCAAGTTGAGATGTGCAGCCCTGATTCCTTCAGACAGCTGTCTTAAAAACACCAATCTGAGTGACTACATTTACTACACTGTGCAGATTGGTCTGTAAAAGTAGTTTGTCAATATTTATGAAACATGGCAGTAAGGAAAGGCTCCCAGCTTCCAGCCACAGGCAAGGACAGCTTTTGATTTTTCAGACCTCCACGCTTTAAAGGTGAGGAAAGGTCAGACAAAAATGAGAACTTAAATGCTATAGAGTGGTATTGCTGGTGGAAATGGAAACGGAGAGGTATGTGTTCTGGTAGGTGTGACCAAACCAAACCTGAAACTGCAGTCTGGCTCAGTTAGCTCCTTCATGCGAGTTTGACATGGCTGCAGGCAAACAGATTACAGATCATATAGTTTTACACAGCAGAGATAAGGAAATCACTGCATGCAGGCTGCAAAAGTCAGATTCAGGATTAATCAGCCTGTTGATACGTGTCATGGCAGGGAGCAAGGCAAGAACAAGCTACAAAAGATGAAAACCTTGGAAAACACGGGAGATGACACCATGGACAATAAAAAGGACCAGCATCTGAAATAAAAGCAGTGGTCTGCAAAGGGCAAGAAACAAATGAAAGAGGCTAATATTCAATAATCCTGCTTTATGTGTTCATTCCAAGATACATTGCTTTCCAAGCCTGCACAAAGAGCAATCTGCAGCAATTTGGAGTCTACAGCAACAGGAGAAAAACAGTAACAGCATTCAGAAGGACCATCTTGGTCTCATCCACTGGCTTGAAGATTAAAGCAAAAAAATCCAACCCAACCAACCAAAACAAAAAAAACCAGTTTGCACCTCCAGCTCTATTAAGGCATTATATGAGAAATGTTCCAAGGACATTATGTCTTCCTATGCAGAATGAATGCAAGTGTCTTTCAAAAACTTGAAAGCTAAATTAAAGATTTAAGTAAAGATTTAAGGCAAGCTTTTTATTTTTGGACTCAAGGATCCACGTTGTCCTCTGTGTGTAGTTTTGACATTAACTGTGTTCAGTGTAACCACAGACTTCTCCTTAGATAACAAAGGGACTAGATGTTTGTGGTTTGCAGGGCAGAGGCTAAGAATTTTGGCCCAAGCACTCCTGGTGGGTGATTTTATCACAGTGCAATGCTTTGGAGGACCTTGAATTGGGTGCAGTTGTTCCTGTTCAATTTCGTGTGTGAAGCTCAGCTGAACTCTGGCCCACCAGCAAGAAAAAAGCCCCTTAGAAGTTAAAGAAAACAGAAGAATCATCTGGAAAGCCATTTCCAGGATTCATCTATAGTTTAATCAGAGTTGAAAACCTCTTGATCAAGCTCAGTATCTCAAGGTTTGTGAGCTCTGTAACCAGCGCAGTGTGGAGTTCAGGGCTGGCTGGCTACCCAGGCCCTGGTGGATTTTGCAATGCACCAAACTTGGCAGGTGATTACACTGTTTGGGGAGGAAGAGAGTCAGGGAATGTCAGTCTGAACTCTGTCCATTCTTAAGAAACAGCGTGGAGACATGCCTGGAGCGGGTTTGAGTCCAGCAGTCATTCTGCCCAAGGAAAGTGCCCAGCACAAGCCCTAATGACTCTGCTGATGGACACTGGCAGCCACAACGCTCCGTGTGAGAACTGCTCTCTCCTGAAAATGCTTAGAGAAGTGACAGCCAGTCACTTGGGCTTCTTTCTGATCATCCATTCCTGGATGCTACCTTCTCCCCCTTCAGCTGATGCTCCTGCTAGTTCTCCTGTAGTTGATCCGCAGGCAGAGCACCTGCAGTGTCTCACCTACCACGTGTCAGTGCCAGACAGCTGATTGTCAGCCTACCCGTGGAACTGTCTAGACGCAGTGATGTGCTGTCAAATGCACAAAGTTAACAAAGTGATAGGGGAGAATATTTTCCCCGTGAATCCTCTTTCAGTCATGATCTCAGAGGTTATTTGTGTCAGTGGCAAGTACAACACTTTCAGATGAAGACACAATTTGATGAATCAAGTCTGCCTCTTTAAGATGTTCTAGGGTTTAGGGTTTTTTTTCCAAAGTCCATCCCTGTCATCAGCTCAGGCTTACACAAATTCCCCAGGCACATGCAATGCTGCAGCTGCAGGTAGTTTGCACTTACTTAACAGCTAATGTCAGTAGATAGTGGTCTCCTGCTGCTAGATAAAGCCAGAAGAAAATCCGTGACAATTTACACTCTGCGTACATTTAAAAATTAAGGCTAGTGGCTTAGAAAAAAAAACCTGTTTTTAAACAGAACATAAGTATCTCTTCTTAGCCTGCTCCCCGGCAAAAGGGCAAGGAGCAGAGAAAAGTGAGAGAGTTATCCCAGCAGCATTTATGATCCAGGTAGATAGGATTGTCCCTATGAATGAATGCTGCCGTTCCCCTCTCCTGTCTTTTTGCCCTTTTCTGAGCACAAAGACTTACTGGCATCTGATATGGCTCAAATCTGTGACATGACCCAACTACAGCCTCAGCTGTTGGTGAAGCTGCCAGGTCACTCACGGAATGCTTTACGTGGAAGATCTCCATGCTCTGAGCCAGGAGCTGCCTTGCACGGCCACTGTCTGTGGCAAGAACAAAGCCTTGAGGAGGAAGATCAGGGGAACAGGGCCAACTTCATTCCATGGAATAATATTTGTAACATGGTTTTGCTCTATAATATATACCAAAAAAAGGCATTTATGGGATTTACAGCCCAGGCGTGTGCTGGCTTTTGAGGGTGCCTTGAGGCTATATCCAACACCAAATCCTAGCGGACAGATGGCTGGATGCACTTCACCAAATGTTAGAAGTTAGACATTGAGGTCCAAGTTATTCACCCTAAAGTTTCTAGAGGACAGTTCATCTGGCCTGTTTTAGGGCGAGATGAATAATTATAGGAATTCCCTCTCTTTTTCTGCACTGGCTTTAAATGCAGCCTCTTAATTTTTAGATACCTCAGGCTGCTTCAAGTCTGCAAGCCTGGCTCCAGACACACAGCAGAGCATGAAGGGTCTAAACCTGCAGGGTCTAAACCTGGAACCAGGTCCGAAGCTGGCCACAGCAGTGTAATTTTCCCCCTCCTGCAGCAGTGTGAGCGGATCAGCAGAGCATGGTGCAGGTACCGCAGCCAGAGACGCAGCCAGCGTGGAACCAGCAGCACCCAGAGGGAGCCAGACTTTCCGCTTTCCAAACAGGGCGGGCACGTGGAAAACATTGCTGCAAATGGTCCCTGGCCTGACCTACATCCCAAACCATGCCCAAAACTTGTCTGTAGAGAGCAACTGGCGCAGGGCCCAGCCTTTGCCAGGACTGCAGCAATCAGAGAGCATGGGCAGCGGAGCTCTGTGTGCTGGGCTTTCCCATCTTCATCTGCTTGGTGCTGGGGTCAGACTGAGCTGTCCCCAGGCTTTGGCATCCTGTCCTTCTTGGAGCAACTTGGAATTACCCTTCAGTAGGATAATACATATACTAGGCAACAGGCTGGGGTGCAGAGTTTGGGTTTTTGGTGTTTCTAAAGGTTTCAAGTTTGGGTTTATTTGTTTGTTTTGTTAGATTTGGGATTTTTTTTTGTTTAGATTTTCTTTAATGTACTGAGAAAAAACCTTGCTGTCCCAAAAATCCTCAGCACAATCACAAGATGAAGTCTCAGTTCTCCAAAGGCAGGCATGAGAAACTCAAGAATTAAAATACAAATCTGTTGACTACCAGAATTTCTATCTGGCCTGTAAATCTCTGGTGTAACACCATAGTGCCCAGCATAGCTGGGAAAACTGTATGACAAGGTCGGGACAGGGATTGATCTGGGAGCTCTGGAATTCCCTTCCTTGCTGATCTTGCACAACATGACTGCCTGCCAGCTGTTGCCTTTGCCTCCTGTTCTTCATCCTGTAAGTTTTTAAACAGCTTTTTAGATTATTGTACGTTTGCATTTCAGTGTGTTCAGGAAGAAAAGACTAAGAAACTTCAGTAAAATTTTCTTCACCTTTTGATTTTCTTTTTTTTCTTCCACTTTTGTACAGTTTAATATCTAGATGTCAGGTGTGCTCCTATGGGACTGCCTAGGGGTCCTGTGAGGGGATTTCTGATTATTTTGCTGCCCTTCCTGTCAGTGGACAGCCATCCATGTCTGCCAGCTTTGTCACTGACATCAGATCCATCCTGCACAAGATGAAGGAGCTGGCCTGTGGCTGCATCTCGCATAGACCCCCCTTCATGAAGAGCCAGTAATTGTTAAATAAATTGTATGCTTTATTGTCCGCATGTTAATAACTCTAATCCCACCTCCAACTACCACGTTTAGAAATATGATTAGGGAGGATTATACCTCACCTAATGCCTAATCAGTTGTCTGTTCTTAGCTGGCCTTTTATTTCCACACACGCAACATAAGGGATCTAATCAAACATCTCGCACGCACGGAAATGCCAAGCGAGTTAAAAATCAGTTGAGTGAGAAAAGGCAACAGCTAGAAACCAGACGTGACTGAAACATCAACCAGTGTGGTTACAGCTCTGGGCAGCACCCAAACTCACACCCTGAGCATTTATTTAGGCTGATGAAAAACCAAAAGGGCTGGAGGTAGATCTCCAGCAGACTGGTTTTCTGGTGGTTTGTGGTTTTTTTTCCTGACAAAATGTGGTTGGGTTTTTTTTCCCCTCCTCATACAATTCTTGGTTTATTTTACTTTACTTAGGAAAATATGGGTGCCTTTTCCAGCAGTACTAATGAGCAGGCTGGTGAGTGCCACAGTTCAGGAGCTGCCTAGCCACTGTCCCTCAGAGCTGGTCCCTGAGCACCACTCCTTGCTCCCTGTCTTGATGTGAGGTTCAGTTGCTAGGACATGGCAGCGAACATGAAGTGACATCCTACTGTCCCAAAGTAATCCATGGGTGAATCTTCAGTGAGCAGAGTCACGGGATAGGATGCCTTTCCCCCTTGGCTGAACAACCTGCAGTCACCATCTGTTTACCAAGGATTCACATCACACAAGCACCTGGAAATAATCACCTCTTCCCCTAACAAAGACAAGGGTGGACAGGCAGCACCTCATGGGGTTCCCCAAGTACTTTAACACCAAGAGAAATGGCTTAATGAGAGCCAGTAGGGTCTAGAAACCCCCTTCCAAAAAGATGAAGGACCAAAGAAACCTTCCCTACCATAAGTTGGCATAACCCTGTTGGCACTATCGGAGCCACCCCAGTTGTCCAGCTGAGGTTTATCTCCTTTTTCTTGGAGCACCAGCTCTGACTGCTTTCTCCTTCCTTTGACATATCCCCACACCCAGCAACAGCTCTTGGGCAAGCAGAGCCAAAGGGACCCAGCAACTGAGGACAGGGTTTAGAATTCATCTCTGGTAGCTGCTAGTCCAAGAAAGGTTTGTCAAGTCTGTGTACTGCAACAGCACAAGGACCTGGAGCTGCTGCAGCCAGTGCAGAGGAGGCCACGGAGATGCTCCCAGGGCTGGAGCCCCTCTGCTCTGCAGCCAGCCTGGGACAGCTGGGGGTGTTCASCTGCACAAGAGAAGGCTCCAGGGAGAGCTCAGAGCCCCTGGCAGGGCCTAAAGGGGCTCCAG
>RAHM01000509.1:182951-242177 GCA_003713295.1 Parotia lawesii | reverse complement strand
CTCTGCAGCCAGCCTGGGACAGCTGGGGGTGTTCACCTGCACAAGAGAAGGCTCCAGGGAGAGCTCAGAGCCCCTGGCAGGGCCTAAAGGGGCTCCAGGAGAGCTGCAGAGGGACTGGGGACAAGGCATGGAGGGACAGGACACAGGGAATGGCTTCCCAGTGCCAGAGGGCAGGGACAGATGGGATATTGGGAAGGAATTCCTGGCTGTGAGGGTGAGGAGGCCCTGGCACAGGGTGCCCAGAGCAGCTGTGGCTGCCCCTGGATCCCTGGCAGCGTCCAAGACGGGGCTTGGATCAGCCTGGGATAGTGGAAGGTGTTCCTGCCCATGGCAGGGGGTTTGGAATGAGATGAATTTTAAGGCCCCTTCCAACTCAACCCAATCTATGATTCTACAGATTTGTTAAAATTTAAAAAAAGAAAATAAAATCACATTTTCAAGTATTTTCACGGTTTGGGCACTTTTTGTTTCACTAAAGTTAGTTCTCTTTTGCTTTTAGTTTATAATTACAAGGCCCTGCTGAGGTCTGAAATGCTGGGAGCCTTGCGGAACCTTGGTGCCGTTGGTTTGTCTACAGGGTTTGTTATCAGGAAAACCAGGGACTGTGTTTAGGGGAGAAGAAAGGAACAAATATTTGGCACAGAACTGAAATTATGTCCTGAACATCAACATAAATGCAAATCAAAGTATCGTGGAGAAATACCCAAGGATTTAGCAATTCTGGATTAGAAAGAGGATTTCAGCCACGTATTTCAAATCTCTAATCTCGAGTGAGCAAGTAATCTAAATCCACCTAATAACAATGAATGAAATTATAGCTTAGCTAAGTAATTACTCCCTTTTTTCCTTCATATCATTCAGAATAAATATATTTCACGAGCTTTCATTGAAGCATTACCTTACCTTGCAATGATTTTAACTATTGAATTTTAAATATCTGTTCTCTTGGTTGACTGAAACAAAACTTGCTCCTTATTTTTGGTTTTCAGTGTTGAAGAAACCCCACTGTACAGCCTGGTGCTAATGTAACCCCAGCTGCTCCTTTACTAGACCTCTGTCTGTGAATTTGCCAACTTGGCTGCTTGAGAGAATTCCAGGTGGGGACTAAGTTTTGAAAGGACACAGATGAGTTGTGGTAGAGGCTGTAGCAGCCACCATTCTGATGGACACCTTGAATCTGATCTTATGCAGTCCAGAGATGCTGTTAAAGCCATTCCAGCAAGGCAGGACTTGGGAATTGCATTGAGGACAAACACAACACAGTGAAAGTGGGAGATACTTTGCTAGTGGCTAGCATGAGGCTGAGCTTGCTTATGCCTGGGCACAAAGGTAGACTGAGTTCTGGAGTCATCAGAAGAAGGGGAATCAGAGCATATCTGAAGAAGCCCCTTCCCTGGGAGTGTCCCAGGCCAGGTGGGATGGGGCTTGGAGCAACCTGGTCTAGTGGAAGGTGTCCCTGCCCATGGCAGGACGTGGAATGAGATGATCTCTAAGGTCCCTTCCAAGCCAAACCATTCTGTGATTCTGTGAAGAGGGGCGCGAGGCTCATATGGGGTTTTGTTGCAGCCCACCAGCACAGTGTGGCACCTTGTTGGCCACTGGTGTCAGGGGCTGCAGCTCTGTCTCTCGCTCAGTGCAGTCCCACAGCACAGAGGGGCTCAGCCTCTCCCTCTCCCCTGCATGATCTTGAAGAGCCTTGGGTGGGTGTGAGCAAGCAGAAGCATTAGTGGAGCTTCCCCATGGCTGAGCGGGCAGAGGGAGGCAGTGATCAGAGAGACACAGGTCCACGCCTCGCTAGGGAGGGCAGCAGCCTGAGTCTGCTCTCACTGCATTCTAGTTTATGCTGTCATTTGCCTCATAAGTGATTTCAGTATTAAGGAAGAAAAAATAACCCATAACCCCGAGGAGTGGTGACTCAAGGGCTGTGCCTGTGGCATGGTGCCTCCTATGGCCAACAGCTGATGGGGAATCGTGGAGTGGCTTGGATTGGAAGGAACCTTAAAGATGATCTAATTCCAGCCCCCTGCCATGAGCAGGGATACCTTCCACAAGACCAGGTTACTCAGAGCTCCACCCAGACTGGCTGTGAACACTTCCAAGGCATGGGGCAGACACAGCTTCTCCAGACAGACTGTGCCAGGGCCTCACCACCCTCACAGGGAGGAATTTCTTTCTAGTATCTAATCTTACCCTGCCCTCTGTCAGTTGGCAAACATTCCCTCTTGTCCTGTCACTACATGCTCTTGTAAAAAGTGCCCCTGCATCAAAATCTAATCCTGCAGTAAGCTGTCACACTCATCCTCCCCCAAGCCTGAAGCCTCTGTGCAAACCACAGCCTGCTTAGACAAAAAAAAAAAAAAAAAAGAAAAAAAAGAGAGGTGTTCATCCTTTCCCCTGTGATGATCCACTTCTCCCCATGCCCTCCAACCTGATCCCTGTCCCACTGCAGGAAGGCTGGGGGAGCCCATGGGAGCACAGTTATGTCAGACACTGCCCAGAGCTTCCACATCCCCCAGCTGGCTCAAAAAGCCATGACCTACCATTTTCTAACCAACATGACACAGCCTTGGCTGTCCTTGTAGCCAGGGAGGGGTAATTTTTGAAGGCTAGAGTAAATGGGAGGAAAAACTGAGGCAGGAGAGGCAAGCAGCATGGATGAGGTTAGCACATTTGGGAGACAGCACAGTTAAAAGTTCGGTGTTTGGGCCCTGACACATGCCAGACTTTTGCCTCAAAGCTGCTTCACCAGGACAGCAGCGTATCCTCGAGGAGGAGCCAGTGCCCGTGTGTTCCAATCTCCCCACACACAGAAGATGGCTTTTGAGGCCATGTCCAGGAGGGCAGGAGAAGCTGAGGGCTAACACACTTCAGCAGCTGCTAAATTACCTCTCCTGTCAGAGAAATTTCCAGCACAGAGACCATCTCGCCAGCTGCCTGACAACTCTCAACAACAAGCACGAGTAAAAGCTGCCCACTTGGTCACTTCTGCCAGTGAAAATTGCTCCCCCAGCAGCCTCCAGCTCTGTCTGCTTGTGACTGATCCACAGGTGGCCTTTTAGCTGTCGTACTTTTTTCCTCCCCTCTGCCTTTGCAAGAGATGAAAATTCAGCTGCTGGATGAATGCTGACCTGCAAATTGGAGAAAGTGCATGGCGAGGGCGGGGGGTGCAAAATGCTTGTGCCTTCCATGTTCCTGCAAGGAAGGAAAGCAAAACCAGCAAAGTTGTACTTTGAAAGAAAAAGATTAGAAAACAGTGAGATTCCTTTCCCCCACCGTTATTTGTATTTTGCTTCAGGTCAGTCTTGGATGTGAGGATGGGCATTAGAAGCAGGGACCTTTGAGGGCTTCAGGACATAGCTCAGGCTTGACCAGAGCACAAGCAGCACAGCAACAAACACAGGGGCCACACTTAGAGCTACCACAGCACTGCCAAATCAGGCAGCTGAATCCCCTTTTAGGTATCCACATCTAAAATCCAAGCCCTAAATATTAATTTTCAGCCAGTGTTGATGTTTGTCATCATCTGTCAGACTCTGGCCAAACTGCCCAAGTCACTGCAGTGGCGTCATTCCCCACTGCCCCCTCCGCACTCAGCACTTGTGGTTTATCTAGCTTGGGTTTCCTCTGCCATCCCGTGGCCTGCTCACTCTACACCACGATCCCGCTGCTGCTTTTTGCTTTTAGTGACTCTGAAAAATATGTGTGTTGGCTGCAACTGCCCACCCACCCGTTCTGTGTGCTCTGAAAGGACTTGTGCCCGTGTTGGAGGCTACAGCGAGCACTCTGTCGCAGCTGAGACGTGCTGGTGACCTCCCTTCAGACTGTAAGGTCTGGATAACCAGCCTTCTACTCGTGTTCTTTGGAGCAATGTTAGCTTCTGCAGAGGCACTTTAGGCCTCGAAGATGTCCTTCTCCCCTCACTCAGTCCCTTCTTTTAGCCTTGGTTTGATATCAGAGTCCTCTATTCTGCAGAAGCAGCAACCCTGGTGTCACACAAAGGGGGCCACTCCAAGGCTGAAGCCTACTTTTCAGTTGGTTAAAATAAATAGATTTTCCTCCCAAGACATAACAGTTTCCACTGAGGGTGCCAGTGTCCCCCACAACTGTCCTTTCTTGGACTAGACGAGAGCTATGCAAGGGCATTGCTATTCGTCTAGCCATGTGTTTTACCTTCTCACTAATGAAAACCATCCCTGTTTTTCCTCTCAGAAGCTGACACGGGCTCCCATCCCAGCTTGTCTTTGAAGTTACAGTTTCTGACTTTCGCTGTCTCTCCCTCCTACCTACCCTCCTCATTTTGAAGTGAGGGATCATCCAAGGGACACCAGTGTGTGCTTGATTGAGAGCCCTCCAGCTCTGCTCCAGAACACGAGCAGACCAGACTGATAAACCGATATGCACCATCCACCTCCAAGGAAAAGGCTTTCAAACCCATCCAGCTCCCATCCTGGGACGCAGGCCATGGCTGTGCAGGCTCTCAGGGAGGTGGGCAGGCAGCTGTGCCCACGCCAGGGACAGAATAAGTCTCAACAACAGATCTATTCTCTTTGGAAAAATAGATATTCAGGGGTTCCCTGGGGCACAAACACTAACAATATTCCAGGAGTTCAACTTGATCATCCTTGTGGGTCTCTTCCAACTCAGGATGTTCTATGATTCTGTGATTCAAATACTCATCAGGAGCCCATAACTTGGGGAAAAGTCACTTTGGGAAAGAAACTGTGGCTTTCTAGTAAAGTTTGGGAGGTTTTTAGTCCCTGATGCTCAAGGGTGTCTTTCTAAAACCTTCTCCTCCAGCTCAACTCGGAGTGTGGGTTTGACACAGAACCCCTGTCTTGGCAGGTGATTTGATGAGCCACCAAAGCTATCAAAACTCTCTCTGTAGTTAGTGATGTGTTTTATTCTGCCTTAGATATTTCCATAGGACAGGATGGGTTATTCCTTGGGCAAACCTCTCACAACCACACACAGGAGTAACCTGGGTGCCAAGGCACCCTACACAGGGAAATTCCATGTTTTGTGTTACAGAAGTTTGAACAGATTATTACAATGATGGAAAAATCATAAAACATTTGGCACAAACAAGGATTATGGCTCAATCTTGCTCCCTGGACATGGAAGGAAGCAAACCCAGTCCTTCAAATTTCAAGGTTCTGGTGAATTTGCGACATAAATTATTCATCGTCCTAAACAAAGTAATTCCCTTATCTAAATCATCTCTACTTGCTGGAGCAATAAACATGGCTGCAATTAATTCTAGTGCAGAAGAGCCAATAAAATGAATTATGTTTCAGAAACCTTTCTTCTGCATCCTATTTTAAGACCAGTAACGAAAACACATTGCCAGAAGCTTCTTTCAGACAGACCATCATGAATTATAAAGACATTGGAAGACAACATGCAGATCCTCCCAGGCTTTGGTCCTGCACCAGCAGAGACAACAACAGCTCTGTCCTCTTGCCTTGACTGAGTTCAAGGCTTGCATGGCTAGGGAGAGACACCTTCCACTATCCCAGGTTGCTCCAAGCCCCGTCTTGGACACTGCCAGGGATCCAGGGGCAGCCACAGCTGCTCTGGGCACCCTGTGCCAGGGCCTCCCTACCCTCACAGCCAGGAATTCCTTCCCAATATCCCATCTGTCCCTGCCCTCTGGCACTGGGAAGCCATTCCCTGTGTCCTGTCCCTCCATGCCTTGTCCCCAGTCCCTCTGCAGCTCTCCTGGAGCCCCTTTAGGCCCTGCCAGGGGCTCTGAGCTCTCCCTGGAGCCTTCTCTTGTGCAGGTGAACACCCCCAGCTGTCCCAGGCTGGCTGCAGAGCAGAGGGGCTCCAGCCCTGGGAGCATCTCCGTGGCCTCCTCTGCACTGGCTGCCCCCAATGGGTTTAAGGCCACAGCAAAACTCATTTCTCCTTGTACTCAAAATTCCCCTTCTCTTCCTGAGCAAGCAGCTCCTTACTTGTCACTGGGGTGAGCCTGCACCTGCTCTCCTGACACTGAAATCAGCTCCCCTGTCCTTCCCTCCCATTCTCCCCTCACAAATCCCTCCACATCCTCGGAGCCGTAGCAGGGAACCAGCATCCCAAGCAATACAGCTAATACAGCCCCTCACACCAGGCTCCCTCATCAAGGCACAGCAGAGTCTCAGATTAAGCGATAAGCCCCACCACAGCCCACAAAGATGGATAAAGTCACCATTTCCATTTTACAAATAGAGGAGCTAAGGCAGAAAGATTAGCTGCCTTCCCTCAAGGAGCCTCAGACCTGGACTCCAATTAAATGAGTTTCTCTCTAAGCAGGGAGATGGCTCAGGTTACAGCTGTGGGCTGTAAATCACGGAGTGTCTGGTGCAGGCTGATGGGAGAGAACACATGATAGTTTATTAAATATAATGAGGCTTAGGTCCTCAGCTTTGTTTGAGGCCAATACCCTAATTTGTCCAGATAAATTGAATTTTCAAAGCAAAAAGTGTCTTTTCAAGCATTTTCTCTAACCTTTTGCATGGTGCTGGTGTCCTTTCCCTCTCTCACCTGTACCTGTCTGAGCTACCAAGAATGCAGGAAAACAACCACATTCACCCCATGGTGAAGGTGGTGCAGATCCCACCCTCCTCTCTCCCCAGGGATGTGGGATTAACAGCACAGCCAAACACCCCAAGTTACTTGGGCTGAACCTGTGGATCTTCAGCTGGTGGTGTCCCTTATTAGCCCCTCACCCAGAACCTGAGAGCTCTGGGTGCACCCACAGCCTCCTGCCTCTCTAATCTACTGCTCCACACGGAGAACGTGGCCTTTAGTACCATGCTGTATCCCATCCTGGGTGTTTAAATGTGCTGGGGTCTTCAGTGGTGACTGGTGAAAGCTTTGAACGCTGGGTGCAAGGACCAGGAGACTGATAACCAAGGGGACAGGGCACTGAGGATGTATGCCCTCTGTTACCTGCCACTGGAGAGCAACCAGCGTCTCAAAAATGTGGTTATCTGACCCGTTCCAGGTGTTTAACTCGAGAGGGATTGCTCTCCCCTTTGGCTGCAGGAGGAGCTGGGACACCAGTGTCCCTCTGTGAGTGTCTGACCTGGATGAGCAGCACTCTGTGATTTCCACCTCGACATTTATTTTTCAAAGCTTGATGGTGTCCTGAAAAATCCCATTTCATAATAAATTTCGCAAGTGCAACCTGCTGCAAAATTGCTTTAGAGAAACATGTTGCCAAGGGTCAGTGGTGCCCTCCTGCACCCTGTTAGCATCCTCCTGCTCAAATTTCAGCTGCTTTATACCAGGAACCCATTGCAAAAGGTCTATGGTGCCCTCCAACACGCCCCTAACACCCTCTGGTCCCCTTGTGCTGCTGCTGCTGCTGGGCAGAGACATTCACCCCGTGCCATCTCCCACAATCGCCGGGCATCCTTCCCACACCTCTGGTCCCCGAGGGCTCCCTAAACCCTACCTGCTCCCACATGCTGGGATGTCCCTTTTCCTGCCCTGGAGGCCCACCCAGCACCCCCCTGCGTGGATGGAGCATATGGCCGGGCATATGGGGCCTTAATGCAGCAGCTGGTGCGGGGCGGCGCAGCGCAGGATTCGGCCTGGGCTGCAAACAAGGAGCGCACGTGTGTGACCTGGCCACATCCCATGCTTTGGACATCCCTGCCCGACCAGGGGGGTTGGTGGCAGTGTCTGCAGCCCCTCCCTGCTGCTGGGATTTACTCTGATCCCGCTTATAGGGACGCCGGGAAAGGAGCGTCCTTCCTCGCCGGCGTTTGGAATCATCCCGGTGTTTCGTTCTCCCTCGCTGCTGCACAGTTGCTTCAGAGCATCACCAGGGACACGGTGATGGCACATTCACCTCTGGCGGTGGGATTTCTTCAGGGGTGGGGTGTTGGCAGCCCTCCGCCCTCAGAGACGAGCCTTTATCGCAGATCGCAGTGCCCTGAAGCAGCCACAGCCGCACGTGTCCCGGACAGCTCCTGCTGCTCTCGCCAGCTCATCTTGGCATGGTCTCCTCTTGGGTAAAAAACGCCCTCTCTTGGTCACTTCTTCCCCCTTGCTCCAGATTTCATCCTCACCAGCTGGATGGTATTTGTGGCCAGCTGAATCAGACAGGGATGCTGGCGACAAGGAGATAGGGTTTCCTGGGAATACTCTTTCCTAGCATTTAATCTTACAGGCTGATGAAGCCATTGCCAAGGGATGATTTGCACCTGTGTAAAGGGTGGGCTGGCAGCACACACAGATACCTGCGTGCCACAAGGGCACTGTGAATAAATCTCCGTGCTGCCCCGTGCCTCAGTTTCCCCTCCCAAAGGAGAAATATTATTGTATTCGGTATAAATTCTGGTGAGGATAACACCTAAATGCATATTAGATGTATGTAGGTCTGTGTATGCACTCGCACATGTATTAGGGTTGCTGAATCTATCTGAAAGTATATATATATATATGTATGTGTATATATATATATGTATATATATATGTATATATATATATAAAATAAATATATGTATATACACACACACAGATAAATACACACACACACACACACACACACACACACACACACACACATATATATATATATATATATATACACACACACATATTATCCAGCTTGGCTGTTTCTGCTCCAGGGGAAAAGCATCCCAAGTGCTTGGAGCTACAAATCTCTGTCATGGGCTGAGCTGATTGAACACAAAGAGCAGGAGGGCAGGATTGAACATAAAGAGCACCAGGCAGCTGCATGAGGAGCTCGTCTGCATCTGGACTGCTGCTCCAGCACTGATGATTGCCCCTAGCTCACAGAATCGCAGAATCATTTAGGTGGGAAAAGCCACTAAGATCATCAGATCCAACCATTCCCCCAGCACTGCCAAGTCCACCAAACCACGTCCCCACATCTAGACGTCTTTTAAATCCCTTTTAAACCCCAGGGATGGGGACTCCACTGCTGCCCTGGGCAGCTGTGCCAGGGCTGGACAGCCCTTTCAGGGAAGAAATTCTCCCCATATCCAGCCTAAACCTGCCTTGGCACAATTTGAGGCCATTTCCTCTTGTCACTTGGGAGCCAACCCCCTCCCGGCTGCCCCCTCCTGTCAGGGAGTTGTGCAGAGCCACAAGATCCCCCCTGAGCCTCCTTTTCTCCAGGCTGAGCCCCTTTCCCAGCTCCCTCAGCCGCTCCTGGGGCTCCAGCCCCTTCCCAGCTCCGCTCCCTTCCCTGGACACGCTCCAGCCCCTCCATGTCTCTCTTGTCCTGAGGGGCCCAGAGCTGTCCCCAGCACTTGAGGTGTGGCCTCACTGTCTCCCCACGGGAGAGCTTCTTCCACCTCCCACAGAGCTTCTGTTCACTCCTCACTTTTCTCATCCAGCTCCTGTGTTTAGATTTTGGGGTGTCACAGCCTGGCTCACACCCCTGCAGCAGCACCCAGAGCAAATCCCTGCTCACCTTCACTTCAGATCCAAGGACCTTGTCTCAGAAAAGTTGTGAAGACTTTGTATTTCCAACTGATTTTTTCAATGAATATATCATCAAGACCTCCAGAAGAATGTCATAAAAGCTGCCTAAATGAGAACCCCATTTCTGAGAACTCAGAGGTGAAGCCTGAAATATTTCCCCAACGATGCAAAACTCCAGCTCACATTGCAGAAGTTGGTCCCACCGAGACAACCCCGTCCTGTTCACTATGGAAACTGAGTTAACAGCTACACCTTAAAGACAGGCAGGTTTACAGCCATCCCTATAAGGATTTGCCAGAGGTTACCCAAGAGCAGAAGAAGGTTTTAGCTGGCAGGGTCTGTCCTTAAAACTTCAGCCCCTGCCTGGCCTGGCTTTGCATCTCCAGCCTGCAAATTGGCTGCTTGAATTTCAGATGACCCCTGGGGCTCGAGGCACTGCATGAACTATTAGGAAGCCCGACTGGATTTGTGACATCTCAGTCAGTGTCATCTCTGCAGACAGAAATAAATAAAATGAAACTTTGGGGGTTGTAGCTCAGCTCTGCTGTTTGGCTTCTTCCTTGGTATTTGCTCTTACGGTTTTTAGTCTCAGTTCCTAAGGAAATGAGCTTTATATAAATTGTGTAAGATTTACATTTGAAACCCCTACTTGCCCAAACGGACCAAATTATTAGTGGTACCATGAGGGGAAGTGGGAAATATCAGCTGAGGCCACACTGGGCATCAGAAGAGTCCTGTCCTGGCTTACCCTTCAGGAAAAATTCCCTAAAAATCAGAGTTCCCATGAGGCCACCGATAATTTGGCATGTTCCCAGCCTCACTGGCCTTATTCCTTGGTTGTGGTTAATTAATGAGTAAAAAATTCCTAGAATGATAAAATCATTTAGGTTGGAAAAGACCCTTAAAATCATCAAGTCCAACCATTGAACTCCCTCTGGACGTGGTTGAGATTTGTATTTCCTCTTCCTGGCAAGCAGACGTGGCTGGGTGTGACGGGAGGCGATGGAGGGTCCTGCATGTCCTGGTGCAACTGAGAGCCCCAAAACAGCTCCAGATGGGGGTCCCAGCCCTCTGCTGTCCCCGGCGTGGCTCCGGTGGCGGAGCTGCCTCCGGGCCTCCACACGAGGGCAGTCCAAGTTCGAGTGTGCAGGGAGCTGAGCACGCCGATGTGCCGAAATGGGGAGAAACAAGACCCGAACGATTGTACTTACATACATAGCATTTATTTGCCCCCCACAAAACTTCATTCGGGCATCACCAGAGGCTCCTTCTCAGCCCCTGCGCCCTTGTGGTGACAGCCCAGATGCCACGTGAAGGGTCACCCTGGAGGGCCACCACAAAATGCTCCATCACCCCGCTCAGCATCATTTGATCGCAGAATCATTCAGGTTGGAAAAGACCCCCGAGATCACCACTAATCTGATGCCGAAATCTGAATTCCCCAGACCCAGAGCAGCGTGAAGGACACACGACAAGACTCACTGCTTCAGGTAACAGTTTATTTTCTCCAGGGGTGTAAGATGTGCAGCAGGTACGTGTACAGGCCAAGAGGAGTCGCAACCGAACAAGAGACTGGAACAAAGAAACCTAAACAATGTCCTGCCCTACAGCAAATAGTGCAAGTCATGTAAAACATTGGTTCAACATAGGAAAACACGGCGGGGGGGGGGGGGGGGGGGGGAAGGTATTTCCAGGCCACAGGTATTTTCTCTCCCTCTGCTGGAAATCCCAGAGGTGGGGCTGGGAGGTGGGATGGGGATGAGTTCACTCGGGCTCGGACTATATGGGGTGTATCTTCTACTAGAAGGGATTTTTCTCAGTTCTTCCCTTTTTGTTTTTGGCTTGGAAAGAAACTCAGGTGCACGCAGTCAGAGGTACCAAAAGGCAGTGGCAGATCTTAAAAACCCAGCCACAGGTGACCTGCTGCCAAACACAACACTTTCTCAAAATGAGATGGTCGGGGTCTTGCTTCATTTACTCTCCTACCTTAAAAGCTTCCTCTGCAACCACACAATATTCCAGCTTCAGAGCACGGAGACTGTAAATAAAGCACTAATCCCCTCCAAAATGGATGGAAAAGGATGGGGAGCATAGCAGGTCCCAGGGGGGCTGCAGGCAGAGCACGAGTGGAGCAGAGACTGGGCAGCATTTGCAGCCTCACTGGTGCCACCAGGAGTCCTGCTGACACGTTCAAGTCTAAAACATTTTAGGTTGTACTTTGCGAAATTATTCCCTTTTTTTTTCTTCCTGCAGGTGACTGCCAAATGGAAAAGCCTCTCACTTCCCAAACTGCAGGCTCTTTCTCCCCTTTTTAAAAACACAACTATTTTTTTTTTTTCTGTATGCAATTTCCTTCTGCACAACTGCAGGAAGAGGCTCTTGCAATGCTCAGCAAAGGGTTTCGTGCCCAGGGAAAGGGTCTGCCCATCCAGCTCCCTGCCACTCGTGCCAGGGAGATGCTCCTTTGGCAGCAACACCTGGTCCAAGCAGACGCTGCGTGCGCAGCATCGCCCCGGTGCCGTTCCCCCTCCGCAGCCTGGATGCTCCAGCAGATAACAGCAGCTGTTCAGGAGCAAGCATGTAGCCATATGCTGTTGCTAACAAGCATTTACTGAAGCTGGTTTCTTCCCCTGATTCCCATGTGTCTGATTAATGCACAGCTCCTCCGAGCGGTTTTTAGGTTTTTTTTTTTTTCACCCTCCCCTTGCAAATCTATCTCTTTTTGTTGTTGTTGTCGTTGTTGTTCTGGCATTATAAGCAAACCAGAATGTGAGCACAAAATGGGGTTAGAAGCCACAAGACTTGGAAAAAAAATTATAAATGTATTTAAATAGCTAAAAAGTCATTCACACAATTTTCATTTTGTGGGTTTTTTTTGTGCTCAGAAACACAGAGTTCATGGGCTGACCCTGCCGTGGTCCTGCAGGCTGCAAGCACAGAGGAGCTGCTCAACAACTGGCCACCTGCCCTGGGAGGGGGACTGCTATTTCTTTGCTCCCAAGTCACATTTCTGGACTCTGCCTGCAGATCTGGACTCCTGCCCAAGCATCTGATGCTGTGGAGTCCTTCTCCGAAGCGTGAAGGAAGGAAAATGATCTGTGGCTGTTAAGAACTTGGGATGTTTTACTGGGATCGCAGCAGGGAGTACAACCCATGAGCCTGAATCCCTGGTCCCCAGGCTTGGGAGGATGGACTTGGACCTTTATTTCCCATTGCATTCCCAGTGAAAATGGACTGGGAAGAAATCAAGCTGCCTGACCTGGGTCCCTGGGCTGTGCCAGCATCCCATCCTCTTGGGAAAGGTTTTTCCAGGGACTGTCCCATGAGCTGAGCAGAGAGGAGGGAGCAGTGATGCTGGCAACATCCCTCCCCGTGGTTAACCTTATCTCACTGAGCTATGGGAAAGCACAGCACGCTGGTAGGTAGCAGAGAGGTGCCCAAAGGTGATTCATCCCACCCCTGGGAGGTCCAGCGTAGGTGGGGTGAATCACCCTCCATCAGTACCTGCCTCCCTCCAGAGCCAGGATGGCTTCAGAGGAAGGCTGGAAATCACGTTGCAGGTTGCAGGACAACACCTAGGTGTCTCAGTAGGCACAGGGTGCCTGTTAACTTCACCCCCAAATGGCTGAACAATGTGGGACAAGTCCCACTGTTCCTACCTGGCGCTTATTTCCCAGGCTTTTGCACCTCATTCAAAAACAACAAAGAAATTCTGCAATTCCTGAGCGGCCGCATGAATTACAGGGCTCGTGTTCATGTCAGTTGTGTTCATATAATCATAGAATCATCAAAAGGTTTGGGTTGGAAGGGACCTTTAAGGGTCATCCAGTTCCACCCCCTTGCCCTGGGCAGGGACACCTTCCACTATCCCAGGTTGCTCCAAGCCCTGTACAACCTGGCCTTGGACACTTCCAGGGATGGGGCAGTCACCACCTCTTTGGGCAACTCGTTTCAGTGTTTTTGCCACCCTCATTGTAAGAGATTTCTTCCTTCCATCTAGGCTGAATCTCCTCTCTTTCAGTTTAAAACATCTCCTTTTGTTCTATCACAATAGGCCCTGCTAAAATGTTTGCCCCCATCTTTCTCCTAAACCACCTTTAGGCCCTGCCAGGGGCTCTGAGCTCTCCCTGGAGCCTTCTCTTGTGCAGCTGAACACCCCCAGCTGTCCCAGGCTGGCTGCAGAGCAGAGGGGCTCCAGCCCTGGGAGCATCTCCGTGGCCTCCTCTGCACTGGCTGCAGCAGCTCCAGGTCCTTGTGCTGTTGGAGCCCAGGGCTGGGGCAGCTCTGCAGGTGGGGTCTCACCTGAGCGGGGCAGAGGGGCAGAATCCCCCCTCCCCTGCTGCCCACGCTGCACCTGCTGCAGCCAGGCTGCAGGAGCCAAGGTGAGATGAACAAGAAGCCAGCACACCACGAGCTGGGACAGAACCTGTGTCCTTCCAGCCTGAGGTTTGGCGCTCATTACACCCATCCTGGTTGGGAAACGGGAGCACATCCCTGGGAAGGCACCTTCACACTTAGCTGGGCTCCCATGTGGATACCTGTGGCCTGGACTCACCACACAACATCAAAATGGTAAGAAACAGAGTTTTCTCTAATCATCCCTCTACACCCCAAAACATGATCACTGCCAGCACTCAGCTCCCTCCAGCCCTACCCAACCCAGCGCCAACGCGGGAAAATCAACCTTAACTCCATAATCGTCATCAGCATTGCAACACCAACAGCCCCTCGGGCTGGAGCCCGTACCAGCTCAATGCTTAATTAATAAGTGATTATTCTGGCTTTCCAAAAGGTGTCAGGCAAACATCCACAGAGCTGTAGCCACACGGATGGCTGCGCTGGCAGCTCAGCAACCGCAGCGGCTTTGCCTTCTCACCATGGCCACAGGCAAGAGAATCAAGTCCTGCTAATAATTTAAAAGCATCAATTAATACAGTTTAATAAATACATAAAATGATCTAGTCTCTTTTTTTCCATCCGCTTTTTAGCATCAATCAAAGTTAAGGGTGATTGTCCCGTGAGTAACTAAGGCAAATCTGTTTGTGTACGTGTGTGTTCCTCACTACTTTTTTGTTTTGATTTTTTTTCCATTGTTTTGTACATAAAGCAATCACATAAAAATAGTTATAAATAGAAAAATTGCAAAGGTTTATCCCCACTTAGACATATAGGAAAAAAAAAAAAAAGAACCCAACTGACCTAACAAACAAACCGAGACAGAAAAAACACCTTGCTTCAAGTCCTTGCAGATCATACAGTACTCAGCATCTTTGGATATTTTACAATGACTCCGAATCGTAGACAAAAAAAAACACCTGAAGGAACCAATCATCTGCAAAACGTCGCTTGTGTAAGAAGTTGATGTGGATTAAAAATAAAAAGTTTGATGCAGTTCTAAGAAGATTTCTTTTTCTTCTTCTTCCTTTTTTTTTTTCCTCTCCATTGACTTTTGTTGCACGTGGAGTCCTTATGGATTTATTTTTGGAGGAGGAAGCCGAGTGTTGGGCAGTTCCTTGGGATCATTCTGCTACGGGTGGTCTCAGTGCAGAAGTCCCTCACACCCTCCTGGGGGCTGTGGAACCCTTGACTCCCTGTGTCCCCCTCCTTGCCTCTGGTGGGCAGATTCTCATCCAGCCACCGCGCCACTGATGGAAAAACCAAAAATCTCATGAACCCGCAGTCCTCACATTCCCTTCTATTTTGCTGACATTGAAAGGTCACAGTAAAAAGAGAAATAAAAAGCCCTAATTTGTAACATTTACATTTCCAAGTGTTGGTTTCATGTAAAACAACCGCTGCAACCCACCTCAGCCAGTGGTGGAACTGAGGTCCCACCACGTCTGCCTCTCACGGCTCATCTAGGAGGAGCCACGAGAGGCAGATGGCCACCAAAAGCCTTTATCCTTCAGAGTAGCTCATGGATTTGGGGCTGAAGGAGGTGGACAGGGCTATTCCAGCCAATCTGCCACTTTTTTTGCCCCAAAACGATTACCAGATGGGGTGGCCAAGATGGGGTCTGCAGGGATGCTGCCAAACCTGTTGGCCACCGTGTGCAACCTTTGGCTTGGAGGATCCCATCATATGTCACCACCTTCTCTTTTGAACCAAAAAACAGTGAAAAACAGCATTTCTACTTGCTTGCAAGTAGATGACATCACCATCAAGACACCTTTAGTGAACTTCTTTTCCACAAAGACCCCTTGAGACAAGCAGCAGGGATATTTGAACACCCAATTGTTTCCCATCAACACTGCAGGTTTGGGGACACGCGAGTGTTTTGTGAATTTTTCTCATCACTATCACATAGGAATTAGAGGGAATTAAGGACAGAACCCCAGACATTTCAGAATGGTCAGCGGCAGCGAATTCTGACTCTTTGGTTTGAAACGACTTTTTCATTTCAAAATTCCCACGTGGTTCATTTTTTCAAAGCAAGGGTTTAATAAAAGCTCAGTATCGAAACATTTCTGATTCTTCCAAAACTTTTCCTTCACCTTTTCAAGCAACTGAAGTTAAAATACTCAAAATAGGCTTTGGTTCTCCTTTTGAAACTTTGAAATAGCTAAAGAACCAAAATAAGTAAAATCCCCCTTTTCCACCCAGCTTTGCACTGGGTGTTTTTCTATCTCCTTTTTTTTTTTTTTTTTTTAATGTTTTTAGGGTCCCAACTCATGCTGCAGATCAGGGCTTTCACCAGCCCTGTAAATCTGATATACTGCTGAGAAAGGCAGTGGCCAGGATCCTCCCTCTCCCAGCAAGGCTGCTAGACCTCCCCTTTATCCCTTGTAGAATAAATATTGTTGCCAGACATGGGAATTAATTAAGAAGAAAAGAAAACAAAAACAGAAAGAAAACGGAAAAGTCCTTTTGACCAAAAGGGCCAAGGAATGCAACATAACAAACCCAAGTCTGGACGGCTTGTCAGTGTCCAGTGAGCTCTCTGGGTGGGAAATGGGGAACATTTCCCACAGAAAAGCCATCTCATGGTGATGGCCAAGCCCTGGACTAAGGCAAGTAACATTTTTTGGGAGTGTTGAAGAGAGCAGCAGTCCTGCCCTGGCCTTCCCAGACAGAGCCATGAGTGGTGGGATGGGACAGTGAGTGCCCGATGGCCCCAAAGCCAAGTGCAGAGTCTAAAGTGCCGGTGGCCATGGGGCACGGCACCTGCCCATCCCCTGCTCGCCCCCGGGATGGCCCCGTGCCCCAAGCCCCATGGCAGGCCATGGCAGTGAGGGGACGAAGAGCTTCTCGGGAACCTGATGATGCAGAAGGGCAGGTGGGCGCCCCGGGGGAGCTGGCTGCCTTGTTGGGATGGGAGCAGACGCACGGTGGGACCAGGCGCAGGTTTAGTTGCTGGCCTCTGAGATGGGAGCCACGTGGCCAAGCCCCGCCAAGCCACTGAAGCCTGTGCTCCAAGGGTCGGGGAGAGGGAAGAAGGGTTGGGCAGCGAGGTTTTCATTGTGGCCCAGGGCGAAGGCGAAGATGCCCGCGTTCCTCTCCATGTCCATCTGGGCCCGCCTGAAGAGCTTCATCTGGGTTTCTTCGATTTGGCTCTCCAGCTCCTGCAGGCTGAAGGGGGTCTTGGCCCCGCTCAGGAAGTGTTTGGGGCTGGGGCCGGGAAGGCACATGGCCGTGCTGCTGAGGTGGCCGCTCATCTCCTCCAGCGTGGGCGGCATCACGAAGCTGTTCTCTACGGGCGGGCCCCCGGGGGCGAAGAGCAGGCCGGCCGCCCGCCATGCCGCCGGCTTGCGGCCGCGCCGGGGCCGCGCGATGCGGCAGCTCTGGCGCTTGATGTGGCGGTGCAGGTGGTCGGAGCGGGTGAAGCTCTTGTAGCAGAACTCGCACTGGTAGGGCCGGATGCCCGTGTGGATGCGCATGTGGTTCTTCAGGTCGTAGTTGTGCACGAACTTGGCGTTGCAGTGGATGCACAGGTACGGCCGCTCCCCCGTGTGCTTCCGCATGTGGATTTTGAGCTTGTCCTGCCTGCAAAAGAAAAGGCGCTTGGTCAGGTGGTGTGGGCCGGGAGCGGTGTGGTTGGGATAGCTCTTGGGATCAGGGGAGGAGGTGATGGGAAGGTGGGGAGCTCATCCTGGGGCCTCTCCAAATGTACGGATGGTCTTGCAGGCTGATGTTTGCAATCGCCTCCTCTTTCCTGGGCACCAAAACATCACACACACAGAGCCCTCCATGTCAGGAGTTTGCAGCCCATCCCAGAGAGTTCAAAACAGCTTAAACCGGAGGAAAAAAACCCCTGGACTGAACCCAAAAACCACAGAATCGTTAAGGCTGGAGAAGACCTAAGGTCATCAAGTCCAATCATTCCCCCAGCCAAGGCCACCACTAACCCATGTCCCCAAGTGCCACATCCACATGGCTTTTAAATCCCTCCAGGGATGGGGATCCCACCACTGCCCTGGGCAGCTGTGCCAGGGCTGGACAGCCCTTTCCGTGAAGAAATTTTCCCTGATTTTCCAAGCTCGAGTTCTGCTGGCACAACTTGAGGCCGTTCCCTCTTGTTCTGTCCCTTGTTCTCTGGGAGAAAAGCCCGACCCCCACCAGCCTACAATTTGCCTTCCACGTATTTGTAAAGAGCAAATATCTAAATATGGGAATATATCTATATATAACTAAATCTGGCATTATTAAATAAGTACAGCCCTATTCCGGCCTGCAAATAAGGAAATTAGCTGGGATTCTAGAGGCTGGCAATGTGGGACAATACCGCTTAAATTCAGTCCCTTTCGGAGCCGATTATCCTCTCCTTTCATTCTTGCACTGACCACATGGTGTCTCAGGAGCTTTCTTACGGAGCAGGAGCATCACAGAGGGGGATGCTGCCAGAGGTGCAGCACCCAGGCGCTCTGTGCTTCCCTGCCAGGGTCCCCAAGGCCAGCACACATCCAGCCTCCCACACAGTGTGGAGAAGTTTGTTAAATCCAGCCATGGAATAGCGTAGTATCCATCCCAACGGCACTCATTTACAAATATATATGTATGTATTTTTTAAGGGGAACATCTAAAAGCATGAGTATTTTTCCATGCTGGCAATCCAATCACTGCTTTTTCCCCCAGTAAATAAATGCTTCCTTCTGCAGCCAAAAAAGCAAGAAGACCAAAATCACAGGTAAAGCGTATGATTATAAAAAGTGAAGCTGATTGTGGCTAAGCTGAGCTGAACACTGCTTCCTAGGTTGCACCAGTGAAGTTCAAGTAAAGAGCAAAGTGGGAAAATTCACATTGTTTTCCAAAATTATTTCAGTATGAACCCTCCAACATGCTAGTATTGAGGCTAAAAATACGTAGAACATGTGGACTAATGTCATTATTAAATATAAAATAGATATCATATATTGCAGATATGCCACATAAAACTATATCGTATATTTTAATATAAACAGTAAAAAATATACAATTTACTATTGTTTTAAAATATAATTATATTATAAATTACATAATATAAGTATATATTATGATGTTTTAATTTATATAACATAAAAACCACACTAACATTTGTTTCTTTAGGCAGGTCAAGCTCTCTAAACTTGCAAGGTGCTGCCTTTGAACTAGTTTTTGCCACCCAGCCCGCGTGCATATTGAAACAGTTTTTGGTGACATGCCCAGCAGCCCAGAGGTGTCAGCCACACCGTGAGGAATGCAGCCCTGGGCTGGGCATCCCTGCACACCAGTCCCTCAGGATCAAGGATGCAAAGGAGTATCCCTAGCAGGAGAGTCACTTCTTCACCAGATGATGCTTAATTGCCCTTGGGAGACTGATCCCAGCCTAGCCCTGCACCTACAGATTTTTTTAGGGAGACACAAAAAGAGGCATCTCTCAGGACCTGTGCCAAGCTCAGGGCAACTTCCCACCCTGGCATTTTTACAGCTGGTGTTACCCCAGGGTTTTCACAAGGGTGCATTTCCCCTGGAGGGGCTGGAATCAGCGCTCGCAGCAGACAAAGCAGCAGCAGCAGCAGCAGCAGGGAGAATTCCACCCCGAACGGAGAATCGCGGCGAAGTCGTGCGCGGGTGAACGCGGGGGCTCGTGCTGCAAAGCGGTGGGAAATGTTAATAAAAAGCAGAGCTGCTGGCCCCACCTATAATTTAATTTAAACCCCTATATGTAATGTTTAACCTAGCAGGATCGCTTTTCCTAATAAACACGCTGCGTGCCAGGACTGTATAATGTAAATACAGGCACAGCTCTTTTCGGGCTATTACCCATCTCCGGCAGCAGACGGGGAGAAACCCAATCCTCCCTGCCCCGGCAGCATCGCCGGGGAATGCCAGGGAGGTTTGTGGAGCTGCTCAGGGGCTGGGGGGGCGAGGTGCTCCGTGGAGAAGCACCCCAGAGGGGATGCGGCACGGGGAACCCTGGGTTTGCGAGCTGGGAGCCGGGCTGGAGGCTCGCTCCGACGGAGACCCACGCTCCGTGTGTGTGAATAACCTTAATGCAATTGCATTAGGAGAGCGATTAGGGCTCTGCGAGCTGTCACAACATAAATAATAGGAACAAATAATGTTAACCTTTCCGGCTGGAACAGTATCTCCTTGAGCACTCTGGGGCTGTCTTGGTGGAAAAGCTGAAATATTTGCAGCTTTCTCCGGCGTTCTAGCAGGGTAGAACAGCAGACTAGAAGCTGAGCAGCCTTTGTTTAAGGAAAAAAATAATTAATGAGCTACTAAATGAAGTCCTGCTTCCTGCGATCAGATGTCCCTGGGCAGCAGGAGTGGCAGATGCAGGTGCATGTGGGGTCCTTGCCAGGGGATGAGAGATCCCACTGATGTGGAGGGGAAGGGATCTGATGGGGAGGTTGGGGCACTCCTCAACCAGGAAAATACATCTTCTCTATCTCCCCAGTAGATTTTCTCCTCCACAGTTCCTTAAATGCAGAAATAATGCAAAGGAGCTGATTCATACTGAAATTCCATTTGGGAACCTCTGCTTCCCTGCACCCTCACTACCAGGGGACCCCAAAGGAGACCATATGGGCTTGCATCTCCCCAGTGAAGGCACAGTGGGCACAAGTCCAAAGCTTTCAGGAAGCATGGGATTCCCCCGAGAGCAAAACACATAATGCAAGTGGCAGCACTGAGGAAATCCCGGTAGAAATCTCTTTCTACATCTCAATCAGTCCACTTCGCTTAAAAATACACTTTCTCCTGAAAGAGAGCTCTCACATCAGAGTAATGAGAACAGCTAAAAACACCCCACCCCAAACAAAACCAATTAGCTGCATGCTATTCAAAATCCTTCCGAACACATTTAAAAACAAATCAATATTTTAAGATATCCACTTTGCTCAGGGTGTTAAAGAAGGAAAACACTCTCTGCACAGGGTGATCCACAGGAACAGTTTTCATCAGTGATGCTGGGGGACTGCACTGCTGGGCAGCCCCAGTTTTGTGATTTTTTTCCCTTGGATAAAGTCCCCCTACCCCAGTGCCCTGTATTTAGAAGCTGCTGACCACATGGGGGATGTCAAAACCAACGGGTTTAGTCCTGCCTTAGTAATGGGTCATGCTAGACCAGCTCTGTGTGGAGTTTTTAACTTCCACCATGCTGATATAGCCTGTCTGGATTAGGGGTCAGTATCAGCATCGCTCTGTGCCTCAGTTTCCCCAAATGAAGTGAACAACGCTGCCCTTGCCTTTGGGACTTTGTAAAGGTTTCTGGGAGGGCTCAGCTCTATTATTCCTGTCACAGGGAAGGTGTCAGTGATGGATCTAGCCAGGCTATTTCCTCATCAGCAATTAGCACCCGCAGCAGCACACACAAGAGAGCGACAGGGACCGCAGGATGGGGCTGGCCAGGCATCCCTCCGGTCCCAGATGCCACCACGCTCACAGGGCTGAACCCATCCCGCAGAGACAACAGCCCAGTGCTAACCTGGGGATGCAGCACCAGCAGGAGCCAGATCCAAATTCCTGCAGGCAGGAATGATCACCGTGCAGTGGCCTTTCCCCTGCAAACACCAGGGTGAGCTGGCTCACGTCGCATATGCCTGCCCGAGGCACGATGCTCCCCGCATTATAATACGGTGTCTGCTGCGTTAATGGAGGGGAGCATGGAAATTTATTTTCAGGTCAAATTCTCATCATCTGCATATCTTCCATTCGAATATTATCATAGGGACAGGAGAAGAAAAGACAGGCTGAATGCAGGAGCACCCCAGGTGTCTGGCCATTGTCAGGAGCTCGCCTCTGCCTACTGTGCAGATTATTTTCCTCTGGTTTTCTCACCCTAGCTTAATAGGGCTCTCTCTCTCTCAAATGCAGCCAGGAGCTGAAATACCATGCTCTTGTCAGAAAGCTTTATTATTATGGTAAAGATTGTTCTCATTAGATATTAATTATACTCAGCAAGAGCAGGTCCAGGAATCTATTTGTCTCTGCTCACCGATTAAATTTGCCCAGCTTTGCAGAGCACGGTTTCAGGCTGGGACATTAGATTTGCACAGCTAAATACAACTTGGCAAGAGAAGCTGTGGCTGCCCCATCCCTGGCAGTGTCCAAAGCCAGGCTGAACCTGCCCATGGCAGGGGGTGACACTGGATGAACTCTAAAGTCCTTTCCAACCCAAACCACTCTATGATCCTGTGAGTCCAATTGTTCCCTCAGCACCGCCAAGTCCACCAAAACACATCCCCAAGTGCCACATCTACACACCTTTTAAATCCCTCCAGGGATGGGGACTCCACCACTGCCCTGGGCAGACTGTTACAGTGCTTTACATGAAGAAATTGTTCCTAATATCCTGTCTAAACCTCCCCTGGTGACGCTTGAGGATGTTTCCCCTTGTCCTGTCATTTGTAACTTTGGAGAAGAGACCGAGACCCCAACTGCCCTACTAACACATAATAATTAGGGCCGCTCCAGCCCCAGAAAACCCAGATACTATCACGTCCAAACATGTGCAACTTGGTTGTGGTCCACACTGATGCCAAAATGTGCAAACCCAAACTAATTACATCCTGTGGCTAAATGGCCCTCCCAACTCCATGCATCTCTCAGCACATTAGAGATGAAGCCTCCTTGGCTGTTTGACCATCTGTTTTCCAGCTCACTCCGGTCCCACTGTGGTGAACTATGGTGGGGTTGAAAATATCCTGTTACTTATTTAAGCTTTTGTCCAGCAAGGGGATGGATCCAGTGAGTCGTGGATGTCATCCACAACCCACAAAAATCAGTAGGTTCATTTTCTTCCTCCACCCTCCCTTTCTCCCTTTTTTTTTTTTTTTCTTTTTTTCTGAAGGGATAGAAATCATGCCGTGCTTTCTTCCCTGTTTTTGTTTTTGGGTAAAAAAAAATCCTGATGTGTAGTTGAGGAATCAGTCACGGATTACAATGTAGCCCTTCCAGCCACCACCCCTCTCCCCACACATGGAAGAGGTGACCAACACACACCTGGTAAAGCGAACTTCACAGATATTGCACATATAGGGCTTCTCCCCCGTGTGGGTCCTCATGTGCCTGGGCAGCTTGCCGGCTCCCATGATGACTTTGTTACAGATGGGACACTGCTGGGATGCCTTGGGCTTCATTTTCCTCTCTTCCTCCAGGGGCCATGGGGGAAAAACTCCTCCAAACTGGGTAGCACTTAAGAAATTGAGATAAGCGCTATAGTCAGTCTCTGCCTTAATGTGCCCTAAGGGAGCTGCCGGGGTGTTGGCAAACATGTCCTTGAAGAAGTCATTAGGGAAAGGAGGCGGAGGCAGGTCTTCCTTCTCCTCCTCTTCCTTGATCTTCCTCTTTTTGATCACCAGATCCAAGGGGCCATTGTCTACCTGTGGCTCTTCGAGCTGGGAGAAGGAGTTAAAGTCACCGTTCCACAGATGGGGGAAGAAGCTGGGGGCGAAAGGAGACAGAGCTGGCCTCCTTTCTGGGATGTTTGCCTTAGGGTACAAGTTTTCACTCAGCAAGGACTCGATGGAGAAGTCTCGTATCATGCCCAAGTGTCCAGAGGAGTTACTGGCTGGGAAGGGATTTGGAAAATCTTTAGGTGCTTCTGTATACGCTTCTTCGGTAAGATCCGACTCAGAAGGGCTTTGGTGGCAGCTTACTTCTTGTACATCAGCTAGGTTCTCCTGATTGACAAAATCTTCCACTTCCTCCTCCTCCTCCTCTTCCTCCTCATCTTCATCTTCGTCTTCATCATCATCGTCGTCCTCTTTGTCATCTTCCTCCTCGGCCTCTCTGTCGGGCTCCATGATTTCAAGGCATACGTTGATGATGCTCTGGATCTCCAGCATCTTGGCGGCGCTGAGGATGTGCTTGACGTTTGAGGTGGTGATGGTGAGGGTTGAGGTGTAGGCGAACTCGAGGATGGCAGAAAGTGCTTCAGGCTTGACAAAGTCAATCTCGTAAACATAGGGCTGGTCTGTTAAAGTGCCGGTAGTGAAGAGTTTTTTGAAGTACTTGCTGCAGGCAGCCAGGACGGAGCGGTGGGTGCGGTACTCCTGGTCCTGGACGATGAGGATGACATCGCAGAGGAGCCCGTCGTGCCGCTGCTCGTTTAAACCACACAGGACCTCGCTGCTGTGGTTCGGGAATGGGATCCCGATAAGGTCTTCAATGCCATTGGCCATATTCTCATTTAGTGCCCTAGGACAAAGCACAGACAGCAGAGCGTTAGCTGGGGATTCCCAGTCGATAATGCCACAACGATGCTGCATTCCCTCCTCTACCTCACCTGCCATCACCTCCTGCTTGCACTGTCTCAGTGCATCTCTAGTCCAACTTCAGCTCCTTCCAGATCCTCTGTGGCTGAACCTCTGCTGCCCTCCACATCTCTTCATCTCCTTCTTTGTCCTCATCCTTCTCGATTCCCACCCTGTTCACCTTTTCACAATCACCACGAGCTCCCTCTTCTGTTTCACACCCCTCCCCCAGGAACCTTGTGCAATGGCTCCTTCCCCATCACATTTCTTCCACATCCTCCTGGAGCCAGCATTGTTCCAGGCACATGTTGGATTTGTGAGCCAGGAACTGTGTGGGGAAAGTGTGATGCTGTATTGCTTCACACTGCCAAGAGCCAGCACCTACACTGCTTAAACCAGACGAGCCAGGGAGTGCCCATCTCATCTACATGATTGTTTTTGGGACTGGTACAACTGGACATCCCAGATAGGAGGGTCATGGCTTCCGGCTGCAGCAGGAGAGTGATCCTTATGCACCTTCAGTCCTGCTACTTCATGCCTGGAAGCTATGACAGCTCACCTCACACAGGGACAAGCCATGTAGGAATGTCTTCCTGAGGGATCTGGGAATGGGGAGGAAAGCAAGGATTTGTGTCACAGAGTGTACTTAAACACTCAGAGGAAGACACCAGGTATCAAGGAGCTGGCCAGACACAGATTGTTGTCTGCTATCTCTTCCCATGAGCTGAGCTTTCTCCATTCCCAATCCTGCTTGGACTTGTCAGCAGGGTATCAAAATGCCCTGTGCATCTGGCAAACACCTTCCCCTGCTGGAGCAGCTTTAGCTTCAAAGGAAACTCGGAAGCAAAAAGCCCACACCCAAGAGGAAAACCTGATTTTTTTTTTTTTTTTTGCCATTTTTTAATCTGTAAGATGTTTCCTCTTTCACATGGCTCCAGCAGCCCTTCCACATGAGAAATCCCAGGAAAGGAAAGCGATTTCCTCCAGCAGGCGACGAATACATTAATCCCCTCACAGACAGAATACATCAAACAGACAGAATAACTTTGAATACACTAACCCTTGGAAACCCCCAGGACACAGAGCATGTGTTCCTGCAGTGTCACCTCTACCAGCCTGGTGCAGGTAGACGCTTGGTTCACTGCCGAGGGACAGAGCAGTTCATCTCCAGGAGAACTCAGGGCACATGAAAGCACAACTGCAGCCCCACTCCATTCCTTTCGCAAGGCAGACACCACCAGGCAGGTTCCCAGTGTCGCCCTCTGCAGCTCTGTCAGGTTCCCAATTCCACACCATCCCACCTCCGCGTCTCTCCCGGGATCCATTGCCATGTCCTGGGTGTCCTTCCCTGATCGGTTTCTGGCTGTGCTGATTCCAAACCTCCTTCCAAACCACCAGTGGGGACCTGGTTCACTTCAGCTGGCTCCTACCCTCCCAGCTGCCTCGGGGATGGAAAGAGCCTGGTCTGATGGAGGCTGTCCATGAAAACCTGTGCTTCACCTTGGCCAGCAAGACAGCAACCTTTGGGGAAGCCTGGGGGGCCCGTAGAGGGGATCAGACTCTGCAGGAAACGTTCCCGTGGGAAAAGGAACGCTGTCTCCCTTTTCCTCCCTCCCCAGGGAGACCTTGCAGGTATCTCCCCCACACCTAACCAGCACTGCCAAAATCAGGTGTGTGGGAGCCAGAGAGTGAAGGTCTCGGGAGGATGGTGCAACCTAGAGGGAGGCGATGGACCACAGGCCTGCTGGGAGCAGCAGGGATGGGGGACAGCTGTCCCTGGTCAGTGCAGCCTCACAGGGGCTGGAGGGCAGCCCCAGCCATGGGAAGCCCTCTCCAGCCACCTCCCCATGCCCAGAGCTGGAGAGAGGAGCCAGGAATTACACCCAGCTCCAGCCACCGACGCTTCCAGCGGAGGGAGGGTGCTCCAGCCCCGCATCCCGTGGTGTGCCCATTACCTCCACGCTAATTACATCTGTTGTCTGAAACAAATTGATTCATTACAGTGTGCTGTGCTTAACCATGTTAACCAGCAACGCTCCTCTGCGATCCCGACCAGCTCCGTATCAAATCCTCCTTGAAAATCGCCGATAAATGACAGTAAATCCAATACCTTCTCCAAGTGGAGTGTAAGATAATAAATAACCCCTGAGCCAGGGAGGAAAAGACAGCTTCCTTTCTAGGGCTTTGTATCCCGAATAATAAGCATGAGCAATTAAATTTCTATTGCTGTTTTTATCATCTACTCGTTTATTTTTGTTTGGAAGGAGCCTGAGTGTTAAAGGAGCTCCTTGCATGAAGGAACGTGTCTTCCTATTTTGATCTTTCACTGCCAGATCACCCTAAGTGCCAAAAATCAGAACAGCAGAATATTAGAGTACCCTGAGAAATGTTTTTATAGAGGGTTTTTTCTGGACACTAAGCTTCATTCTCCCTAATTAGTGGATTATTCACTCGACAGCAAGAAAAATTAGAATTGGGAGATTGGGGTGTGATTATATATATGGTTACATATAATTTATATGCATAAAATGTATTAAAAATTATGGGGTTTTGGTGGAAATTAGCTATTTTTCCTTTCTTATCCCATCCCCCCCCCAGTCCTCCTGAGATGTGGTTCTGTTAACTGCAGCGTTTAGGCAAGCCGATAACTTTACAGGATGCTGGCAAAATTGAAGGTGATTCATGTCATTTAAACTGGGGGTGAGGGGGGAGAGGGAGAGAAACAGCCCATTCATTTGCATACATTTGCATTTTTTAAACTCGCAGGGTGGTTTGACAGCTCTGGAGCTCAGCGAGCTTGAGAAATGACCTTATGGTTCCCATGCCCCCGGGGAGGCTGATGGCCAGAGGCTGGAACTGTGCTGAGGCTGACGTTTTCCTTCCTTCCCCTCCCTCCTCTCCCTCCTCCTGCGCTCCCCTCTTCCCCTCCCCAAGCCAAGGGTGGGGTCCTCAATAATAACAGGCTTAAAAATAGCATCTGATGGTGACAAATGTCACCAGTGCACGTACACACACACACACACACACACACACACATGCAAATGCTGAGCAGACGACATGGAGTTAAACAGAAAAATCCCATTTTATAACAGAAAATTACAGCATTGTTAAAATAAACTGGAGGGAGATGGTGGAAAGGGTGGAGGGCACCTAAAATAAACGTATTCTGCAAATGACGTTGTGAAACATTGCATTTATGGTCATGCTTAAAACTCATTCATTACTTTTCTTGCCAGGAAAAGCCCCACTTATAAAATAAATGATGGTGGGACACTGGACCCCTTCCCCCCACGTTCTGCCAACAGATTTAGACACCTGAAGCTGCAACAGGAAAAAAAGAGGGGTTGGGAGAGCAAAGCTTTGTCCCCTTTTTGGATGCAAAGCCCCAGATACAAGCCAGGGACCACAGCAATGTCATAAACCACTTGCAACGTGCACTCCCTGGGTGACCCAAAGCTCATCCAGGCACACTGCTGCTCAAAAACCCTATTTTTTTTTGTTTCTTTGTTTTTTGGGGTTTTTTTTTGTTTTTATAATCTTTTTTCTCCAATCCCCTTCAGCAGAATACTGAAGGATCTCAGCATCTCCAAACCAGCAATGTAAAACTGAAATACCGAGAGAGAGAGGCGAAATGCTCGTTTTAGCACCGTGGCAAGTAAAAACCAGAAGTACACTCAACAGATTATAAAGATATATGCACAGAAAACAGATAAAGCAAACTCGTAGTGCCTGTGCTCGTTTGTAGGGGTGGAAATGGAGCACTGACACAGCTCAGAGCAGCCCTGGAAAGATGTGCCAGCCCTGAGGAGGGACAGGATCCTGCCCCCAGGTCTCAGTGTTGCTCAGAGGCAGGAGCAAGAGACCTGTGACCTGTGAGGGCTCTTCACCAGCACTTCCCTTTTCCCATCTCCTTCCTCACCCCCGGTGACAACGCCCTGAAAAGCCGAGCCCTTGGAGGAGATAAAGGCTGCCAGGGAGAGCCCAGGCTTGTGCCACATGTGGCTGCCGTGTCACGCATGGGGGATGTCCCCTTCCCACCCGCTGCATCCACGGGGACAGTGCTTCACAGCCCGAGTCTCGGCTGGGAGATGGCAATTTTGGCTTTTAATTGTGTGTTGGCATGTAACGAAATTGCTGTAACGCGCAGCGTTTCAATATTTTAATACTCTAATATTTTAATATATTAAAATTCCGGTACATTAATATTTTATTATTTGTGTATTTTAGATAGTTATAATTTAGCATTAATATTGTATAAATTCATATTTTATGTGTTTATTTTGTATTTTTGATATCCGTATCGAGATTTTTCTGAGCATCTCCCTTTAAAATGTGCACTGCTTGGCCTTCTCTTTGCTATGATTTTCCCTCAGGAAAGTGCTGGCTCCTGACTGTGTTTCTTTTTGCTGTGCCTACAGTCACTCTCTGTGGGAGCACCCCCCCCAGAGATATGGGGGTGCCCCCGGGCAAGCAGGGGATGCAAAGCAGCTGCCCCCCCATGCCAGGCTCATTCTGCATTCAGCACAGCGGAGGAAGGAGCCTGAGGCTCTGGCTGATCTCTGCCTGCTCCTGGTGTCAAAATGTCATTTTTCCAGGCAAAACAAGGTGTCTCCAGTTCTCCCCTTCACCCAGCCTGTGTGTGGAGAGGGATTCAGGGTGCAAGGCCAGGGGCAAGGCTTGAGGTTGAACATCTCTGGCCACTGCTCCCCCATCCCAGCCAGCTGCTGGCCCCCACCCCGAGCATCCCTCGGTCCCTGCTGACACAAAACCCCTGGAGGAATTCCAGCTTTACCCCTGAAGCATGAGACCACCCAGCAAAGCATCCCAGAGGTGTCAGAACCAGGCTTTGGGGTGCTGAGCATGCCAGGCCACCCCAGGCTGCCGACCCTGTCAGGAGAGGGAGTCAGAGAACCACAGAATGAATCTCAGAATGGTTTGGGCTGGAAGGGACCTTTGAGCTCATCTCCTTCCACCCCCTGCCACCGGCAGGGACACCTTCCACTATCCCAGGTTGCTCCAAGCCCCATCCAACCTGGCCTTGAACACTTCCAAGGATGGGAGAGTCAGTAGGAGATCTCAACACCTTTCCTCACCCTGATTTATTTTCTACCACCACCTCCCCGGCCCGGAGCACTCAGCACCCTGGGGCTCAGATGCTTTGGCTGTGCTGCTCTGCTACCTGCACCTCTTTCCCAATCCCTGCTCCAGGCTGCAGGAGCGGAGGCAGCAGCCAGGGTGGGCTGGCTGCTCTCCCTCTGCATCCACCCATGGTCCCGTCTGTGCAGACCTGCCTGCTACATCCATCAGCCCATAAATACATGTGGGTTATTTTCTTCCCCCAGTTTTATTTGTGCCTCTTCATAATGAGGCAATTAAGATGTGCATGTGAGATCACCGTAATCTGTCAAAATATTACAGCTACTTTCAATGGGATATGCTGGCCAGTGATTGATCACTCCTGCTCCTGTTACTTGGTGGAAAAACACTGGCACAGGGTGCCCAGAGAAGCTGTGGCTGCCCCATCCTTGGGAGTGTCCAAGGCCAGGTTGGATGGGGCTTGGAGCAACCTGGGATAGTGGAAGGTGTCCCTGCCCATGGCAGGGGGCTTAGACAAGATGGTCCCTTCAAACCCAAACCAATCTAGGATTCTACTTTGGTGGCACAGGGACACTGAGGCTCTGTTCCTGCATCCACCAACTGCTCCACGACCTTGAGCAAGTCCCTTGTGCAAACATCCCCGAGCAAAGCCACCCACACTGACACCCCATTCGAAGCCAGCCCCACAGGGACAACACCACTGCCTTGGCCAAGCACTTCGCTCCAATTTGGAAGACTAAGAAAGATTTGGGATCCCTAAATGCCTATTTGAAGGCAGACAGAGAGGTGGGATTATTTTTTTTTATTTAAAACAGCAGGAAGGTGTAAAACCTAAAAAAACGTAAATACTCCCTTTATATTTATTCCTTAATGTAGGGGCACACCTCCCCTCTGAACATCTTGTCTCCAGAAGAACATGTTATTAAACCACCCACCCCAGCAGCAAGCGTTTCTGCCCTCCAGCAGGAAGGTGGGGCAGAGAGCTCCTCGCCTTTCAATCACTTCCCTGGGATGCCTGGAACGACGAGGAAAACGCGGCGACACCAACCACTGCCTCCCTCACAAGGAAATCGCCGGGGCTCTGAAGGACACCATCCACTCTGCAGACCCAAAGGTGGTTCTGTGGGAGGGAACCACCTCACAGCAGCAGCACCAGGGTCTTACTGCCGGGCTGGGCACCCGCCCCAGCCTCCAGGAACTGGGACCGGTCTGGGAAACACAGCGTTGAGCTGGGAAAGCTGGGGGTGTTTGGCTTTTAACTGAGCTCGTCCAACCAAAAATGAGGATCTCGCCAAAAACTCATGGATTTTGCTCGGATCTGGACAGAGCAGAAAAGGGCAGGGGTTTCCAAAGCAATGCTTTGGCGAGGAAGGATGCACAGAAAGTGCCGTTCTCCTTGGAAGATGCTCGCTGGCAGCACGGATGGGGAGGAAGCCCTGTGGGTGGGTGCAGAGGTGGCATCACCCCACAGGTCTCCTGGCGAGGGAGCAGCTCTGTGAATGGAACAGATCAGCACAATTTAAAGGGATGCTCCGTGGGACACCAATGGCAAAGGCCAAGCAGAGTCCCCACGACGCTGGCACAGATGGAGACTCCCACTGATGCCGGGAGGAGAGGGGTGGCCAAGGAGGCCAGCCCTCCACAGGAGGCATGAGATGGAAGAGCACCAGAAGTCGAGCATGGTTTGATCACATAATTGACGTGGTTAGGCTTCAGGGAGTGAGATCACAGAGGTGACCTTCACCCTGGTATTTCTTCATTACTTACTGGACTTGTCAGTATTCATACTAATCTCTGAACAAAATCCTTGGGCATACAAGGATTCATCCTTACCAACATCTGGCTGGCAAGTTGAGCCCATGTGAACTATTTATATTTGCACATACTATATAAAACTGACCTTTTTTTTTTCAGCTGGAACTACTAGTTTCCTACAAGCAGGCCACAAAAAAGCCATATTCACTGAGGTCCCATCAGGGAATCCAAAATAAAACGTGCTCTAGAAACCTCTCCGGAGTTTCCAATCATCCCAACAACAACCCTTTCTCTTCCCAGTTTCCAAAATCCATGCGGGAGTTTATCCAGCCACGCAGATCTGGGGCACATCAGCGCTGGAGATCTGCTGGGTATCTCTGGTACAACATCATTTGGGAAGCATCACAAGGACTATTTGCTCAGGAAGATGGTGCCACTCATTCGGTCACCAGGGTGTGGAGGCCGGAGCACCTCCTGTGCCCTTTGTGAATCCATCCCAGCGGATTTTTGAAGACTTCTTACACATCACAGCAAATACACATCTGTCAACAAATCCATCCCTGCAGGTGAACTCCAGCTACCCAGAGCCTACAGGAAGCACTCTGTACTTCATCAACTTTGTTTACATGCAGATACAATCCGGCAAAATTGCAAATTTTGAATCAAACCATCCCTCAGACAGCTGAACAGCTGGGTGCTGCTGGTTGTAATGGGAATTTGCTGCTGCTCCATGATCACCAGGACCTGACCCCAGTCCATTTAAGGCTGGATTTTCTGGCCTCAGTTCCTCTCTGGGGAGGAACTTGTGGCTCAAGTTGAGCTCTTGGGTGGCACTTGGTGATGAACAGGTTGAGCTCATGGCAGGGTGTTGGAACTACCTGATCTTTAAGGTCCCTTCCAACCCAAACCATTCTGTGATTCTATGATCACCAAGTCCCATGCCCCTCTCATTTCCTTGGAACCAGTTCTCAGCCCCAGATAAACACCAACAGGAGCCCTGGCAGGGCCAGAATAGAGTTCAATGCCTCCTGTAATTGAAGGGCCATGTTTTCACTTTGGTTTCCTTTTCCTGGCTTCCTTAAGCTGCCCATCAGACTTCCCAGTTTCAGAATTTATATAAAGCTCCAAAATCAGGAGCTCCAGGTCACTTCTGGGTGGCAGCTTGATGAAGTCTGCATGCTGCATGACAAATGCCATCTGATGTGCTGAGCAGGTCTTGGCAAAGGGGGATTCTGGTGATAAATGGTCAAATAAACATAAACAATTAGTGGAACTACATCAAAGGCACTGCCTGGCTCCAGATGGTGTTTTGAGGACTTCATCCACACACAGAGTAGGGGCAAGTTAATCAACCACAGCATCTAGGCAGGTACCAGAGAGGAGACTTTATATATAGAGTGGTCACATCTGACCACAGTCTTTTCTTGCAGCCTTGTCCCCCCACTTAAAAGCATTTTCTTGGAGGTCTGGAGCTTGAGGGGATGGTGCTCCAGGCATGAACTCCCTGCTTCTCCTCTCTGCTGAGGCTTCAGAAGATGCTGCAAGGCTGAAGATGCTCAATATCCTTTTTTTTTTTTTTCTTGAAACCCTGAGTGGACCCTGTCTACACAGCTCTGTGTAGCCTTGATGCTCTCCTGGCCGTGCTCTGTTTGATGTTGCTGGTACAGGCAATGATCCTGGGTGAGTATCTCCCCCCACTATATCTATATGCACACACTTAAAACACGCGTGGGAGGGGGGAATATGTCAAGCGAAACAGGAGAGTTTCCAGGCATCCTCTGCAACCACCCCACTCTCATGGAAACTCATTCACACTCCAAGTGACGCGCTCCCCCTCCCACGCCACCAAAATGAGGAAGAAAAGAGAGAGCAAGAGGAAAATCCCCACCGGAGAGATGCCCGTGCCAGGGTCTGGCTGAACATCAGGTCGCTGGTCCCCCCAGCAGCTCTGGCATGAGATAGATGAAGGCCCATGAGGTATTTGACATTGCTGGTGGCATTTCTGCCCGTGTGTGTGCAGCCACTGGCCTCCAACACCTTTCCCTTGTACCCAGACCCTGCTATAGGGAGCAATATAGGAGATATATATATATATATATATAGGATACATCCCTATGGACACACAACATTACAATCCAATGAGCACATCAGTGGTAGGTACCTCCTTCCAGCACGGCCTTAAAAATAGCCAAAAAAGCCATTTCCTCCTATTCTGAACTCTCCTGGGAGAACAGGCCAGCCCCTTCGCTCTCTCTCTCTCGTCCTGTTCTTCTTCAGAGCCAGAAAAAGGAAAAGAAATTTAAAAAAGGCTCCTATTGAATGGCCTGCACACACTGGGTGGGTTTGCTTCCTGACAAAAAAACAAAAAAAAAAAAACCAAAAAAAAACCGAACAACCAACCAACCACGGCAGAAAAATGTGCCCAGCTTAACCATGGAAAACTGGTTTGGCTGGCGTCCCTCCGGAGTGGACAGGATTGCGAGGGACTTGGACGCGGATCCGGGTGAAGCTGTCACCAGCCTGCATGAAAACACGGCTCCAAAATAAAATACATTTTTTGAGGGCTCCAAAAAAGCGGAGCGCAAAGGATGGGGATCCAGCTTCCCCTGCTCTTCTCCCCCCCACCTCGCCCCCAGAGAGAAAGCCACCGGCAGGAGGACTTTGGGAATAAAAATAAAAGGGTCAGAGCGCTCGCACATTAAATCAGAAGCAGATGTGTGCCTGCTCGCCAGCCTGAGTCACCGCGGGAGGGTGGGGAAGGGGGGGTTATCGCTATTTTGGTGCTGGGTGTGGGGTACAGAAAACAATGTGAGGAGAAGGCGGTGCAGTGTTTGAGCAGGCTTAATATCGGCTTGGGAGCAGGTACAGGCAGGCTCCAGCAGCGGTGGGGTGGGAAGCTCAGCTCGGCGGTGGCATTGGCAGCAACTGCGCCCCATCCCCTGCCCGGGCAGGACTGCTCCTCCAAACCCTGCCCAGGCTCCCTGGCAGCATCACTGGGCATCCCCAGTGGCACACATCCCTGTTTGGGGGGGTTTCTTGCTGGTCTCCATTTTGTCTCCCAGTATCGTCCCTCCAGGAGGAGCACCCAACCATCCCCATGCATTGGCCGAGACGCTGCCAGGCCTGAGGTGTCTCCAAACTCACACCAAGGAAGAGGCAGGAGCCTTGTCCTCTCTCTCACAAGGACCACCTCAGCAGCTCAGCACCTCTCTAAAGCCCTGCTTGCTTTGGGCCAAGCCCCGTAACACAAGCTCAGCTTCTCCTTTCAGCTCCCGCTGTGCCCTGCGCTGCTGACACCGTGTTGCCGTTCATTAGGCTCATAATCCCACAGGTATTTAGGAGAAAGGTACCTCAGATTGGTCTATTTAACTCTGGCATAACTCAAAATATTCTATTCCTGCTCGACTCTCATGAGAGCCCTTGCAGCCTCATTGGTTTGTAATTGCCATTTCAGTCCTGGAGCTCTGCACACACGAGTTCCCATGTTGGGCCGGAAGAGTTCCCACACAGACATGAGGTGGCTTTTGGAGAGGTGTGTTCATGGAAGGTGCCTCTGCAGAGCATCTTGTCCTGCAATGGCAATCCAGCCTGCAAAGACACGGCCCCTCCAGCACCACCACCCATCTGTACCATGGGCAGAAGGACAGTGCTGGGCTTGTACGGTGCTGTCGCAGTCAAACCCAACACGGGATGGAAACTCAAGACCCTGATTCAGAGAAAAGACCAAAGAGACGCAGATGTTACCCATGAGTGTCTCCTCTGAGTCACCTACAGACCCTGCCCCATCGCAGAGGGGAGTTAGGCAGAGTGGGTGAATATTGCATCCCCCCATCCTCTGCTGCCCCAAAGAGGAGCTTCACAGCTGCTCCATCCATGGAAACAAGAGGTGATGGCTTTAAACTAAAAGAGTGGAGATTCAGACTAGCTAGGAGGAAGAAATTCTTATGATGAGGGTGGTGAAACACTGGCACAGGTTGCCCAGAGAAGCTGTGGCTGCCCCATCCCTGGAAATATTCAAGTCCAGGTTGGACAGGACTTGGAGCAACCCAGTTTAGTGGAAGGTGTCTGTGCCCAGGGCAGGGGGCTGGAATGAGATGACCTTCAAAAGTCACTTCCAACCCAAGCTGTCTGATGATTCTGTGGTCCCATGACCATTTTTTCATTGTCCTGACCATGCTGAAGCCCCAGTGAGATGCATCACATCCCTAACTCTTGAGCTGGGCATTTCAAGGGGAAATACTGCCAGGTTTCAGCACAGGATGGTCAGGGAAGGGGGATGAGACTTTCATCCAGACTTTTTATATGTAAACCAACCATCTAATGAGCTCTCTGAAGACCATAGGTAATATATGGGCATAACCTTATAGCGTGGCCCAAGCACCAAATATCCAGAGGCAATTCCCTGTCTTCCAGTGATGATTTAATCCAGCTCTCAAGGTTACAGAGCAATTTAACTGAAGATCTGGGGTCAGATTCAGATTTCATTTGTACCTCAGCTCTTTCTGTGTGCAAAGTCCCTGGTTTCTCTGCCAACCTGGTTGCAAGCTAAACAGCAGCTGAGTCCTCAGCTCAGCTCTCAGATCCTGCAAAGCCTCACCCGCCTGAGCAATCCGTGCGATCCGGCGGGGCCCACCCATGCCCAGCTTGGTAAATATAGTCAAAGCTGGTGGAGGACCAACAGAAAAAAAACATTTGAACTCTCCCTGGAAAAAGGAAAAGAAAAATATCCACTGCTTAGATGTTTCGCTCAAACACATGAAAAAAAAATAATACTGAAAATCAGTAGGATTAATTTTTTCAACCGATGGTTCTGCAAGCAAGGAGGGGGTCTGCGGGATCAGGTCCCTCAGCAGGCAAGTCCTATGTCCCAGCTGACTCTTTGCACATGCCAGCTCACAGTCTGATCTGATTTAAACCAGCTGAGTTGTAAATGAGGCTTATAATGGAACTGGCAAATGACCCTTCAATACAGCATTGCACACCGACAGCACTCAAAAATAACCAGGGGTCGAGTCAGGACTCAGCTCTCGGCCAAGGGTGAGTGCAGGATCTGGGGTGCATCATGCCACAGGCTACAAAACACCCCAAGCAAGCAGGGAGAACCCCCGGGCGCTCACCTCTTGAGAGGGGTGACCCTTCCAAAACAACAACAACAAAAAAAAATAGGGAAAAGGAGGAGAAAATGCAGCCCTGACATGTAGAGAGAGATGGTCTTGCCTGTTTGTGTTGGCCTATACTGAACTCCAGGCAGTTTCCAACTGGAACCCAGAAATGCTGATGGTGTTTGGAGTCTGTCTGCATCCCTCCCATGACGTGAAGAGGCATTCGGGATGATGGGCTAGGATGTTGGTATTTTTTTTTCCCCTAACAACTATATTTACTGTTAAATTTTGAACTCTCCATGCTGTCATTACAATGTCAAATGAAATTACATGTGTGATAACCATAACATCGACACACGCACAAGCTCACAGAGGCTTTACAAGGAAACAGCTTTAAGGGAAGAGGGAAGCTGCTCACATGCCTCAACTCAAAGGGGATATCCAAAGGAGTCTTTGAATTACAGGGCACTGCCTACAGCCTGAACTTGGCCTTGCTGGAACTGAATTACATCTTTTTTTTGGGCTTTGCTGGGTAAAATGTATTCTTATTTATCCTGGTGTAATTCCGGACTGACTCCTGGGATTTAACTGATGCTGTTCTGGATTTGCCCCAGCACAAAGAGGATGAGGACATTACAGTGGTCTGCAGGACAGACTTGCAGAGTGATCTGAATTGCACTGGGATTCTGTGCTGGAGCCATCCTGAAGATCACAAATCCTGGAGTGTTTTGGGTTGGAAGGGACCCTAATGCTCATCCAGTTCCCAGCCCCTGCCATGGGCAGGGACACCTTCCAGTAGACCAGGTTGCTCCAGGCCCCATCCAACCTGGCCTGGAACACTTCCAGGGATGGGATATGGAAGTGCAGAATGAAAATAGCTACATCACTGCAAAACCATCTTGTATCAACGTGGCTGAACCCCTTTCACACGTATGCCCCTACAGAGCACTTCAAGAGTGAGGACAGGTGCTCTCTTCTGATCCAAGATGTGCTAGAGTCGAAAGAAAGGAACCCCAGCTTCTGATCCACTACCAGGCCAGAGGTAACTGCTGCACAAAGCTCAGCCTTTGAGGTGTTAAGAAAATCCCAATTTCTGCTGGGAAAAAGCAGCAGATTTCTTCCAACTGCTACGGGCAGCTGGGTGAAGAGAACTTGGCTGGTGCTCCTGGAGCATGGTTCCAGCAGCAAACTCCAGAGGAGAGGCATATCTTCCATTGGCACAGCTGGATGCGTAAGGCAACATCTGTACAGCTCTGGTTGCATCTGCTAAGGGGGAAATGGTGCAAGTCTTAACTAGGCCAGTCCAGTTAAAGCGCTACAGCTCCCAGAGAAACCTACAGGATGTTACAGATCAACCCTGCAGTGCATTGTGACATACTGAGACAGATTGAGGGAGTTGGGGATGTTCAGCCTGGACAAGAGAAGGCTCCAGGGAGAGCTCAGAGCCCCTGGCAGGGCCTAAAGGGGCTCCAGGAGAGCTGGAGAGAGACCTGGGACAAGGCATGGAGGGACAGGACACAGGGAATGGCTTCCCACGGCCAGAGGGCAGGGTGAGATGGGATATTGGGAAGGAATTGCTCCCTGTGAGGGTAGTGAGACCCTGGCACAGGGTGCCCAGAGCAGCTGTGGCTGCCCCTGGATCCCTGGCAGTGTCCAAGGCCAGGCTGGAGAGGGCTTGGAGCAGCCTGGGCTAGTGGAAGGTGTCCCTGCCCATGGCAGGGGCATTGGAATCAGATCATCTTTTAGAACATTTCCAACCCAAATTGCTCACTGACATCCAGCCCTATGGATGCTTTGGCTCTCAGCTCCTACACAGAGAGCACCTGAAGGAGCAGCTGCTTTGCTCTTGCTCTCTTATACCAAAAAGAAAAAAGAAAAAAAGCAAACATCTAACACAGCAGCAACCCCAAGGGTCTGTGGGCTGGAAAAGGGCACTGCACGTGCGTGGGGAGCACATGGCTGCCTCTTTGTACTCTTCCCAGGGTGCAGGTTTGATTCACCTCCTGAGCAAACGACTGGAGGATGCTCTGGGGGTGTGTGGTTGGGAAATGTTCTGGAGAGCACCAGCAGACATGTAGAATCACTCACGCTACCCTGGGACCTACTTTTTGTCCTGTGCGAGAAAACATCAGGGTTTCACCCCACTCTCCCCGCCACCTCACCGTCTGTGCTTCGCATCTCCCTCCACAGCACAAATACGACAGCCTCTGGTTAAACACATGGCAGTGACCACTCTCTAGGAGAGGAAAATTCATCAGGTATGGGGCTACAATAAAACCAGACACCTGGAAGCATCGACCTGTCCACTCACCCACCCCGCCTCCCATCTGTGGGCCTCCCTAACCCCCATTACCTTGTTTCATATATCCACCACACGAACAGAACACCCTTTGCAGCACACTGATTTCCTCCCCATTTGCCCACGAAGACACATGACAAAAAGGGGTGTGGACACAATCTCCTGCATAGTTTTAAACATACAGATATGTATATTTTTGTTCACTCAGTCCTTCCCAGGGATGGGCAGGAGCCCAGCAGCTTGCTCACACCACACTTCAAAGCCGCACACCAGCGCTGGATGAAACACCGGCACCGCAGCATGCTGGGGACTTTCCTTTTCCAAGCCGGCACTTCAAAATATTTATAAAGGCACTTAAGCCCCGTTTTGACCACTGCCTGTGTTTGCAAACCCTGCCCTGGGATTCATGTCAGGTCGCGGGGAGTTCCGCTCGCATTGTTGGCATACCTGAGGAGAGGCAGAGGGACTCGCTCCCCGCTCGCAGAACAAAGCCCCGAGTTATTGCAGAGCTGTGCCCTCCGCCGGGCGCAATTATGGTTAGAGAAAACCCTTGTTTATAGCAGGATCCTTCCAGTCGGGGAAAAAGAGGTTTAATTACAAGGTAATGGTGCTGTGGGCGTGTGCGCGAGCGCAGCGCAGATGTGGCCAAGAGCTGGGCTGCTCCCCCTGCCCAGGTGGCTGCTGGTGGGTCCAGCCTTTGTGGAGGGTGAAAAAGGGGGATTTGGAGTCTTCCTTCGTGGTTGTTGATGACTGGGCATTGAATCAGGAGAGCCAAAGCATGGAGAGTTAAAAAAAAATCCAGGACAGATGCCCGTCCCAGCAGGTTAGGAGCAACAGGAAGGGGACTAAGGGGAAAATTTACCCACAACTTTTCTCTTTTCCTTTTCCCTGAGTCATGGCCTGGGACACAGGCTCCCTCAGGTGGGTCATGAGACTCAGAGAATGGTTTGGTATGGAAGGGACCTTAAAGATCATCTCATTCCAAAACCCTGCCATGGGCAGGGACACCTTCCACTACCCCAAGTTGCTCCAAGCTCCATCCAGCCTGGCTTTGGACACTTCCGTGGATGGGGCAGCCACAGCTTCTCTGGGAAACCTGTGCCAGGGCTCCACCACCCTGACAGCCAAGAGTTTCTTCCCAATGTCCAACTAATCCTGCCCCCTGGCAGTTTTAAGCTATTCCCCCTTGTCCTATCACTATCTGCCCAAGTAAAAAGTTGCCTTCCATCTTTTTTTATCATCTTCCTGTACGTACTGGAAGGCTGAGGTCTGAGATGGGTTTGGTTTCAGCTCCCTTTTCCAGACGGTGTTGCAGAATCAGAGCCCAATGTGAGCTGCTGACATTTGACACACAGAGATGGACTACAGGACATCGTAAACCCAAGAGCTGAATCCTTATAAAAAAACCACCTTTGGATGAAAAGGTACAATCTTGTTGGACACCCAGAGCCCCTCAATGCTGCGTTAGCCAAGGTACATGCTCATCAAGTGTGTGCATCAGAGAATATTTTTGTAGCCCTGCCTTTTCTTCCACTAATTCTAAGGAACAGAGTGTGGTTTCCTCTCCTGTGTTTCTCATATTTTGCTTAAAAATAAAATTTGAACCTATATCAAACCAAACAGCTTCTTGCCCGAGGTGGTAAAAAAAAAAACCAACCAAAAAAAGGCAAAGCCTTTTCTATGGTGAACCCTTCAGGAAAAGGGAATATAAATCGCCCTGTGGTTGTATCCCCCCAGCAGCATTCAAAAAAGCCCCCAAAAGCCAGCGCAAAATTTGCAGTGGGTCCTTCCAACCTCCGCACACGACTTCTGGGAAACACATAAAGCATCCACCAGAGCACAGTCTGATTTATACTTGGAGCAGGGCACCTTTAATGGCAGCAGGAGTGCGGGCGTAAATCTCCAGGCACGGAAAAATCAGACGCACAGCCCCAGCCCTCTGGATCCACTCTGCTCTGAATGCCACTGAATAAAAATGAGGCTTTATGGTAAAAAAAGAGGTACATGTCCTTCTGCTGCATAGGAGAGATTTCTAAGGGTGCAGTGCTATAAATAATGATTCAAGCCAGTTTGCACGTGTCTCGTGTAGCCCATGACAAGACACTGAACAGGTACTGAGAACACCACAAAAATGATCAGGAGGATGGAGCCCCTCTGCTCTGCAGCCAGCCTGGGACAGCTGGGGGTGTTCACCTGCACAAGAGAAGGCTCCAGGGAGAGCTCAGAGCCCCTGGCAGGGCCTAAAGGGGCTCCAGGAGAGCTGCAGAGGGACTGGGGACAAGGCNTTTAAGCCACCATCCCCATTTCCCTTTCTGCATCCTTCTGAGACAGACTAATTCCATCCTCTGAAATTTTCATTAAACCACGGAGGTACAACAACCTTTTTTTGCACCCCTAACAAGAGTGGCATTCACCAAACAAGAGACAATGGTAGTGGGGGATCAATACAGCACAAAAATCCCCTGCTTTTGGAAGTTTAATCCCTCCAGCAGCCTATTAGCATAGTTCAGAAGAGTTACCAGCCAAATATTAGATTTTCATTTGCACTGGACAGTAATTAGAACACCCAAGTCTCCAAGAGTCAATAAAATAGCATGAAACCCACTAAAGGTCTCAGGTTGGCCTTCTGTGAGCAGCTCTATGTCCCACCAAGCACCAGAAATGCTGTGTTTGAGGCTCTGCCTTTGCTAAGTTTTCCTTAATCTGCCCCAGAGGTTCATGAACAGAAGGAATTGTTCCCTGTGAGGGTGGTGAGGCCCTGGCACAGGGTGCCCAGAGCAGCTGTGGCTGCCCCTGGATCCCTGGCAGCGTCCAAGGCCAGGCTGGACGGGGCTTGGAGCAGCCTGGGATAGTGGAAGGTGGTCTTTAAAGGCCCCTTCCAAGCCGAACCACTGTGTGATTCCATGGAGACCCAGTGGGCTGAACCAGAAGTGGAGGCTGTCCTCCACTGGGCTGTGATGCCCTCTCATCCATCACTGCCTCTCAAAGCTGTAAGCCAGCCCTGTTCACAGGCACAACCAGACACAGGTTGTGTCACATGTCCCCCTGGATGCACCCACCCCCCGACATCCCACCCTACACCTGCACCCCAAAGCAGCCTCCTCTCCCTGCCCTTTGCACAGGGGGGTCATGGGGGCAGCTCCTGTGTGAAAGGGGACAATGCCACACTCAATTCTCCATCATGCAGGCAAACCAACCCTAAGATCTTATGCTCATCCTGACTCCAGAAAAACACAAATAAAAATTAATGTCGTCGGGAGCAAGCAGGGATGGGCAGTGAAGCTCATGGTTGCCTCCACAGTCCAGTTTAATAATTCTCACTATTGCCAACTCCTGCTGTTCAGACAGTGTCTGTCCTGTCTGCAGAGCAGAAACCCACCTCCAACAACCCTGCTCAAGTCCTAAAAGACCTTCTTTCTCCTTTGACCTTCACCAAGGGCAGATTGCACCTCTGCTCTTTAGGTGCATTTGAGTGTGAAGGCATTGGAGAAAGACCCGTGTGAGAACAAAGAGGAGATCGCTTGTGGAAACACATGCTGAAATTAGAAAATGAAATAAACAGCCAGTCCTAAAAGAGAAAACTCCTGCCATAAAGTAGATTTTGAGGGGGGAAAAAAAAAAGAAGAAATGGTTGTGCACTGCCCTGCTTTGCTAAACAGGCAGATGGGACCTGTATTTCTCTTCTGAAACTTTAATGGAAGGATATGATTCTGCTGCGAGCATATTTTATATGCCTGGCGATTAAAGAGGAAGGGAAGGGCATAATTTATAGAATTCTGAAACACAGAGGATAGCTTTCTGGCTGCAATGTTTCTTTATTTTCTTGTTATTCCTCTTATTCTTTCTTCTAGGCTTGTGAAAGGTGACGGATGGGCAGTGGTGGAGACAGAAATCTTCCTATTATATTCACAGGGCAGGTACTGAATCAGCGACCACGGTGGCTACACGAGCTGCACCTCCTCTGAACAAGCCTGAGACACAAAAAAAAGTGTTTCTGTGTGTCCTCAGCCTTTCTACAGCACTTTCCAGCTCCTGCAGCTACCTCACCTCTCTGTAGCTAGCAGGCTTCACTCTTTCAAAGAAGAAATTTGAGCCTTGGCTCGTTCTTGATGTAGATGGGAACATGACATGGCCAAGTTCTAGCCTCATCCGATCCTCCAAATCCTGCATTTTCATGGACAATCTGCCAAACTTTGCCAAGACCCTGGCACTTCCCATCCATCACACCTCAGAGGAAGCAATTACCACCCGTGTTTGCCTAGAGAGACACCTTGTAGACAAAGATCTGGTGGCCAGGAAGGTGCCCAGAACACAGTGGCATGTCCTTGCGGTGAGGATGGCCAGGCACGCACTCAGCTGAATGAACAAAAGTGGTGCCCAGAGGTCATGGGAAGTGAACCTTCCTTTCTATTCATCAATTGTGAGACCACAGCTGGAGCACTGTGTCCAGTCTGGGGTCTCCAGACAGAAATGGCCATTGTGGAGGCACCAAGATGGTCAGTGAGCTGGAGCACACAAGGCGAGGAGAGAGAGGTTTGTTCAGCCCAGAGAAGAGGGCATGAAGGGGATATCTCATTTTTTCATCTACCTACCTAATGCAAAACTATAGAGAAGAAGGAGTCAGACTCTTCTCAGAGCATGAGAAGCCATGGGCAGAAGTTTCAGCAAAGCAAGTTTAGATCAGACATAAGAAAAACATTTTTTGGTAAGAAGCTGGTCAAACCTTGAACCATGAAGCCAGAGAAATGCTGAGATTTTTATCCTTGGAGATGCTCAGAACTCAACCACACAAAGGCATGAGCCTGACTGAGAGATGGAAGTTGGGTCAGGAGTTTTCAAAGGTCCTTTCCACCAAAACCACTCCCCGACTCTGTGCTCCAGTTGTGCAGATAGGGAGCCAAGGCACAGAGCAGATAAAATAACACAACCACAGGCATGCAGGCAACCTGCACCTGAGGCCACATCTCCACAGAGCAACCTAAAGCCCTACCCTCACTGCTTTTGAGTAAATTAAACCCATCACCACAGTGTCTGTGTGTGCTGGGCTTTCTGAGGTCATCTGCTTCCCTGGCAGAAGGTTGCGCTTCTCCTGCTGCAAAATTCCTTGTATTTTTAATTTTTTTTTCAACTTCGGGGCCAATTCAGCAACTCATCTTTCTGCTAAGACTGTCAGTGAAAGCGTCAACTGCATGACTGGTTTCTGTGATGTGGAACCATGCCCACCAAGACTTGGACCAGGACTGTGCAGCCCATTTCACATCAGCCACCATCCAGCCCACACTTGGCAAAAGACTGAAGACAGTATCAGCCATGCCTGCATGACTCCTGGCTTTGGGCCATTTTTCTCCAAGCCTCCGAGCAGCCACGGTATAAATCTTGCTCTTCTTTCACTAGTCTTTGCCGTGACAACACAATCACTTGGCTGCCCATGCCAGCTCTCATTGGGCGTTTGTCAGGGATGCGTCAGTGGAAAAATGAACTCTGTACCCTGGCGAGGAGGGGGAGCAGTTCTTCATGAAGCTAACCACTGCTGCCCTTTCTCAGCTCACACGTTTGCTGCAGGAGGAGTGCAAGTTCTCATGAAATCACTGTGAATATTTACCTCCACCAGGAGCAAATCCATATTCCTGCCTCCCGGTGAATAAGCAGGAAAACCTTGCCCAGATAAATGCAGGGTGAGAGCTTTGCTTCCCCTCCAATACCAGCACTCCCATGCCTAAATATCTCCATGAAATATGTGTACACATCCTTTATTCAGAGCTATATTTACTCTTTAGAAAGAAGACTGCTTGTCCCACTGAAGCCAGAAAGGAGGAAGAAATTCTTTACACTGAGGGTGGGGAGGCCCTGGCACAGGTTGCCCAGAGAAGCTGTGGCTGCCCCATCCCCGAAAATGTTCAAGGCCAGGTTGGACAGGGCATGATAGTGGAAGGTATCCCTGCCCATGGCAGGGGATTGGAATGATGAAAGGTGCCTTCCAAACCAATCTATGATTCTGTGATAGGTCAGATGACTCCTCCGATTCATCTCAGGAATGCTGCAACTCCTGGCAAAACAGAGAAAACCATTCCCTCAAGTTGTAAAACTGAGACTCTCTAGCAATTCTTACATACTACCTAAATGTTTGGGTTTTTTTCACTGTCTGAAAACTCTTTAATTGAATCACTCCAAACTGCGAATCGCAGAGTCTGGTCAGGGGATGCAGGACCCCACTGCGTGCTGGGCAGTGTGGGAACGTACAACCCCAACAACCACCGGCAGGGAGGCCAGGAGGCCAGGAGAGAAGCCAGTGGGGATGGACACGGTGTGGATTCAGCTCAGGAAGCTCACACAGTTACACGGCCATAAGCACGGGAGGGTGGAGACCTACTTCTGTCCAGAGAGAGGGAAGGCAGCCCATCCCCTGCTGAAAGCTGTGGGTGGACATATTGCACTTGGCCAGCCAGAAGATTAAGGCAGGTCCCCTAATTGAACATTTCCCAATGGCAGGGAGACCAAAAAAAACAATTCAAGGGGTGGAAAGAGTGCAGGTAAAACACCACCTGGAGAGAACAGGGTGGGCAGGAGAGGCTCCTCGCAGAGAGGAGCGAGACGAAGGCTTGTGGGGCAGAGGAGGATGCTGGCTGCACCAGCCACCAACTGCTTCAAACACAGGGAGCAGATAACTGGAGTCATGGAGCAGGGTGGGAGGAGGTGAAGGAAGCAGGCAGGAGAGAAGATTACAGGAGCACGAGGAACAACAAAGAGGAGGAAAACGGAGAAGGAAAAAATTATGCAGGGCCTTGAAGGTCAAAAGAGTCAACTTCAAAAGGATTCCTTAAAGACACAGAGCAAATGCCTTTATATTCAATTATTTAGTTTCCACACAAATCTAAGTAGTATGGGGGGTGGATTGACTCCCAGCACTCTATTTGGCACAGAGGGGAGACAAAGTGGAAGGATGATAAGAGAAGTCTGGGACTCTGTTTTTCTAATGGAAGAGACAGGGCTGGAGTTGGCAAGACCCCCTTGCAAAGGATACAGAGTGAAGGGGAGGAGGCTGTTCAGGAGAAGAAGGATGGGAATGAGCAGGTCTTCTCCTTTCTGGAACTGAAAAATGTTAAAAATTGACTTGCTCAGCCTGCAACAAAATGTTTTCCTAAATTCTAGGCATCTGTTTAATCAAAAACACAGCAAACCTTGAGTTAAACAAATCATGCTGCCTGTGAAAGTCAAGATTTTTGCTTTGTAGATGCTGAAATGAAACACTTCCATTTTTTTCACAATTCCACCATTAATCTGACAAAACTAACCCAGATGCAGAGCAGTTCTTTTGTCATCAAAACCTTCACTTTGTACTAAAAAGTATTTAGCTGAATTATCTCTCCTCACTGTACTTAAGGAAGCTAAAGTGAAGTACAAAGCCAGAAGAGTCGGCTCCTCTATCCTGGGGCGTTCAACCCATCGGCAGAGTTAAAATCACTGACAAGCTATGGCAAGCTAATGTCAGTAAAATGGTACCCAACAGGAGGTTTGAAGCCAGCACAGTGAGCTCTACAATAAGTTTCAGTCCATTAAACACCAGGCTTAAGTAAAATATTACAGCAGGTCATGTTTTAAAGCAGACAGAATAGGTGAGGGAATCACTGAGGACCCACGAGGATCCTCTTGGAGGAGAAAAGAAATTCTGTGTTTTTCATCTCCCTGCCCTAATCACCATCACTTTCCTCCTGACTGTATGTGCTTCCTTCCACTCCACACCACTTTTTCCACATGCTCATCCAGCGGTGGATGGCAGCAGACACTTGCGTCACTGAGGCAAAGACATGGTACTGTTCCATCAAGCATTTGCAGGGCCACCACAGGGCCCAACAAGGTGATGACCACTCACACTGGAAAAAACACAGGAAGAAAGTGACTTGGTGAAGGCCATGGAACAGGTCAGTAAAGGAGCCAAGGGTGGAAATCTTGTCCTCCTATTTTTGCCCACCTGTATCCCAAGTGTTTAGTACTTTCCCCTGTTCAGCTTTGACCTTACGAGTTCCCTTAACCTTCTCCTGGCAGTTTCCTAATGGGCAAATAAATCTCTGGAGAGTATCTTAAATTCTTTTTTATCACAGACTGTATCAGTGTGATAATAAGATCAGCCTTCAGACTCCCCATTAAGTCACAGAAGGTGTGGTCATCAGTCATGCTTTTTCCAGACTTAATTGCCAGACAGACACTTTAAGTGGAAAGTCCACCTAATGAGCCCAATCATTAAAACATCCCTGGTCCCTATTTGAGATGGAGAATTATATTACTCTAATAAGGGGGTTGCATCTTTGCCCCCCTATTCAATCATGCGGCACACGAAAGGTGAGACTTCTCCACAAGTTTGCCTTGGATGTCTTTCATTTAAATACGGCCCCCTGCTTCAGGCAAGGAAAAGTAATAAAACTCTTCACAGAAGGAAAACTGGGTGGTTGGAGAAGGTGGCAGCAACCTAAAGGTGAGCAAAGGAGTCACCATTGACGGGGCTGTCACCAGGGTGACACCTGAGGGCTGTCCAGGTGGACACGATGGAAGAGTCACCACTGTGGCTGTGCCAGGGTGCAGAAGATGTGACATCTGTGGTGTGTTTCTGCAAATGGCCATATGGGGATGTAGGAAGTGGGCTCTTCACCCACTTCAGAAGAGTGGGACACCTCTTTGCTAAACAGTTCGAAAGAAATGGCTCCATTTGAAGAAAGAATTGGTTGTGTTGGCCACTATCAGGACCGGCGCCATGTGGGAGAAGCGGCCGGGCAGCTGCCAGGAAGTTGGGAAACTGAGGCAGAGCAGCTCACTGATTCAAAAGCCCTGGCATGGGGCATCTCCAGCCAAAGTGCCCAAAACAGGGATCAGACTGCAAGTCCTCTGCAAAGGGTAATCCACTCCTGCCCTGTCCAATTCTGACAGAAATACTTGCCTTTCCCACCTCTCCATCTCCCACCCCTACTCATCATGCAAAGCTTTGTCTAGGTAAGCGCAGTCTGGGAGCTCAGCCTAGGTAAGACCAGCCCAAGTCCCTGGTGGTCTTCAGCCATGCCAGATGCTTTTGGTTAGAAGCCATCAAGCCCATGGAGGTGCCCCCGTTGGCCGGCCCCCGCCCCAAAGCACCGGCGGTGAGAGCCGCTCCGCAGGGAATCCCAGCGGGAAGCCTGGGCAAGCCTGAGTTACGAGCTGCACATCCAGCAGCGGCTTTGCCAGGTGCTGGGAGCGCTGGTTCAGAGCAATCCCTAATAAAAACAAAAGAAGCACGGAAGGGCGTGTTGCTTTTGGGTAATAATACATCTTAGAACTGCACGGTGAGGCAAAGACAACGCCGCGCCCTAAGCCACCCGAAGGGTGTGGGCATTATACAATGATTCGCCCACACCCAGAACCTCCGACGACAATTAACATCCAGCGCCGCGCAAGGATCAGTAAATACCGTATCTCAAACCAGGAAACGCAGGCTTTTTCCATGTGCATGGGGAAAGAAAAAACCCAAACCAAAGATGTGTCTTAACACGAACATCACCCCGGGCAGATCCGCACCGTCGCTGCGCACGGTGTTTTCCGCCCTTCCCCTGGAAGAAGCCAGCAAAGTCAGTGGCATTCATATTTTGAGTTGTATTAAGGATCAATTTTGGAGTTTTTTCATAATTTCCCTCCTAAAGGAAAAAAAAATAACAACAAAACCAACAAACAAACCAACAAACAGAGATGATGGAACTATTAAAATGCATAATTACATTTTGATAACGACAAAGTCATGCGAGGCACTTAATAGATAATAAAACGACAAGATCTCATCACGCCCAAGCTTATTTTCACAGCTGTAAATCTACTCCTGGTAAAGTCGCCGGGAAAAGATTTTACTACTGAGTAATAATGGAAACAAAATAGCACTTATTAAAGGGAAATGAGAGCAAGAACTCATCAGATGTTGAAAGACAACAGAGAAAATCAGTTTGTTATTAGGAGACAGAAGAAATAACACTGTTCTGTTGGTCTGAGATATCGGCAGCGAGATGTGTTGGTTATTAACAGAGATCCCACTTTTTTTTTTCCCCTAAACCACAGTGCATTTGCTGTGATGCTCATGAAAACAGCAATTAAAGATGCAGCTCTGGGGTTGCACCTCCAGGAAAAGCAAAAAAAAGCAGCAAAATGAAAGTGTCTCCAGATCTATTCCTAATAATTTCTCGGGTCAGGGAATTCAAGTTGTTTTTCCAACATAAATTCACCTGTTCGTGTAAAAAAAAAAAAAAAAAAAAAAAAAAAAGAGATGATGATTGTGATAAATCTACTTTCTGAGTGATCCTAGGAAAAAGGCGGTGGCTTTGAGTCCGTGGGAGGATGGAGCTAGCAGAGTTACCATGTACCTCTGCCCAAAAAAGGGAGGCTCAAAGCCTTCCGGGGGCCAGGTGGTGCTCCCAGGGAGGAATGGTTGTTGCAATATTAATGAGGGAGGAGACAGGACCACCAGGGACAAATGAAATATATATTCCTGGCTGGCACAGCAGAGACAGTTCGGGTAGCTCAAGAACAAGGGGGTCATGCTGGATGTGGCTATTTGCCCTCGGGGCAATCAATTGGGGCAGATCAGGAGCTGTTTGTACAGATAACAAAGTCCTGCTTGAATTTCTGAATCCTGAGAGGGGGCTGGAGAAAAGATGGATTTTGATTCTCCAGCTGCAGCACTAAATAACAGGAGTGAGACATAGCCCTACCAGTGCACATACAAGCAAGGAAATAAAAATATCCAATATTATTGTTTACTGATGATGGCTCGGAGCATGTTCAGATCTGACTAAGTTTCTACTGGGCAAGGTTTTATTATCATTATTATTATTACTATTACTACTACGATGATGACAATTACTGTTATTATTACTATTGCTATTAATTGAAGTGACCATTCAAACTGCACCAGTGTCTTACAGCTACAAGCTGGGTGCTCATTCCCTTAAAGGCACTGTGTAAGTGAGACCAAGGGAGGAATAATCCGTTCCTAAATGCTTGTGCTCCAAAGAAACAGCGGGAGAAAAAAGAGATCGCCTGTTTTGTACAGGAGAGGAACAGAGAGACTCAGTGATTTGCAAAGGCCATGGATGAAGCCCTTGGCAGAGCCAAAATTGCACTCTAGACAGCACTCTGTCTAGACTATCAGCCTGAACTAGTTCTCATCTAAGGCTCAGCTTTATCCCAAGGATTGAGGCAGCCTAAAGCTCAGAGGGGCTCCAGGTCAGGGCCACCCCATGGGCTCTGATGGGGACAAACTTTTCGTAGCAGGGGTGGTGTGGTAGGACAAGGGATAAAGGTTTTAAACTAAAGAAGAGGAGATTTAGATTAGATACGAGGAAGTTTTTCATAATGAGGATGGTGAGACCCGGGCACAGGTTGCCCAGAGAAGCTGTGGCTGCCCCATATCCGTAAGCGTCCAAGGCCAGGTTGGATGGGGCTTGGAGCAACCCAGGATAGTGGAAGGTGTCCCTGCCCATGGCAGGAGGGTTGGACTAGAGGACCTTTAAGGTTCTTCCAGCCCAAACCATTCAGCAAATCCCATATGCCAGGTGGTTGCCATGTGCTGAATCTGGTGCCCACAGCCCATGGTTGGTGGCACCAGCCCAGCAGCCAGGTGGCTCAGCCCATCACTGGCAGTGTTTTGGCACCTGGCAAAGCCAGAGGATGTTGGTGTGCACCAGGACAGAGTAAATCACCCACAAGGAGTTGGGATTGGCAGGTCTGGGCTGGTGGCATCACTCGGCACCTCCACAGTTCAGCTGGGATTTTCACTGGACAAAACCAAAATGATGCGGCCATGAAAGAAGAGTGGGATTCCAGGGGAAAACAGGGATAGTCAGAGAAGCTGGGAATGACAGCTTGTTGCATCTACCACCCAGCCTGGCAGGGTGCTGTGGAAAGGACAGGGCAGGGAAGGTTTTGCATGCAAGAAGGGACACTCAAAAAGAAGTACCAACAAAGTGAGGCTCTTAAAAATATAAACAGTTTTAGAGAACAAACACAAATGGCGTGCAAGCTAAAAATAAGCAGCAGCAAGTGAAAAAAAAGGATTAAAGGAGCCCGAAAGAAATAGTGAACAGCAAATTGCAGGGAATTGTTCGGCAAACAATAAAACGCTCCTCGCCATCTCCCTGCAAAAGGCAGATGGCACTGGGAGAAAGCAGCCCCCGACAAATGATAGCTGCAAAAGGGGTGAAGGAGGGGGGGGAGAAATTTCAGACCTGGCAGATTTGTTAAGTGGTAATTTTCCCTCTGTCTGTGCAGAAGACAAAGGGGAGGGAAAGCTCCCCAAGACAGGGATTGTATTTCACTCCGCGGTTGAGAAGGCTTTCGAGTGTCTGCAGATAGCGGCAAGAAATGGTCCTAAAAAGATTAGAGCTCTTAAGGTAGGGCAAAATACTATATCCAGACAACACACTCGAGTTTTAATGACAGTGGGGAGAGAATTGAGTGAACCATTGTCTGCTGCCTCTAGGAAACCAAAAACTTAATTTGAAACAGCACAGGCTTGAGCTGGACTTTTCTCACAGAAAGGCTTTACTCCTGCCCTCTAAGCATCACTTTTTATCCTCGACACATATTTTTCATTCATCTTTCTCCCACAGCCAACACAAGTTTAGGAAGGGTCTTCCAGGTTTTTAGAGTGATTTGGGTAGCTTGGCTTTCAGCATCTCCCTGTCTGGAACGCACCTCTTCTCACTGCATCCCTCTTGCTAGGCCATTAACCATGTTTATGGATAACATAACATAATTAGGATAACAGGATATTAACCTGAGGGATGAAAAAGGAACGTGGCTTCTGAGAGATGCATAGCGAATGTGCTGGAAAAGAAATTCACCCTGGGTTTCCCAAGTCTCAATCCCCAGACCATCCCCTGCCCTTCCTACCTCTGATTCCACTGTGGGCTCACTATGTTGGATGGGCCAATTCCCAGTGGGTGCAAACGAGCAGAGCTTCCACACAACCCATTTTTACACTGGGACCAAGACCAAGCATCACATCCAGCCTTAAATCACAGAATCGCAGTATCGTTTAGGTTGGAAAAGCCCTCTAAGATCATCAAGTCCAAGTGTTAACCCAGCGTGGCCAAGGCCACCCCTGAATTTTGACTGGATTGGGAATTTTGTGCCTCCCCAAGAAAATGAGGCTGACTGCTACGACCCCACAGTAACCAATGTGCCCCGTGGAGGTTACCAGGACTCCTCTGGCACCGCCTGGCTTGGGACAAGGACAAAAGAGGGCACTGCTTTGCTGCCAGCCTCACGGCTGCATATTCCAGGGCAGGGGGGGCATCGCTTCTACGTCATCCCCACCAGCCCCATCTCCGGCAGGTGACACCGAGGTGGCTCTGCCATCCCCCATCTCAACTCCTGCATCCCCCACCCACAGACTTTTGCTGCAGGGACCCCCCTGACCTTGCCCGGGGCTCTGTTGCTAAGAATAAAGCAGAGGGCTGTGCTGTGCTGGCACGCGGCGGGATAATTGCAGGGAAGTGGCTGCTGCAGCCCAGCGACCGCAGTAATTGGGCATGGGCCATCCTGCAGTCAGGTTTCCCGTGCTATTATCCCCTTATTAATAGAAACCAAATCTACCTTTGCACAGGCAGCACTGTGAGCCTGGAATTATGCGGTGTGGGGCTGCAGGGAGGCATTCGCGGTATCCCTGCAACAGCCTCAGCCCTTCGCCACCCAAGGGGTGGGTCCTGGCAGGATCCACAGGATGCTCCCGCCCAAGTCGTGGCAAAATCCCAGCCACAGAGGCCCAAGGTCCCCTGCGGTCATTGGAAAGGTGAATGTTAGACTCAGCCACACGATGGTTGCCCTCACGGAGGCAGGTGAGCAAGATTTGTTCTATTAACTAATTAATCCCAGCAGCATCCCTCCAAGGTATGGCAGGGAGTATTAATTTCATCTCCCAAGGAGGAAAGCTGAAGGTCAGAAAGGCTTGAATTTCTCCTTGCCCACCTGGATGGGGTATGGTGGGGGCCACAAGCCCCCATGGATTTAGGGCTGGAAAACAATGCACAGCACCTCGGCTGGGATGCTCTTGCCAGGGTACCACAGGATGTTGAATGTAAAAGAGGCAGAAGTGACAGCATCATTTTAAAGAGAATCAACCCACAGTGCCAGGGCTCTTTTTGCTGGAATATGTGAAAGCAAAGTGCTGATTCCTGAGACACCCAAGGACAAGGTGGAAGTCTCTGCAGGGGCTCCCAGGACTTCCCTGTCAATGTGGTCATCTGGCTTTCCATGGCCAGGACTAACATGGGTACTTCTCCCCATCCCTGTCTTATTCCAGGATAACTTCCTCTCTGAAGCTTAACTTGGAAACAGTCCTGAATAAAATGTGTACCTGATCATGACTTTTTACCTGCCTCAGGAAGCAGGAAGCAAGGTGTGAGTCAGGATTAAAGCTGGAAAGTAGATTAAGTGCCTCTGTCCGAAATGCAATCAACAATGAAAACAGCAAGGTCTGGTTAGGCACTTTTTTTTTTTTTTCATTAAAGTTAAGGTCTTCAGGACCATCTGAATCTTGTCTCAAACTTGAGATTTTCTTTGAAACTTACAAAGTGAAGGGTTTGATGAAGAGCAGCTGAGGGAGCTGGGAAAGGGGCTCAGCCTGGAGAAAAGGGAACTCAGGGGGGACCTTCTGGCTTTTCCAACTTAAACAATTCCGTGGTTCTGTGATTCCCCAGTGATGCTCACTTCTACCTCCCCCAGCATCCACGGCAGGCAAAGCCCAGCAGATGATCTCCTACAGAACAATCTTAACCATGAATGTCAATAAACTCAAGACTGACACAAGGATTTATCAACCCAGAGTATTTCCATGCTTCCCTCTTTCTCTCCACCTCTTCTTCACCCAGCTTTTAGCATTCCTCATTTCAGCAATTAATCCCAGCCTTTCTGAAGAGGCTGAATCCTACCAAGCTTGAAACCAAGTCCTCACAGAGCCAAATCAGCACAGATGTGCCAGAGAGCAATGCAGATGGTTTTTCCTTCCCCTGAAACTCGAGACTTTGCTTCTGCTCAGTGCTGTGGTGTTTTGCAGACTGGGGATGTCAGGAGCATGTCCCTTCCCCATATGGCAAGCGAGAAATCACCCTGGGAAGATTAAAGCAGAGAGAGGAGACCTGGGTTGCCTCCTGCATTTTTCAGCCCTTCTCCATCCCTTTGTGCAACTATGTAAGGGATGAAAAGAGTCAGGGAAAATAAATAATACATGGACGTTGAAATGTGTTGCCAAGGCCACCTCCAGGATGGATCTGTACCCTCTGGACAGCTGCCTGCTCCTGCCCTGGAGAGATGTCACTGGGAGTGAAATGGAGCTCCTGGGCAAGACGTTGTTCCAGAGTGATGCATCAGGAAACCTTGCGGGTGACAGAAACCGTAATTGCTGTGCTTAAACTTCACTGGCCCATTCCACCCCCGTGAAACTCAGCTTCGCTGCTGATTTCAGCAGAAGAGGGAGGGATGTGCCCCTGCCAGGGCAGCTGGGATTGCTAGGGACAGCTCACTGTTGGGGTGCACTGTGTGCTGGAAGAGAGACAGGCCCTGAGGGCTGCAGAGAGAGCCTCTTTCCTGGACCCAGAGGTGACCCTGGGAGTGCATCCAGGTCACCGGGGATGGGCTGAGAGAGGATTGTGGGTTTCTGGACAGTGCTGGGCCTATGAGATGTGATAATTGTAGTTTGTGACCTTATAGGGTATTGTTTACCTGTTACCATAATAGGCAATGTCTGTGCACTACCCCAGGTGATTGGGGGACACTGAGGTGAACATCTTTCCTGTTTATATGATGTGATATCCTGTTGGGTGCTGGTATTTAGGGAATATTCACTGCGCAATAAAGGCTTTGCACTTTTCCATCTTGTGTGCGGAGTCCATGCCCTTGCGTGATTACTGCAGCTCACCCCAAAGCCTGAGCAAAGCCCCACTGCCTGAGCAGAGGGCTCCTGGTAGCCCTGGGGCCTCGTGGATGCTCTGGCTTCCATGAGGACCTGAACAATGTTCTTCATCCTCCCCAACAGCAGCCCAAACCAGGTGCAGAGAGCCAGCAGCCTGAAAGAAAAGGGATGTTAGACCCAGTGTCTTCTTGGGGTTCAGGGCAGCAGTGTCTTGTGTGCAGAGGCTGTGGAGACCCCAAGGGAGCTACACTGCATCCCACCAGCTCCATCCCCAAGCCCTTACTCAACATCAGCTTGGCCACATCTGCCTCTGTTTTTCTCAGCAACCCCCCAACAGCTCTATGGCTCTGTAGCATCAAGAGATAACACACCTGCCACTCCAACTACATAACTGGAACGCAAAATAAAAGGTACGTGGTGTGGCTGGATACAGCAAAGACCACGACGTGAGCTGCCCTGACTCACATCATGGAGAGCTGGCTGTGCCAAGAGTGCCAGCAGCCCACTGGAAGGGCTCCTGTCCCCAGTCTGTCCTTTCCATGGGTCAGGAGGTGAGGCATCACCCCTGGAGCAGGATGCCTGTCCTCCAGCAATGACACAGAAGTGTCCAGCCCTGATGCACAAGGACACCAGGAGGTGCCCGGGGTGCTGGGAGGTGACGGTGAGGAGTGGAGGCATTGAGGGGGCAGCTTCCAACCTTGCTGTGATGGAGAGGTCCAGGCACACCCCTGCCTCACTGCTGCTGCCTGGAAAACAGCCGAAACAGCCCCAGCAAAGCACTCTGCAACCCACGAAACCCCCTCTCCTCTCCTGTGCCTGCTGCAGAGGGCAGCTGGAGGGGCTCGGGAGACACAGCACACAGGGATGCTGCAGGGACTCCTAAAATGAGATGCGCACAGATAGTCTAATGTCTCTGCAAACCCCCCCTCACACGTCTGCCAAGATCAGAACTGGCTACAAAGATTGAGGATGTTTTTTGAGAAATATTAGCTATAGCTGTTTGCACGCATTCGCCTTACAAAGCGACTGGGAGAAGCGGGGGGAAATACCCTTCTTGTTTAGCACAGAAATATAGGTAACAATTATGAGGCAATAATTGATTCATCCGATAGTTTATTAACTGGATTTGGGGTGTGCAAGTGACAGGCTCTGCAGCCAGCCTTTCATGTGACACGTTATTAAAGGCTCTTTTTCTGGCTCCGAAAGGCAGTGGCTGGAAGATCAAAGGTCAGACATTTCAAGAAGTAAATTGGTTTAATGTGGCTGCAGATAGCCTCGCAAAAACCTAATAAATATGCAGTGAAATGTAAGGAGAGAAAATTGTGGACAAGAGAGACAATTACTTTGAAACCAGGATAAGAGCAGCGCAGGCTCAAATTAATCAGCGTTCGGGCTCCTTCTCTCTGTCTCAGGATTTAGTATTCAGAGCAGGAGCCCAGCTGATGGTGGGATCTGCTGCGGGGAGCACTGGTACCCAAAACCTGCTGGGGGAAGATGCTCAACTCCAATCCACAGCTGGAGTGGTGGTGAGAACCATCCTGGTTTTCCAGGTACACCTGAGACCCACAGCAAAGGATGTTCGTGAGCACCACAGGATTTTGTGGTGGCTGGTGAACAGATTAGCACTCCAAGGCTGAATATTCTCCTATGATAACAGGCTGGGAGAGCTGGGGATGTTCAGCCTGGAGAAGAGAAGGCTCCAGGGAGACCTCAGAGCCCCCAGCAGGGCCTAAAGGGCCTCCAGGAGAGCTGCAGAGGGACTGGGGACAAAGGATGGAGGGACAGGACACAGGGAATGGCTTCCCAGTGCCAGAGGGCAGGGACAGATGGGATATTGGGAAGGAATTCCTGTCTGTGAGGGTAGTGAGACCCTGGCACAGGGTGCCCGAAGAAACTGTGGCTGCCCCATCCCTGGAAGTGTCCAAGGCCAGGTTGGATGGGGATTGGAGCAACCTGGGACAGTGGAAGGTGTCTGTGTCCCTGTCCCAGGGGAGGCCAGAACCAGGTAATCTTGAAGGTCCCTTCCAAAAAACTGTTCTGTGTTTCTATGGTTTTATTTTGTGACCCTGTGGGGAGTCCTTGGTGTGTCCAAGTAGGTTCATGGCAGCACTGGAACATCAACTCACAGCCCAAACCCCATTATCCATTGGTAAAAAATGAACACAGAAGGGCTTAATTATAAGAATCAATGCTTTGAGCTCATCTCATTTTTTGCTCGATCTCTTGACGTTTTCAGAAACTTGCCTCACTTATTTTTAAACTCCAGATAGTGATATCTGAATTACCTGGGGGTTTTTGTTTGGATTTCTTGGAATGCTTTAACTCTAATAACCTCTAAACACTCACGACGCAGGATTTCTTTGCTAAAAAGTCACAGGTTCACTCCTTTTAATTGCAGGTGGGAAAACACCCACTCCAGTTCTCCAGTCTGGAAAGGGGCTTCCCGCACGAAAGCAAAGCACAATATTCCCAGTACAGCTAGAAACAGGAGCAGAGGAAACCAATCCATGAAACAAAATGCCTGGGACCCCCCAGGCAAGCCAGTAAGGAGACAGCCTCATTATATTCCCTCTGCAGGTCACCTTCCCCAGCTGATCCATCATGGTTTACTACGGCCCCACGGGACAGGCCGAGAGAGATCGAGCAGCAGGGTCTGTCTGTGATTTAGCAACGCCAAGCCTCGCCTGCTCACCCTCATGGGGACCTTCTGTAAGCACCTAAAGGTTGGGACCCAAGGGCTAAGCCACTCAGTAGAATCACAGGATAATTCAGGTTGGAAAATGCTGCTGAGTCCAACCGTTCGTGCCCCCAGCGCTGCCCAGCCCAACACTGACCCACGTGCCCCAGGTGCCACATCCACACGGCTTTTAAATCCCCCCAGGGATGAAGATGCCACCACTGCCCTGGACAGCTGTGCCAATGCCCGACCACTCATTCTGTGAAGAAAATTTCCCAGTATCCAACCTGAGCCTCCCCTCGCCCAGCCTGAGGCCGTTCCCTCTCCTCCTGTCCCTGTTCCCTGGGAGCGGAGCCCGACCCCCTTCCCGGCTGCCCCCTCCTGTCAGGGAGTTGTGCAGAGCCACAAGGTCCCCCCTGAGCCTCCTTTTCTCCAGCCTGAGCCCCTTTCCCAGCTCCCTCCTCATCAGATTTGTGCTCCAGACACTTCCTGACCTCTACTGCCCTTCTTTGGACGTGCTCCCGCATCATCAGCCATGTTCTCCCATGGCTGGGCCATCATGGATGAATGGGATCCCTCTGACCACCACGTCCCCATTCATGGCTGGACCCCTCTGCCCAGAATGGAGCTTGCACCCAGAACAGCACTGACGCCTCCCTGGTGAGGAAACCTCGTGAGGAGCCTTGGGGATGAGGCAGAGAGGGACAGCTGGTGCCACCTGTGTCCTGCTGGCCAAGGGACAGTTCAAAGAGAACCCACCCTTCATGGGTCAGCAACAAGGAGAACTGATGGGACATGGACCTCTGCACCTGCAGCCCACACAGGCAGCTCTTGCCCTGAGTTATCTGTGTGTATATTGCTCTGCCATAAATCAGGAGCCCTAACACTGTAATTTGTATCTGAGGAACTTGGAGCAATTACAAAATCAGCCCAAACACCATTTGTTTCACAAGATTTTTGCCCTTAGTTAGCACTGTCGTTCTGCTTTAATTGCACTGTAATTAATTGCAATAAAACTGTTTGGAAAGTGCATGTGCAGAGTGGAAAGGCTGGAATATTGCAACCTGACTCCTCTGTTGCAGCCACAAGCATAAAATCTGTCATCCTCTTCCCATACAACACTTAGCATTCATTTTACCACCTTGCATCCAGAGGATCTCCAAGACCCCTCAAAGCCAGACCAAGACTCACGGAATGCAACTACTGACTTACTTAACATCCAGGGAAATTAGGGCTCAGAGGAGCTAATCTCTTTAATTTCTCTTCAGACGTGACTAAGAGGGTATAAATTGCCCGGGGTAAACCAGGCCTGGGCCCGGATGTAAATCACAACCCTGCAACACTCAGAGGTTCTCACATTCCCTTGCAGCTCCCAAAGCCGCCCAGCACCTTGAAGAGGCTGGGATCTGCCTCCTGTCCACGGAGGAGGGTGCCTCACCCATAAATTCAACATGAAGCAAAAGACCTCCCTAAAGACAGAAGGCAGTGAGACTTGAAAGTGATAATATCCCATCCCTGGCAGTGTCCAAGGCCACGATGGACGGAGCTTGGAGCAACCTGGGCTAGTGGAAGGCGTCCCTGCCCATTTCAGGCGTGTGGAATAGACGATCCTTAAAGTCACTTCCAACCCAAACCATTCTACAACAAAGGAAAGCAAATCTGACCCATTTCTTTCACAGTCCATCCCTTTTTAGCACCCAGCTGTGGCACAGAGGTACTAATCCCAGCTGAGGTGGTCTTCCAGAGCCCCCTCTCAGCTGGCACTCAGTCCCTCAGCACAGACTGCAACAGCAGCCATAATGCAATTGCTGGGCAATCACTTGGAAATGAGAAGCCACCAAATCCATCCACAGCTGCCTTGAGTCTCATCCCCTGAACGATTATTTCTGTGCAGGGAAGGCAGCTGCACCAGAAGTCTGCATTCGTGCAAGGCTGGGGAGAAGGTCTGGAGGGACACTGGAGACAGGGATGAGCTGATGTGGTTTATCTCCTCTCACACCCCCTCAGTGAGTGGCCGGGGCAGTAACTTGCTGGGAAGGCAGGAGGGGACATTTCCCATTTTGAAATTGCTCAGCACTGGTAACAAAAAACTTATTTTTTTCAGCTAAATAGACTTGCAGAAAAAAATATGCTCTTGCTTTTCTTCCCTCTGCTGTTTTCTTTTTCCAGTTTCTTCTTTTCTCTCTTCTCTTCTCTTCTCTTCTCTTCTCTTCTCTTCTCTTCTCTTCTCTTCTCTTCTCTTCTCTTCTCTTCTCTTCTCTTCTCTTCTCTTCTCT
>RAHM01000509.1:123230-182781 GCA_003713295.1 Parotia lawesii | reverse complement strand
CCTCTCCTCTCCTCTCCTCTCCTCTCCTCTCCTCTCCTCTCCTCTCCTCTCCTCTCCTCTCCTCTCCCTCTTCCTCTTCTCTCCCAAAGCCACAGGGTGGAGAAAGGACCCAAATTTTGCTTGAAGGCAGCAGTGCCAGCACAGGGGCTGTGGATCCACCTCTCTGGCCACCCACCCGGCCCCATGGTGTGACACAGCATAAGGGAATTCCATGGCAGAGTTGAGGATGCACCTGCTTGGAGGAGCTCACGGCAACAGGAGGCCAGCCAGGGACCGGGCAGGCAGCAGCAGGGGGTCCAAAGGCAGCAGCAAAATGATTGGGATTATCCCAGCAGCAGTAGCTCTGGAAGATCCAGCTGATCTAGGAGACCTCCCAGGCACATGCCTAGAGAGCCTGGGGTTTGGCTGAGGATCTGCTCCATCAGCTTCAACTCACCTTGGCAAAAGGTGCCCAGATACCATGGTGACGGGCTCGGCAGGGATAAACACTGAACATGGGTGTGGGTTGTTTGCATAGCTAGGAAGCTGGCTGGTCTCCATCCCTCCACCCTGCCTCCTCCCAGCAGTGCCAGGACCTCAATTCAAAGTGGTCTCCTTCCTTCCCCTGGGCTGGATCATCCGCGGGCAACACGGAGGCACTTCCCAAACTGGTTCCCTGCTAGGCAGGGCAGGGTGGGGGCCGGCAGTGCTGGGCTGCTGCCTCTCCCCAGGAGGTGGAAGTCATTTGATGGTCCCAACATCTGCCTGAAACCACATGGAGACAGCGCAGAGACTTCATGGTGTGGACATTCCCTCCTCCTTCTCCTTCTCCTTCTCCTTCTCCTTCTCCTTCTCCTTCTCCTTCTCCTTCTCCTTCTCCTTCTCCTTCTCCTTCTCCTTCTCCTTCTCCTNTCCTTCTCCTTCTCCTTCTCCTTCTCCTTCTCCTTCTCCTTCTCCTTCTCCTTCTCCTTCTCCTTCTCCTTCTCCTTCTCCTTCTCCTTCTCCTTTCTCCTTCTCCTTCTCCTCCTCTTCTGCAGCTGCCAAGAACTTCAAGTCCCTTGCAAAACCAACAGCTGGGATATGGCGTCCTCTCACCCACCTCAAAAAAAGTCACTCAGGACCACCACACACCCATTCCTCAGGTGCAAGACCATTTTTCTGAGGAACAGGGAAGAAAGCAACCCAAGAGCAGAGAGAAATAAATCTATAATTAAGGCAAGCTGCCCACATGAGCGATACTTGAGAATCATGCAGACCTGTGAGCAACGTTGCCATCAGGCACGCAGCTCCTCTCAGGCTTCCAGTAAGGAATAAAAAAGCTCTGACTAATATAAAGAGGCCTCCAAATCATTCTTGGCAGAAGCATCCCAGCCTCAGATCCCCTCCCTCTATTCATCACTAAAGCTCTCTTAGGCAAAGGAAAATAAACTGTGCAGCTACCTTGCTGACCTGACCTGCAGCAGGGTGCAGCTGGGTGCTGGCTGCCCCTTCTCCAACATCGAATGCCGATGTAACAGCGTATTTTATACATACATTAATTTATATATTGTATGGAAATTTATAGTATGTACTATGCACAAAAAGATACATTATATGGGTGTATATATGTATAAATACATATTGTGTTTATATAAAATATTTACATACATATATGTATATATATATAAAATAATACAAATATTAATGGGAATAACACCACGTGGATGAGACCCATCATGATTCTGCATTCCCATCTCCATCCTGCCAGGAAAACAGGGGCACTGGCAGGGGCAGGGATGAGCCCTCCCATCACTGCCTGGTTTCCAGGATCGTACACACACACTCTCAATAATATCGCGTTTCTCTGCGGTCTGAGATCCTTCACCTCTTCTAATTAGTTCCAAGTGTATAAAGGCATTCCACCAGGGACACTTAATGGGAAAAAGACCAAGGACTATGAACTGGGCAGGGAAGACTCCAGTTTTGAAACTATTTTAATAACTTGTTATTTAATTAAGAGCAATAGCTCTGAAATTATGTCAGTGAAACTTGCTACTTATTTATTAATTAGAGGAGGAATTTCAAAGGAGGCTCCTGGAGACTTAGGTGCTGGACAGCCTCGGGCTCGCTGGAAAATCCCACGTTTCTCCAGCTAATGCTTGCTCAGTGCTCAAACACGCTGGGTCTGACTCCCCACTGCCTGGCACCTGAAGTAAACAGTGTCAAGCACAGGCAAAAAGTGACTGTTAAGCGCTGCCTGTTCTGGAGCAGGGGTTTGGAAAGTCCTTGCTGCAGTGGTGGGAGTGATGGAAGGCATTGGAAGACCACGGAAAGACCACAGAGCACCTCCTCTACCTCTCCAGGAGTCTTGCTGGGCCGTCCTGGTGTGGATACATCAGGATATGTGCCGAGAAGCCTGTAAAAGGTTTCCTCTCTGGTGTGGGGTGCTGGAGATGCTGAAGGCACAAGGGGTTGGCCATGCCCATGGTATCACTCCCTGCAAACAGCTCTCGGATAGACCCAGCAACGTCAACATCCTCCCAGGAGGAGAAACTCCTCTCTGATTCCACTTCCACCAAGGAGAGAGCAGGGAAAAGTCCTATTCGGCTTCATTCCCCCAAACACTGCACCTGAGTGAACTGGAAGGGGGTTCCACACCCCCCTTCCGAGGGCAGAACAAGCTGCAGGTCCCCACACGGCCGCGCCGAGTGTTTCTGTCCACCCGACGAGCGCCAGGGAGCAGCGCCGGGATGGCCGAGCGCCGGTTCCTCCTCTGCCGAGCACATTCCTCCCCTCCTGTTTTCATTCAGCCCAACCTTAAACAAAACCAGCGCTGTTGTTTTTATCCGCGGCGTGGATAAAAAATTGCCTACATGGGGTCAGCTGGAGAGGGGATTTGTGCTGCTGAAACAGCGTTTCATCTCAAGAAGGAGCTGTTAAAAACACAAGCGCTTAACTAGGTGTAACACACTGTCCTGCTGCATCCCATTTGCCAGTGAAGAAGCAAAAAGTTCCCAAGATAGACTGAGATCTACACCCAAGCTCCAGATGCGGGGTCTCCAGATAAAGGACCTGCGGCTTCCACATGCAAGCCCCGCTTGCAGCACGGGCAGCGGGGAGCAGGTCAGCTTGAGCTGGGCTTAACCCTGCACCAAGCATCGACCTCCTCCCAACCATGCTTCCCAGCATGTCTTCAATCACAATTTCTCTGCCAGCACTAAATCTGCCGAGACATTTTAACTATTCAAGAGGAGAATGGGATTTTTTTCCCACAAGTTTTCTGCAAGAAACAACTGAAACAAAAACTCCTTCAGCACAAATACTAATACAAAAGTATCAAAAATATATAATGGGATATGATATGTATTATCTTGTATTATTATAGACATATATTTCTATCTATTATATATTTCCATCTACTAAAATATTTCTATTAATATATATTCCTATTCTACTCTATTCTTTCTATTCTATTCTATTCTATTCTACTCTATTCTATTCTATTCTATTCTATTTTAAATATTAATCAACTGCCTCATGAGATCTCTTCTGCTTTCCCAGCTGGACATACTGGCAGATCTGTTTTTGCACTGGTATTTCCTATCTAAAACAAATAAACATACAACTAAGCTGGACTTCAAAAAAAAAAGAAAAAAAAAGCCCCGAGAATTGAGAGGTTGTATCGTACAGGTGTTGATGTACAGCCAAAATCTCCGGGCTTGGTAAAGATTCAAGATACCAAGGAAAGAAATCAGACAGAGATTCACGGGTTTGAGTTCAAACAGCAATTAAGAACGCAAGTAAATGGCGATAGATTAGTACAGAGGATCGCTACGACACGCCAAAGGCTTCCAACATGAGCACGATTAGCCTCCGAGCAATAAATTCAAGTGCCTTCCCCTCCCCTCAACACCCCGCAAAACCCCTAAAAGCCGGGGGGGGGGGGGGCGGGGGGGCAGAGGAGGGGGTTTAAAGACTAAAAATCACACATTTCAGAAACCAAAAATACAGCATCTGACCCACCTTCCCTCTCCAGGTGCCGACCCTCGTCCTCCCCTCGGCTGCCGTGGCTGCGCGGGGACTCCGGCAGCGTTGCTCCCCGGGTGTCTGCAGCCAAGCGGAGATTGTCATTGATTTGTGTGCAGAAAGTTAAGCCTTTCTAGGAGCGGTTGGGAGAATTCACTCCCACCACTCCCTCTAAACCAAAAGTATTTGGCACCAAGCCCTCCTCGTCCACCTGTACTATTAAGGTCTAAACAACACACGGGACACGGACTGATTTTTACCAGATCTGTTCAAGTTTCCTTTTTTAAACCGGCACACAAAGTTCTTCAGAAAGAAAAACTTGGGGGGTTGTTGTGGTTTTGATTTTTTTTTTTTAAAGATTTTTTTTTTTCAAAATCTCATTTTTCTTAAAGCAGATTTATCTCATTCTTTTTGTTCTCTGCTCAGTGAAACAAGCCCCTCCCCGGTCTAACTGGCGACCCCCCATTTGCCCCCACAGAGGTCACTCCGTGGTTGACTTTCCTATGATCTGCTCCACTTCCCCTGCAAACCGTGCACCCATCTGAGACGGGTAAATCTGAGGAGGGGGGTGAATACCACCTCTTTTGAAAAAAGAACTGGCTGTAATTTAACTAAAAAATCAGGTTTGCACATGAATGACCCAAACAAGCAAGAAGATGGAGGCAAAGTCTCTTCAAACGGGGAGGCTGTTTACTCAATGCCCCTGTCACTGAGTTGTCCTGCTGACTAGACCCCAACCCAGGTGTCCAATCCAAGTGACTGAAAAACCTTCCCAAGTGCCCAGTGTGGCGCTTCCAAACCCCACCCCCAGCACTCAGGCTTGGAAGACAACTCCTGGCCACCTCAACTGCACCAGACAGCCAACAATCCCATCCCACACGCACCTCCCATGGCCCCTGGCCACAAGGATGTCCCCAGAGGAGGATTCACCCCTCGGGAGCCCGTCTCAGCAGCCATGAGCAGCCTCGCCTGGCTAAGCCCAGCTCGCCGGCGTGTGCACAACCCCAAAAGGGCTGGTCATCGTGTTGAGTGATAAATAACTGGGCTCTCCCCTCTCCTCCTTGATGGGTGCCCTAGGGAGCAGCTTGTTCTTGAGATTCTGCCCCAAACGAAGCGGTCACACTGAATAAAACACTGCATTTCATAAAATACTAGTTCCTTTCTGGCACAGGTATAATGACAACAAGGAAATGCGTGTTTTTTGTTAATACAATAAATCCGATGAGAGCAGCTGGACACCGAGTTCCACTTACACGCCTTTCTGATGGTTTTCCTCTAAAGAAGCACATTAAAAAAAAACCCCAAATCACAACCAAAATTGTTTATACAAGGGAAATCTTTCTGAAGCACGAGGCAAAATCAAGTGTAAGATAGCCTGGGGCAACCTGGCACTCCCAGACACAGCTTGGAAGAGCTCCGTGCTCGGCGCACGGTTACTTTTGAAACTTTTATTACACGCTTTCTCAGTCCGTAGGAAAAAAAACATTAATGCTGTTTCCATCCCCACACCCAAACCACTATCTGCAGCTCCTCTGACTACTGGGTTTCTAAGGAGTGTCTGGGTAAATCAGTAAATGAAGTCGGAGTGAACAATGTGTCTGGCCCCAGATAAGGGCAGAGCAAAACTTGGGCAGCATCCAGTGACTGTCAAAGTCGGCATGGAGAGGAACACCAATTGCCACCCACTGCTTTTCCTGGTACTCCCGTAGCCAGCATCCCCTGTGGGATGGGAGAAACCAAGCAACCACCCACCCAAGCTCCTCAAGCACAAAATCATGCTATTCTTCATTTCCCACAAAACCTACTTCTTTTTTTTTTTTCCCCATCGAAAAGATTTGCCTCCATCAATTCACCAAAGCCAATGAGTTGAAGAAAAAATTACACCTGTCCCAAGCTAGCAAAGCATGTTGTTCATGGTGCTGCTTCTCAAAACTGTTTATAATCAGGGTGTATGGAAATGTCCTCAGCACTATGGAGGTGTAAGAGCATGTCCAGGGAAGGGAATGGAGCTGGGAAGGGGCTGGAGCCCCAGGAGCGGCTGAGGGAGCTGGGAAAGGGGCTCAGGCTGGAGAAAAGGAGGCTCAGGGGGGACCTTGTGGCTCTGCACAACTCCCTGACAGGAGGGGGCAGTCGGGGAGGGGGTCGGGCTCCGCTCCCAGGGAACAGGGACAGGAGGAGAGGAAACATCTTCCAGTTGCACCAGGAGAGGTTTATTGGATATTAGGGAAAATTTCTTCACGGGAAGCGTTGTCCAACCCTGGCACAGCTGCCCAGGGCAGTGGTGGAGTCACCGCACCTGGAGGGGTTTAAAAGCCGTGTGGATGTGGCACTTGGGGACATGAATTAGTGGTGGCCTTGGCAGAGCTGAGGGAATGGCTGCACTTGAGGGCTTTTCTAGTCTAAACTATTACAACCCCAAATTCTTGCAAGCCAGACCCAGTACTTTCACACAGAAAAATATCTGGGTGCGGACCATGACAACTGAAACATCTCAGTGATAACTTTGAGTCCAAAACCACTGCAGACCAATTAAGTCCCCACTGAACCTTGGAAATTATTTGCCCTTTTCTAGATGAAATTAGCTCACTTTTTTTTTTTTTGATCACCATTAATGGAAGGTTGAACAGGTCTCCTACACTCTAAATGAGAAGAAAATAAGTACTTCTAAGAAGGTGTGAAATAAGAACAGCAGGAGAAAGAAAAGAAAGGGCTGTGCCAGACCCCACCTTGATTCACAAGGATAACAGGAACACCTAGTAAAAATATAATAGAAAAGGCTGCAATGATTGCTTATTCCGGGTGAGGAAAACTCTAATTTCAAGTATATTGAATTGAAAACTTTCCAGAAGAGTACTTGAAGGAAGCTTGTTTAATCAGAAAAATAAATGATCATCAAATGTAAAGATTTTCATGGGCAAAATAAATTTTGACACAGTTTTAGGGGGGGTTTGTTTGTGAAATTGTACAATATTTTCCTTTCATACCTTAGTTTTTCAGGCTGATTTTAAACTTCCTACTTGGAGCCCAATAATCAGCTTCAGTGAATACATCTCTGAGAGCCACAGGAAGACATTTTTTGCAACGAGATTTGCTGCATCAGACACATTTTTCAAAGGAAAATAATTTTCTTCCTCAAACATCCCTGTTTCACTGCCAAACCATGGTGGTAAAAAAAAACACCATTTTTTTTTTTTACAGGTTGATTTCGGTAAGAAATAGATCCCAGAGAAATATTTCATCCACCCCCCAAATCTCACTGAAGATGCTTGAAATGGGAAACCTGGAAAAGCCTGCGGAGGTTTCCTCCGAGGTGTCCATCCCACACACCCGCACGTGTTTCTGTTTGCAGTGGTGCGTACCCCCATTAACTCCAACAGGGCAATAAAGTTAAGCCTGGCCTAAGTGCTTCCAAATGCTGGCCTCATTTTAAAGCTGACAGAGTAAGGGGAAGGAAGAGATGTGAGCCCACAATCCTGACAAACACCTTCCTCGCTGGGGCACCGGCGGGGCAGGAGGGAGTAGGATGGGGACACCTCCCAACTTGTTTAAGGTCTCTGTGCTCATGGCGCAGAGATGAGCTGCTGGTTTTCCACTTCTAAAAGGGAACTGTGGACCTTGGGAAAGGGTGAATGGGTAGATATTTCCTTGCTAGTAGCCCCGCATCTTGCAGATGAGGAGCAGTTTCCAGCAAGAGGCTGAATTACCAGTTACCTCATGCCACAGACTGGGCAGATTTGCCGGTCCAGGATGTATCTATATACAAAGCTACTGCTGCCACAATACCCCTTACCCAAAAAACCAAGATGATCTACCAGAAATCAGTGAAAACCAATGCTGATGAAGTGCTTTCCTTAAGCAATCTCCGTGATCTCATATTTGAAAGCTTAATGGTTGTAATCCAGATTGATCCTGAGGGATCCCCAGTGCTTTGTTACGGAAAGCAGAAGTCAATGAGGCTCCAGTGTCTCCAGTGGAAATACAGTCAATTATTCTACCTAGAGTCCTCTTCAAGGAACAAAAGCACAGCTGGATTTCTTTCAAGGAACAGGGCTGGATGGAGCCAAGGTGATATTGAACAGGTGTATGCATATAGATATTTACACAATATATGTGCAACTACATGGAAGGATTTTTCTACATCATATGGCTTCATTGAGAAACTCTTGAAAGAGCTGCCCCCCTGACCTCCCCCTGACTGCTCCCCTGACCTGGAAATGCACCCACCTCTGGGCCCCACAGCTCCCAAATCCTTCTTGTTCCACAGTTCCCAGTCTTTTTTGGTCCTGTGCAGCTTCAGGGTATGAGGAAGATCTCACGTGAGCAAGAACATGGTGAAACTTCTGCACGAACTTTCAATTAAACCTGTATTTGGCTAAATATGACACATGCCTGAAGGCAACATTCTGGTCATAAAAATCCCAGAATGGCTTAGGTTGGGAGGGACTTTCAAGACTGTGTCTTTCCAACCTCTCCTGTCATGGCTAGGGACACCTCCCCCTAGACCACATCACTTTACTTGCTTTTAATGCTTCAGTTCTCCCTTTCTCTTCACTGAAAAAGACTCTTGAGTCTGCTTCAGCTTGTGTTGGTGCAGGACTGGGATTGGGTGAGGGCAACTAAAAATAAACGGCGATAAAACGAAATTTAAACGCAAATGGATGTTAACAATAAAAGACGCGACATGGATCAAAGACTCTCTTTTCAGAGCTTGATGGGCTTGGTGCATAATTTTATTGGGGGTACCTCTCACGCCCCAGGGCAGCTGAACCTGGGTGAGATGAAAGCCCCCAAGGAGGCTCAGACCACAAGGAACTTCCGAACATCCACTTTTCTGGTGCCACCATCCCCAATGCCAAAAAACTTCCCCAGCACCCCAGACCAAATTTGAGACGGGTGGCAAAAACCCAAATACAGTCTGCTGCGGGATGGAAGGGAGGTGCTGGAGAGCATCTGCAAAGACTCAGATGCTACTGATGCTGCAGAGAGCAGCCTGACCTCCACCACAATCACTTTAAACCTCCCTGTGCAATTCACAGTCCCAGCTGCAATTTTGAAACGCTTTCCCTGCCTCGTAATTTCTCCACGGGTTATTTTTGCTTTGCTCTCACACAAAATGAGCCACAGCTCCTTGCTGGGTCCACTCACGCCATCCTACACGTGGATGGGCTAAGGACAACCAAGCCAATGGCCCATCTTAGCCAGCATTTCAGCCTCCAAGCGTTGGTAACCCTCTGCAGAGATCACTTGCTCTCCTTCCCAAACTGGAAAGTTATCCTCACCCAGGAATAAGAAATTCCGCAGAAGCTCCCTGGTGTAGGTGGAAACAAATCTCTCTTGCTTTCAGAAGCTGTAGATCAGGCCACAGCTCCTTGCAGAGCATCACATTAATAGTGAGAGGCAAATGAACCATTTTACTTCTCCTAGCTGAAAGGAAAAATAAAAATGCAGCTGACCTGATTTACCTTTCTGATAATGTATTTAAAAAAATCTTCCCAGGCTCAGGACTTTGCCAGCTGAGATTTCAGACGGAATGAGACTGTTTATGTCATGACCACAACCTTCTGAAAAATGCCCCTTTAGATGGGAAAGCTCACAAGACCCTCAGGTATAATGATCTTGGCTATATCAATAACCACATTTCGGCAGATTCATTATCTGCTCTCCAGCCTGCCCGGCCGCACAGCGAAGCATTGCAGCAGGATGGAGCGAGAAAGGAAAACATTGAATTCAGCCCTTCTTCCCACAGAAAGAAAAAAAAAAAATTGACATTGTGGGTCATTCTTTTCCCTAGCAAAAGCCAAGCTTTTATTTCCATTGTTTTCACGCCGTACTCGGGAGGGAGGACCTGAGCTACACACAATATTGAACATGGCCGACCAATCCCCCCTGAGTGGGTGCAGGAGGATTTTCCTGCACAGCTCCCATCTTTGCTCCCCAGGCATCCTCATCCCTTGCCATCCCAAACTTCACAGCAGAACAGCTTTTTTTTTTTTGCCTGTTCCCCTCACAACATTCACTCCATTATTCAAGATTTCAACATCCATCACTCCATTATTCAAGGTTTTGACATCCATGTTAAATCTACTCATGGATTTCAGACCACACTCCACAAGAAATTTAGGCTACAAAACAAAGGTTTATTTCATATCTGTATTTTCAAGCAACAGGGACCGTTATGATCATGTATTTTGCCCTCCAGCTTCATACAAAATAAAATACTTCTCCCAGTGATTTCTGCAGCAAGGCTCTCATTCCTGCCTGCCCTCCAGCGTTTAGAAGCAGAGGCAATCTTGGCTGCAAGACTTCAAATCAAGGGGGCTTGCCCTCATCCTTTGGCAAGTGTTTCTAGAAGTTTATTAGTCTCATTATAAAAAAAATTGCACTTTTTTTTTTTCTTTCCTTTTTTCTCTGCCTGGACGTGTTTAGCTCTAGTTTCTGAGCATCTCATCACACCAACCCTTTTTCTGCTAAATAAAACATTTTGACTCTCTTTCCAAAGAGGAGATTTGAAAGCTACAATCCTATGAGTAAGGATGAGAGCTGTGAGCATCTCCCACAGTATCTCACAACAGAATCTCAGAATGATTTGGGTTGGAAGGAACCTTAAATCTCATCTCATTCCACCCCCTGCCATGGGCAGGGACACCTTCCACTATCCCAGGCTGCTCCAAGCCCTGTCCAGCCTGGTCTTGGACACTGCCAGGGATCCAGGGGCAGCCACAGCTGCTCTGGGCACCCTGTGCCAGGGCCTCCCCACCCTCACAGACAGGAATTCCTTCCCAATATCCCATCTCTCCCTGCCCTCTGGCACTGGGAAGCCATTCCCTGGGTCCTGTCCCTCCATGCCTTGTCCCCAGTCCCTCTGCAGCTCTCCTGGAGCCCCTTTAGGCCCTGCCAGGGGCTCTGAGCTCTCCCTGGAGCCTTCTCTTGTGCAGGTGAACACCCCCAGCTGTCCCAGCCAGGAGCAGAGGGGCTCCAGCCCTTGGAGGCTCCGTGGCCTCCCCTAGGCTCATTACAGCAGGTCCTCATCCTCCTTATGTTGGGGGCCCCAGAGCTGGACACAGGACTCCGGGCGGAGTCTCACCAGAGTGAAGCAGAAGAAGCCCCTGGAAGATCCCTGCCCCATCACTGAGTTGCATCTGCCCTCCCTGCCACGAGCTGCAGGATCCATTACTGCAACAACCCACAGCTGGGGAAACAGGAGGAAAGGAGAACGGCAAAGGTAAGATGGGAGAAAGAAACAGCAGCTCTGCCTTAGGTCAGGGGAGAGAGCAAGCAGCCATAAACTGCTAGGAGAGATGAGGGCTCGTACATCCACAGATGATTAACCTAAAATTAACATGGCAGTGTGGACATAGAGGGTTAACAGATAGGTTGAGACGTAGAATGGTCACAACTTTAAAAATCTCTACGTTTTGGGGGCAAATCTCATCCTTTCCAGAAGGGTTGAGGTTTTGGAGCTCTTGGAGGTGGCTCTGCAAATTCATAACTCCTCCTTAATGAATGCAAAGGGATGGAGGGCAGAGAGAGGAATTTTCTGGTCCTCAGGCCTCGTCCAGAGTCCTAGACTGTGTCAGACCAAGGAACGGCCCTCCCAGCAATGGGGGCAACACAGCAGAGTGCAGAGTCACAGAGCAAAGCTCGCAGCATGTCCGGCTGCATATGGAAAGGGACGGCGAGCAATCCCGGCAATATCATAATGCCTTTGTATAAATCAGCAGCGCAGCCTCAGACGGGGAGAGAAGTAATGGTGCAGAAAAGGCAAGAAGTGTTCAATCAATATTTCTGCTCCGCATCTGGAAAGAAGGCAGGACGAGGTGCTTGTATCACATGAGGAGGATGAAGTACTTTCCACTCCATTAGTAACCAAGGAGGTTGTTAAACAGCATCCACCAGCGATAAACAATTTTGAACCAGCAGGCCTGGATAACTTGCTCCCAGGAGCCCTCCAACAGCTGGCTGAGAAGCTCTCTGGCCTGCTGATGTTAATTTTTAATAAATCTTGGAATACCAAGGAAGATCCAGATGGATGGAAGCATGCAAATACTGCACTGATCTGCTAAAGGGGCAAGTGGGATGGCCTGATGAGCAGGTTGGCTTGCCTGCCATCAGTCATGGGTAAAATAATGGGAACCCTCCCTAGAGTCACCCAGAAGAGGAATTAAAGGATGGAAATGCAGCTCATGTTTGTCAGAGAGGTTCTGCGGCCAACACACCATGTCAAACAAAGCTGATTTCATTCTCTGAGTAGATTACAAGTTTGGTTAATAAAGATAATTGCTTAGAGATAATACACATATGCTTTTGTACAGCATTTGATTTACTAGGGTGTGGCATGTTGATTATAAAATGAGCACTGCATTATGAGAATAAAGCACATGTGCAGGGGATTCAGAGGGGATCCCAACAAATAGCTGTCAGAGGGGAATTGGGCTGTTTCCAGGGGGATTTCACAAGGCTCAATCCCAGCTCCAATATTCAGCATTTTCTTATCTGGAAGCAAATACAACATCGCTGCTGATAAATCATCTATGTACTAGACAAACAGGAGAGGCCAAGCCATCTGAGCAGAGCTGAGATGATGACAGCCCAGCATCTGCTGGGGTCATCCCTGCACCTCAGAAGGTAAGGGGAAGGGGGCAGTCAAGGAAAAGCAGAGGTGGGATGCTCAGAATTGGGGTGGTGATGCCGTAGCAGGTGGTGGTGGGGACCACATACTCCCAGGGAGGTGTGGACCCCAGGGTCAGCAGGAGGGCAGAGGGTTGGATGTCACACATCTCTAAGGAAAACTTCTTGGAGTGGGTATCAGGAGGTAAATCAGAGCCTGGGATGAGGAAGGTCGGGATGAATGACTCCATACTGCAGGACTTTGCATCTGGGGTTGGATATTGCCCAGGAAAGGACGCACGACCCAGACCAGCCCTTTCCACACTTTATTCTGATGCTGACCTTTGTGACCCTGAGGAAATCAACTAAAGCTTGAAGCAGCTTTTTCTAACAGGAATATCCCATCTGGCCTTCCGCATCCCTGAGTTTTATCTGTCCCTTGGGAAAACACTCAACGCGTGGGCGGACACCTCAGTGACCCACAAAGAGAAGTGCAGAGGTACCAGGCACGGAGCGACATCCCTGTGGGCAGCCCGAACACCTGGACACCTAGGCCTTGTCTGCTGCTCCAGACCCAGAAATCTAGCTGCAAGAAAAGGTTTTGAGAAACCTTTAGCAAGCCTAAAAGCTCAAACAACCCTACGTGAAGCAGCTTTGCTGCATCGTAGTTACACCAGTATCACTTACACGACCCTTACCACCCTGTTCAGCAGCAACTCTTTTTTTTCCTGAGGCATCATCAATTCAATTCAATTTTATTTTGGTTTATTTCTACTCTTCCATCCTAGAAAACCAGAAGTTACTCATACTCACACGGGGCACATCATGTTTAGGAAAAGTTGCTCAATCCTGGCCGTGGCCAGCCAACATCCATCCCTTCCTTGGGTGGATGCTGGAGAGACGTGGGGCTCAGAAAATTCATGTGAGAGTACATTTCTCTAGGTTCAGAGCAGGAAGAGGGCCCTGTGGGAGAGAGGAGAGTGCATGCCCACCAGCTCATGTGTGCTCCTCACTCTCAACCCTGGGGCAGGTCCGTGTCTTTGGAGTATCACAGGAGCAAGGAAACAGGTCCTTAGTGATTTGGACACACCAAGCCAGGTCCACAGGAGAAGTTTCTTGCCCAGCCTTCACTTGTGTCTTCCCCTCGCTCTGGAAGGACAGTCTGGTACCTTCTCCCTGCTCCTTCTGCAGATGCCTTGGAAGGGATCAGCCCTGCTCGATCATGCAAAAGACGAGAGGAAACCTCTTCATCTCAAGAGCCAAGAAAGCCCTGACCAATGTCATGACCACATCAAGGTTAGGCACCCTCACTGGACCTCATGGAGGTCCCTGGAGCAGCAAGGATGGGGAGGAGGGTCTCACACTGGACTGACACTGTGACATCTCTCCTGGAGAGTGATGTGGGAGGTTTGTTCCCTGATCCCAGCCTGAATCAAGCTCAAGGATTGCTCACTTCCACATGCACCAATGTAGCGAAGGTGGGCAGCGGTCTCTGGGAAACAGCCTCACGGAAAAGCTAGAATTTTTCTGATTTCATGTCTTTCTGTCCTCCTGAATCCAATACAAGGAAAAAATATAGCTTCCAACCTATTTTTTTCCATCTGTCAAGATTTGCAAAGGGCTTCTTAATACGGCACCTGTCCTAAACATTCAGTTTCCCATGGGAACTGGAGGTGAAGTCTGGCTAAGGGCCAGGCTGGCCTCATATTTCCATTTGACTCTGCCACTGAGTAGTGATGGAGAACCTGCTGCTCACACTGTTCCTCAAGGGGTCCTCTGACTGCTCCTGCTCCAGGGACAGAATGAGGTCGACAATTCAAATCCCAAATGTTTAACCCAAACAGGCCCCATCCATCACTACCTGAGCAGTGGATTAGAATACATTGTTATTGCTGAAGGTGAGTTGAAGGGATAAGGCATTAAATCAAAAGTCTTACCTAATGCTAGACATTATAAAATGTTTCAACCTTTGCCAAAAGGGAAAAAAAAAAAAAAAGAAAAGACAGTTTGTCTTAAAATCACTGAATGCCAGCCAACAGAGTTTTGGTGAGGTGATCCAAACCAAAGGTGAAACCTTCTTCAAGAACACTGCAGGCACCTTGCTGGGCTGCCCAGATGCAAGGGAAAAAATAGGTGCCCACCCAAAAAAAGACCATCTCACCTCTGAATGCCACTGGGAAGATGCAGCAGGTACTAGCCAAAGACCATGGACACGAGATCATCTTCCCTATTGTGATCCCTTCCCTCCCACTACTCAAACAGTCAGGAGCTCACAGGAAGCTTTGTCTCCCCAAAGAGTCACTAATTTTGATTGCCTCTTGTATCTCACCTGACTGTATTTGCCTCATCTCCAGAAACACTCAAGGCCGGGTTTGATTTGGCTTTGAGCAACCTTTCTTAGGGCAAGGTGTTGGAATGAGAGGAGCTTTAAGGTCCTTTCCAACTCAAACCATTCTGGGATCCTGTGATTCCATGCACTAAAGGGGAGACAGGATCACCACAGCACCACTCCTCAGCGCGCCTTTAAGTCTCTGTGCTTGGCACAAAGCCCTCAGCGGGTGAGAGCCCTGCCAGGGATTGCCCTGCTGCCTTGCCTGCCTCCCACCTTCTCTTCCTCCCCGGCTCTGCATCCATGAGCAGCCAGGCTGAGGAGCGGAGCGCGACCACAAGTACTCCAATCCCTCCAAAAAAGGTATTACCTCCACTCCCATCTTCCTCCTTGCCTCCAGCTCAGCTCCCTGGGACAGGGTGTTTTTCCTCCACCACAACTAAGGCTTGACGAGGCAGAACATTCCCCCCCCCCCCCGCTCCACTCAAGCCCGAGGGAGGGTGCAGCCAGGGTAAATTACTTAGAAGAGAAGGAGAAAAAAAATAAAATTAAATAACCACAGCAGACAAAGGCTTCTTGTCTTAAAACCCTTACTCAGCCAGCACATCGGGCAGGTTGGCACCGTGCTCAGGTGATGCTGTGTAGGCAGGGGCTGTGCTGGGGTTGCTCTGGGCACTCCACTGCAGCACCCTCCCAAATTCAGCAGCAGGGACCCCCAGTGCTCACCCAGGCACCCAGATTTTTAGCAGGTGGGTAGGACCCAAGATTTCACATTTAGGGAGACGTGTAAGACCTGAAAGGTTTGGCTCTGACTGCTCCAGCAGGATGTGATTTTTTTCAACAGGTTGAGCTTGTAATTGCATATTTTTCTCCCCTATATGAAAAAAAAAAAAAAAAGGAGGAGGAGGAGCAGAGTGGACTCATTTATCAAGTGCAGCCAAACACTAGGCTGGACTCAGAGTCAGTGACACTTTGTATAATGGCATTCCAGTTTATCCTCCTAAATAATTTGTATTTTAATGAGCCCTCTTGCTCCAGCAGTAGTTTGTAGCCCCCACACTTTCTCAGGTCCTTCCGTGCTTTAATTTGATTTTTTTTAAATTTCCGGTGTAATATTTTTATTAACAAAAAGAAAAAGAAAAGCAGGCTTGCTTCCCTCCTGGCTTACATGGGAGCAGGTAATGAATCTCTGAGCGCAGGAGTCGTCTTGGCTCTTATCTCCATGGCCTTGCTGTTCCCAAACCTACTTATTTAAAAAACTCCCCCGTCATGAGATAATGGGAACAGAGAAAGTCGGCAAAGAAACAAAAAGGCAATCAGGATCTCCACAGAAGCAGGGGAGCACCACGATTTCCACCTGTTCTTCTCCTGCTGGGACAGGTCCTTAGGTCAAGATACCGTAAATGAGAAGAAGTCGCTTCAGGGAGTGCAATCACGAGAGATGTGCTCTACATCAAAAAGCTATTTTGCAGCGCTTGGTCTTGCTAAAGGCTCCTCCATTTGGGTCATGCTCAGCTTGCCGTGGAAGTGGTGGCAGCCCAGACCTTGAAAGCCCCCGTGCTGGTGGTGGGGTGGCTGGGCCAGGGTAGCCGGGGGTAACATGCACCCAAATTCCAGCTGCTCCGGGCCGAGGTGCTGGTTCTGCCTGTCTGTGGTGGGTCCCTGGGGAAGGGCAGTGAGGCTCTGACCCCACAGCAAACCTGTGTGTGGGCCAGAATTGCCCCCCATCAGCCACAACACAGCTGGGGGTGAGGGCACTTTCAGGCCGCTTCACCACAAATTCTGACCCATCCAAACACCAAGCCACACTTACACCACCTGCTCCTGGAGGTTCCTTGAGCTAGAAGGTGCAGTGGGTGCAGTGACACCCTCCACAAAGATCAGCAAAAGAGTAGGAACCAAACGTTGTGGCAGCATCTTCCCTTGCCCACCTCTGAACCCCATCACCACGGGCTCCTGCTCATGGCGGGGACAGTGACATCCCCTCAGTCCAAGGGCCAGAGCAGGCATTGGCCCGGCTGAAGGATGGAGCAGAGACGGCTGAAACAGTCAGGAGGAGGGAACGAGAGATGGTGAGGGCCCCACACATCCACTCCCCCATGTGAGCCTAACGAGTCTCATTAACAGCAAGGACTTTGTTCTGCAGCCGGGTGGGATGCGGGTGGGGGATGCAGGATGACAGAATCCTGACCCTTTCAGGCAAGGAAAGAGTCCTGGAAAGGTGACAGGCTCTGGAGGAGCTTGCAGCCTAAGCCAGGTTAGGGTTGGGGTGATACTGATGGAGTAGACACATCTAGGACAAGGTGACCCAACCGGTCTACCCCCTTTCAGGTTCCCTCCCCAGCATTCCAGGTCTGTGGGAGAAAAGAGCCACCAAACACTTAAGAGAGAGGTCAGAAAAGCAGCATCTCCAGTCCACACAGTTTCACTGGGAGACAGGATAGAGAAGAGTTTATAATCAAGACCATCCAAAAGGGAGGCTTGGCTTAAAAACCTGCAAAACCTCAGCAAACCTGGTTAAAACATCAGCCTAACCAGGCTCAGCGCAGCGCTCCCCTTCAGACTGGGGAAACAAATGTTACAGGTTTATACACTAATTTATTTCTACCCATTTAACAAATTAATGTGTCCCTCCCATCCCCCTTCCCAGGAGTAGCAGGCTCTGCAGCTCAGAGTCAGTGATACTCCTACTTCCCAAAGCCTTGGAGATACGCTTGACCTTCATTAGTGCCCTGCTTTAATTTCCGGCCTCCCTTTTCTAACCCTCCCCGATGGAACTCTGCCAGGCTTTCTCCCGCCCTGGGGACCATCCTTGCTGCTATTTTGCTTGGGTTTTAATCACCTTCCACTTTGATGCCTCCAATCTTTTACAGCCTTCCCCCGTGCTGTGCCATCTCACCGGCCTTTTTGGGAGTACCAGATGGACCAGCCAGATTACTCTTAGGAAATATCTACTCTTTTCTTGGTTTCTTCCCTACCCTGGGAAAAGCTTCAAAGCTGCTCTCCCTGCTGGCAGGATGCCTCGGAGAAAAGCTCTGTGGACAAGGCCAGCAATCACAGAGTCCCAGAATGGTTTGAGTTGGAGGAAGAGACCTTAAAGCTCATTTCGTTCCACCCCCCTGCCGTGGGCAGGCACACCTTTCACTGTCCCAGGTTGCTCCAAGCCCCGTCCAGCCTGGCCTCAGACACTTCCAGGGATTCAGGGGCAGCCGTAGCTGCTCTGGACAACCTGTGCCAGAGCCTCACCAGCCTCACAGGGACTAATTTATTCCCCATCTCAAAACTATCCCTGCCTTCTGGCAGTGGGAAGCCAGTCCCTCTTGTCCTGGCACTCCATCCCTTGTCCAAAGCCCCTCTCCTGCTCTCCTGGAGCCCCTTTAGACACTGAGAGGAGGTCTAAGGTCTCCCTGGAGTCTTCTCTTCTCCAGGCTGAACCATCCAGCTCTCTGTGCCCAAGCAGCCTGGAATTACGGCTTTAGATCTCATCCAGGCTTCACCAATTGCCCCAGCCAGCCCAATACCCACAGGCTGATGCACCAACCCCCAGTTGTGCTTCCAAGAAGGTGCTCTCTCAACTCCAACGAGCTCAAGATTGTTTTAAACCCCGGAATAAAGAGTAATCACTCTTCCAGGTCTCATTTACAGCTCTTGTTTTCATTACCATTCCCAAACAACATCCAAGCCTTATCTGAGCGTTAAACTCCCGGCTTTGGAGGCATCCCCTGGCAGCCACTTTCACAGACTCAACCCAAGGGGAAAACATTTTCTCATGGACACAGCTGCTTCCTTAAACAGACCCTGTGTTACGAGATAGGGAGATCAGACAGTGTACTCTCTCTGGCCACTCATTAGCTTAGAGATCCCCTTCTGCCTGCCTCTGCTTGGCTCTAAGCCTCCCCCACAGCTTTTTCCAGCCTCTCTCTCGGTGATTTTTTCCTCTGGCTGGTAATTGTTCTCATTGCCCTTGGCTCACAGATGGTCCTTGGAGAGCTCACTGTTGATGTGGTGCCAGCTCTGCTCCATATTCCAGCTGCTAAAGGGCATTAGGAGACCGGCTACCACTGCGCAGAGACCTTTCCTCCGCTCCATCTGCCCTTCCACACCCAGGCAATCGCTGGAGGAGGCTTTGCTCACCACAGCTGCCACAGCTGGGCCATGTCTCAGCCCCATCCCAGCATCCAGGTCACCCTCCAGCCACTCTGCCCCTCACGCTAAGCCTCCCCATTCTATCTGGATCTCCCTACACACCCTTCCTCCTTGACAGTCTCTCCTGCCATGCAGCTGAGTCACTTCCCCTCCTCCAGACCTCTCCTTCAAGCTTTCCCGTCCCCTTTGGCTTGGGAGTACCCCTGCAGTCCCAGTCCCAGCAAACCTCACCCACAGAGGGGACCCCTCTGCTCAGGGAGCAGCCCCTGGGCTGAAATCCTTTATGCTGAGGGTGACAAAACACCAGCACAGGGGCCCAGAGCAGCTGTGGCTGCCCCATCCCTGGAAGTGTCCAAGGCCAGGCTAGACGGGGCTTGGAGCAACATGGGCTAGTGTAAAGTGTCCCTGCCCATGGCAGGGGTTGGAAAAAGATGAGCTTTAAGGTCCCTTCCAACCCAAACCGTTCTGGGATTCCAGCCCCTGGGCTCCAGCCCCGCTCCACGGGGACAAACTGGGACTGCCACCCAGGCAGGATGGATGTGAGTGGAAGAAAACAAGGGGGGAAAAAACAGGCCAGAGCAGAGAGAAGGTGAAAGGAGGTCTTATTTTTCTCCAAGCCAAGTTGTTTTTGGAGGCACAGACACTGGGTTCATTCATGAAGCAGCTAAGTGCAGGGTTTTCAACGGAAACAATGAATTAACAAGGATGAGCAGCAACAGGATAAATGACCTTTTTCCTGCCTCCCAAAGTGTCCTGTTTCTTTCCTAACCAAGCAGCCAACAGCTCCTTTAGCTTCAAGGCACTCAGCCCCAGAGACCTGGTGCCTCTAGAGAAGCCCAAGGGCTTAGGGAGGAGCTTTCCACAGAGGAACCTCCTTCCCTGTGGCTCCACACCCTTCCCACGAAACCCATGGGAGCTGGGGGCTACAGAGAACCCCACACAGCATTTGGGGTGTGAAGCACGGGTGTTGTCACCCAGCAAGGCGACAGCCCCGTGGCCAAAGCCATCATGGAATGAAGCTGCATCAGAGAGATTTCAGGCTGGAAATCAGGAACAGGCTCTTCACCCAGAGGGTGGTCAGGCACCGGAACAGGCTCCCCAGGGATGTGGTCATGGCCCCAAGCCTGACAGAGTCCAAGGAGCATTTGGATGATGCTCTTATGTTGGGATAGTCCTGCAAGGAGTGGGAAGTTGGACTCGATCCTTCCAATTTAGAATCACAGAATTGTTTAGGTTGGAAAAACCCTCCAAGACCACCAAATCTAACCATTCCCCAGCACTGCCAAGGCCACCACTGACCCATGTCCCCAAGTGCCACATCCACATGGCTTTTAAACCCCTCCATGGACGGGAACTCTAACACTGCCCTGGGCAGCTGTGCCAGGGCTGGACAACCCTTTCCATGAAGGAATTTTCCCCAATATCCAACCTGAGCCCCCCCCAGCTGCCCCCTCCTGTCAGGGAGTTGTGCAGAGCCACAAGGTCCCCCCTGAGCCTCCTTTGCTCCAGCCTGAGCCCCTTTCCCAGCTCCCTCAGCCGCTCCTGGGGCTCCAGCCCCTTCCCAGCTCCGTTCCCTGCCCTGGACACACAAGATACTCTATGACACTCATGATTCTAAGATCAGTGCCCTGAACACCAACCCAGTGGGACCCAACTGAACCCATCCATGGGAAAAAGATCCCAGTCCACTGAGAACCCAGTACCCTTCACCAGTGTGCAATTTCTCTTCAAAGACACAGAAGGAAAGTGGTTTGACTCGCAGTTTCTGCTATCTCAAAACCTATCAGAGGGATACACTACCCTATGCTAACATAACGGATTAAAGCAGAAGATAAAATGCTGTTCCATTATCTATTTATTAAAAGCACCACTTGAACTGCTTTTATTCAGTGTACATCTCCCAGTAAAGAGGCACTCCTTGACGGTGTAAATCAGTGAGCAATTGTGTTTTAACAGCCTTTAGAATGGCATTTCCCCACGCTTTTAGACAGAGTATCAGACAGAAAACCTCTTCCAAAACTCACTTATCGTAACAGGCGAGATCACAGAGCTCTTTACTGCTCCTCCACCACCAAGACAAATACAAAATGGGCTTCTAAAACTCACAAAGCAGAGATCATTCCCATTTCTGCTGCATGAATATCCTTAATGACAGGACAAAATAAATAATTTTGTTAGCAGGGGAGAACCGTGCAGCTCCCACTGACAGATGGGACTCCTGGTAGGCGATGAAATGCAGGCTGCAGCTCCCAGACCAACGATGCCACCTCTGTGGTAGCTGTGGGTTCTGTGGGAATCAGCCCTCACAGAGCCAGCAAGGATGAAGCCACTTCAAGTCTAGCAGTTCTCTGACCAAAAAGGGGAAGAAAGGATGCCAAACTTTCAGCAAAAGATTTCAGGTGTGAATATAGCAGTACCTGTGAACTGCACAACAAAAGGGAGGCTGCTGGATTCTCTGCTTCACCAGAATAAATTAGGCTTTTGCTTGGTCGAGGGTAGTTTTCCATGCCAAGAAATATTCCCCCTTACTTTTTGCCAGGCTCTGCTGCTTTGGTACTCTAATTTTATTTATGAAGTGTTTCGATAAAGAAACCTGGAGCAAGAGCATTCATGAGCTGGTTGGATTTCAGATAAAATGCTGGTGGAAGACAAGCACAGCAAGCTTCGCCCTGTGCTGTGGAAGTCAACGGGGTCTCCTCTGTGGACATGAGCAAATGTCAGATCTGATCAGGAGAAGAGGGAAAGGATGGAGCCACATGCATGGGGAAGGAAACCCATGGTCTGGAAACTGTGTGAGCAGACAGATGGATGGAAGCAAGGTTTGATGGAATGATGGGTGGATGGAAGGATGGATGGATGGATGGATGGATGGATGGATGGATGGATGGATGGATGGATGGATGCTGACCACATTGCTGCTGTCAGAAGGACCTCAGCACAGCGGCAGACTCAGTGCTGAGGTTGCTGTCATTGCTCCTTCCTTTCCTGTGGCCACCTGCATTTTACCACCTGCTGCAGACGAACTGGGGCACTGCCTTGCTGGGGAAGGCCCAGGGCCCAGCTGTGTCACCTGCAAGGACATCCCTCCTTGGGGTGCTTACCCAGCCCCATGCACCCCAAACTTCTGGCTGCTCTTACACAAGCTGAATTCTGACAGGGCTGACAAACCTGAAAGATCATTTCAAACCACAATCGCTTCAAATTCAGCCCGTGACCTCCTTGGCAGGATCTCCCTTCAGCACAGCAGCCCCAAACAGGAGCTGACAGTGCTTTGCAACCTTTTGAACCAGCACTCAGGTCCCTTGGGTACTGAGGGGAGGGTTTCTCTCAATGGCGTGCAAGCTCCCCGGCTCTGACAGCCCTGCTCTTGGGCTGCCTGGGAGGGGACCAGCATCCCATTCAGCGGTGTGAAAGGTCGCTGGGGAAGGTGCACTTGTCACCAGGAATAAACCGCTACACAGAAGTTGTGTCACGTCTTCTCTCCGGGAGGACGGAGCCAGCCCAAGTCAGAGAAAATCTCTCCTGACGCCGGTGGGGTTTGGATCCGTCCCGGAGCAGCGAGCAGAAATGCCAGGCAGCCAGGAGTAAAACCTCTCCTCAATGACATGGGTTATCAGCTGCCGTGGAGGGAGCCCCAGGGGACACCCAGGGCAGGTGTCCCTTCACACTGAGGTGCCAACCAGTGCAGCCCGACTATCTCCTTTAACATAAGTCACCCCATTACCATAAAGCCTGGACAGTGCCAGCTTCCCAGTCAGGCTAAATAAATCCCTTCCCTTTGCTTCCCCTGACAGCACATCTTATCCAGAGACATTCTGAGACAAGAGCCACCAGCACACCAGGGAGAATTGTGTTTGAGGGTCCAGCTCAGGAGAGCGTGGCTGATCCCCTGTGCTTCTGAAATGTTAAAGTTTCCCAGATTAACCTCATACTTTACCACATTTTACCACCTTTATCTATCAGAATGACGTTAGAGAAGATTTTATTTCTCTCTGCAATGGGTAGCAAACCAGAAGCAAAACTACAGCAAGGGTGACTCACACGGAAGGGAAGCAAACCTCGCCTGATCTGCTGGGAGGAAGAAACCAGGACCAGCCAGCAGCAGTGCCTTACCTGGATTTCCTGGCTCAGCAATGTCCTAGGAAACGGAGCATGGGTCACAGACCCCCTGAATGAGATGTTCTGCAGGGGAAAAGATCATGTCCTGCCACGCTCTGCTTGAAGCCCAGGAGAAAGCAGCACAGCGCAGAGGGGTGAGCAGCAAGGCCAGCCCCTCAGCCTGCAGTGCTGGCAGGCACAGGCTGACACAGGCAGGGGTGTCACCACACCAAAGGGCTGTGGAGCCCACGTCCAGCCCCTCTGCTCCTCCCTGAAACGTGGGTCAAGCCACAAGGTGACAGCCAGTGCTAAGGGAGCCATCCCTGCCCACCGAGGTGCTTCCAGCACTGTATCAAAAACTAAAGCCAAGCAATAAAAATTAAAAGAGAAGTAATATGGATCATAAAACCCAAGCACAAGACTAAAAAGTCCCCGGACACTGATGTATCGTTAAGACAGGGCATGAGACTCCCCTCGCAGCGCTGCCAGGTTTCCTTTCCATGAGAAATTATCCAGGTTTCTGATTACTGTTTTATCAAAGATGGGTCAGGCTTTTGTCACCTGGCTCTCCAGTGTTAAGGAAGAAAGGTGGTGGAAAGGCTTGGGACTTGTGTGTCACCCCTGTACACCACTGCTTGTGCCTCATCCACCCACGGGGCTTTGTGGCTGAGACCATCAGTGCCTGGAACCAATGGCTGCACTCACCCTGGTCAGGAAGGATTCTACGGAGAAATGCTGAACAGATCCACAGAAACACGGAATGTTTCGGGCTGGAAAGGAACTATTAAAGGCCATCTAGTCCAGCCCCTTTCCCATGGGCAGGGTCACCTTCCACTAGACCATGGTGCTCCAAGTCCCTTCCAGCACGGCCAGGGATGGGGCATCCACCGCCTCTCTGAAAACTGATAATTAAAATAAATGGTCCCAGCCTAATGGGACTGCTGGGCTGACCTCTGATAAGAGAAAACATTATTTTGTTAAAAGTTCTCCTTCCCTCTACCTTGCAGTGACCGGTAACTCACAGGCATCCTCCCCCATCCCAATATCCCCTTCTTCTCCCTCTTCAGAAGGTTCCACTGAAACAGCAGCCCCAGCACCAGGAGTTTTATGGGGGCAGAAGTCCAGATTTAACTCTTTTGGACACAAACCTGAGGTTTTAATCATCCCTGGTCACTGGGGAAAAAAAAAAAGTGGGAGGTTCATGCCCCCCGTCACCACTGCCCATCATCTCCATCCCCCACTGGTCCAGCCCTGCTGGCCCATTAACATCCCCTCCTTCTTGTAAATATTTCCTGAGCACTCCTGCCTGCCCTCCTGCCCTCAATTAATCGTGGCCTGGGGGAGAAGCAGGTAAGAAAGCACTCAAATTTAACTGATCTCCACAGATGGTAAAAACAGAGTTCAATGAGACAAACACAGGCAGAGGGGATGGGCAAGGGCAGGGCAAGCAGCACAGCAGAGCCCCTCTTGCCCAAACATCCCTGCCCAGCTGTCCTCATCTCCCAGCACTTCATGGCATCTGAAGAAAGTCTGCACACCACAAGGTTTTATTCTTTGCTCTTTGAAACAGGTTATCCTCGCAAGCAAAACCTCCCCTCTGCTGAATCCCATGCTCCCAGAGCCATCAGGCCTCTCCCACCAATCCCAGCGGGGTGGATGTCCCACCAGCCACGCTCGTCTCATGACACAAGGCAGAGGCTGAGCCCACACAAGCTCTGCAGCTCCCAAATCCCATGGGAGCCTTGGAGACCACTGCAGTAGGAGCCGCTGCATCTCAGAAGCAGCGACAGCAAGAAACCTCTGGAAAGGCCAGGCTGGATGGGGATTTGGAGCAACCTGGTCTAGTGGGAAAGGTGTCCCTGCCCACAGCATGGGGTTTAGAACTAGAGGAGCTTTAAGGTCCTTTCCAAACTAAACCATTCTGTGACTCTACGATAAATATCTCAGGCTCCAAGCAGCACCTCCAGCATCCATGGGGATGCCAGAAACACAACCGGTACCTTCAGCAGGGTACCCAGCTCTCAGCTCCAGCTGCAAGGAGCCACAGTTCACCAACAGAGCAGCCCTGGCTTTACACAAAGGTGGTTTTGCTGGAACAAAAGCAAAGGCCACAGAAATAGGTTGATTTTTTTTTCTTTTTTCCTAAGATGTGACTAAACTCCACGAGCAGGTAGTGCCTGGGCATCCTGCAAGCATCCTGCAAGCAGTGCTTTCAACATGAAGGAACAAAAGGCTGCGGTGGGGAGGAGAATGGTGGGAAACCTTACGGGCTCCTGAGATTCATTTGAGACCTGGTGTTTGCAGCACAGGCTGTATTTCATCTTTTCATAAGTAACTCTTACCAGGAAACATTACAAAAAAGGGGGCATTTCAAGGCAGAAAAGTTGGTCGCCAAACGTCATTTTATTTTATTTTTTTTAAACCTTTTGTTAGCAACTCTTCTGGGGAGCAAATCCAGCAGAGGCAATGCAGTGCAGCGTGCACTCCTAAATTAGTTTCCAGGCACTTGGGATGCTTTATTATTCATTTCCTCCGAATATTAGGTAATGCCTTTCACCCCTTTCAAAGTCTATACGAGGGGTCTTTGATGCATTGTGGGACTTGAAAGTTTCAGGTCTAAAGAAGCATTTCTTTTAAGTCCTCCCTTTTATCAAGCATATTCTGTTCTGTTCGCTATAATGCACACAATGGCATGAGAGTCTTGACCTGCTTCATGTCTGATGAGTTGAAATCTCAGATGCATAGGATAAAACAGCCATTCCTAGCAATACAGCTTAAACACTTAGGGCTCTATTCAGGCAAATATTACCCAGGGGTCTGCCACGCCACTGAAAAGCTGCAGAAATTGGCTCTGTAGACGGCTGACCAATTCAGCAGTGAGAAATGACCCCGCCACATTAACTCCCCTTTTCATTTCACCCTGGGCGAGCCGGGGTCTGGAGGTAACCGCAGCAGAAGGCGAGAGCCGGCTGAAGCCAGATTCATTTTCTTTATATAAAGTATTTTTGTGTGCGTGTGTGACCATGAATGTCATTATGCGGATCTGCAAAAGAAGGGAAGTAATGACATTAGGGCACAGGCGCAGGAATCAGGGAGGTTTTTGTCTTACGGTGACACCGGAGCGCTGTCACGTCTTCTGGACAAGCAGAATTTGTGGGCTTTAAAACGCTGCAAACGTCTCAGAAAAGCAGGTCTCTGCCTCTGCCGAAGGTAGGTGGACTTTGCTGGGTCACCTTACACCATCCGGGATCAGTCTCCTCCATGTGTTAACCACAATTAATACCTCTTGCTCCATAATAATTTACCCTGTTCCATAATAATTTACCCTGTTTATAGGTTTTTTCACCCTGTCTTTTCCTCTTTATACTGCAAGCTCACTTAAGAGATGGCTCCTGTCCAACAATACAGTGGACCCAGGGCAGGGGTGCAAAGTGAAACTTGTTATTGCAAAAGCAAACACATTTCGGTACAAAACACCGTGTTTTTCTCCTTTAGACAATCGCACTGACATGTTTTTACAGAAGTACCAGGCGGCTATTTTAGGATATTAATCTCCTCTTATCAATCTCCTCTTGACAGATTAGAACTAGGAAAGATTTTTTAAAGGGCAGTCTGGAAATGCAGGGTTAAAATTTAACGTACATGCTGGAGAGTTCCTAAATGGGCTGAAGCTGCTGGAATTTGCCTTTCATGTTTTATACCCTAGGAGCAAAAGATGCCTCTAGAACAAGTCAGAAAACAAATGCTCAGACTATACGGGAAGACGTTCGTAAAAGAGACAGGTCCTGTTTTTCTGACTCCCCTTGCCTGCCCCAGGGCTACACCTTGGTATGACCTGCAATCCCATCCTGTCAGCCTGAGACCAGCCTTGATAACCCCAACATTTCACTGCAAAGACCACTTCCGAAGCTGTATGAAAAGGAAGAAGTTCATCTTGCGTGAGTAAAACCCAGCAGTGCCTTCCCTGATAAGGGCAAAACATCCAGCAGCACCTCCAAAGCCTGCAAAAATGGGAATATATGCATCTGCAGCCCCTGGCCCTGGTGTATGTGATTTTAGGATTAGCTCTAAAAGCAAATCAGATCCCCAAGGATCCCCATCCACCTCGTCAAGGATGCTGCAGACCCGGAGAGGTGAGCACAAGCCTGACTTTTGAAGGATGCTGAGCATGTCTCCCACGGCTGGCACGGCAGTAGCAGCAACAGGTACCAAAAATAATACAATAAAGACTGGACAGGGCTTTGAGCAACCTGGTCTAGTTGAAGATGTCCCTGCTTATTGCAGGGGGGTTGGACAATATATCTTTTGAAGATCTCTTCCAAACCAAACTATTCTATTCTATTCTATTCTATTCTATTCTATTCTATTCTATTCTATTCTACTCTATTCTATCCTCAGCTCTTACATTACCCACCTGGCTAGGAGGCTTTTTAGGAGCCCTCTTAAGCATCCTTATTAAAATACCATCAGGACATACATGGTTTGTGCCCCACACGTGAGTGGTGCCTTGCTGGTCTGCCAGAGGGCAGACAAGTCATCACTGTGCATTCTACAAATCCTCTGAGCCCATAAGAAAACCCAAACAACGTGAAGATTTATCAGTTTGCAGGTGGAAATCCTTTCAGTCAAGACAACAATTCTATTCCTTTTGAGGTAAATGAACAGTTTTTGCTTGGGGACCCCGTCAGGAGCGGAGGCAGCACAAGGATGGGACCCATCACTCACCAGCCAGCAGAAAGATGCTGATGGGGGTGTCAGCACAAATTTTTAAGGAGCCTGAAACAGCTCCTTTGAGAGAGGGAGACAGAAGAAAAGAAGCAAAACTGCAGGAGAAACGAAATCTATTTGTAAACCCCAGGCCGAGTTGACACGAGGCAGCTGGCGCAGGAGTGCAGGGATGATAATGGAGCCTGATGGATAGTTCACAGGATTATTAGATACCCTCCAACTCAAATATGCTGAGGAACCAATTATTTAATGCTAAAGACAGCGCAAACGGATGTTTAATAAGCTGGATCACTTCAGGATCGCTGGAGCTCAGGGGGCCAAACCCCCACTGGTGTAAGTCTGGAAAGCCAGAGTGATTAAATACCCAGTGCTTCAGACACACACTCGTCACCATCCCTGCCAGGAGACTGGGGGGCATGGAGGGGAAACACAGCTGGAATCTGGGAGCAGATGGGTGCAAGAGGTCCCTGGGGAGGGAGGCACGTTCACCACCCCAGGCTGGCGATGGCACTCAGCCCTGCAGCCAGTGGCCTTCCTGGCTGCCTTGTTTACAGGAGAAGGGGTTGCTGCTCACAGGAAGACAGTCTGGGTTTATTGTCTAGCTGATTGCAGAGAGGCAGCAGGGAAGCAGTAGGAGGTGTGGGAGACAGAAAGAAGTTTAGTCTGTGCTCCAGGCACTGATTGGAACCTGTTTTGGAGTCAGGGATGATGCCTGTGAACAAAGCACCCCTTCTCAGGCTCTTCTGCTGGCAGGGGTGCTGGGGGAAAGCAGGGTCTCAGCACCCTCCCTGGCTGCCTTGTCAGGAGGTGACCCTGCAGACACACAATCCCCTCACCTGCTCTTGCAGCCAGAGAAGAGGGACAGACTTCTGCTCGTCCTCGCGTGCTGCCCAAGTTAGATCAGATGTAACATGGGATAAAAACATCTCCACTAACTATAAAGGGCCGCTCTGTTTTTAAATGCCTGAAGATTGCTTCCCGAAACCACACTGTGTCAGCTTCTCCCTTCATCTACACTCAAACTGTACTATAGGAGCTCAGGTGTGCCTTAAAAATCTGCATCTCCCCACGATCCAACCTCCACCAGCACTGCTCCTGTAGTCCAGGCTACAGGAGAGATGAAAGAATGGATGTAAGAAAGAAATTCTTTATGATGAGAGTGGTGAGGCCCTGGCACAGGGTGCCCAGAGCAGCTGTGGCTGTGCCTGGATCCCTGGAAATGTCCCAGGCCAGGCTGGATGGGGCTCGGAGCAGCCTGGGATAGTGGAAGGGGTCCCTGCCCATGGCAGGGGGGTGGAATGAGATGAGCTTTAAAGCCTCTTCCAACCCAAACCATGGTTCTACAATTCTGTGATAAACCAGCACCGAGATGCTCCTCAGACCCACCACACATGCACAGAGAGAAGATGTGGGAATTTGGTCCCTGAGGGACGAGAACTGGCAGGAACTCACAGCACAGCTCTGCTGAGGGTTTGGCCAGTGCAAACCAGGAAGTTGCTCACGAGAACAAGGTGGAAAAAAACCCAGCCTCCCACCTGACACAATGCAAAACATCTCAGTTCAAAAACATGAGCTCAGGGTCTGGCTCTGGCATATCTGAACCAACTCAGATGATAAAAAAAGGATTCTCCTTTCTTCCTGTTCAAGACCTCTAGGCAAACATCCAAGTCATAGCCTCCTGTGTGACAGCTGCAGAAAACAGGTCTGGAGAGGACCTTGAAATGCCACCCAGATCGCAGCCCCACGACTGGGTCTGGACGGGGCCAAGCACAACAACAGTGAAAAGCACTCCAAGCATTAACAAATATTGTTGCTCAGTGCACTCCTGTGCAGCTGCCAGCATATCTGCCGCCTGCTCCCTCCAGCACTCAGCACTGAGAACACACATATTGATGAGAGCATCTTCCACGGATTTACAGGAAGAGCAATTAGAGGTTTGGTCGTTGACAACAGCAGAGAATCGTAGTAAAGATGATTTGTGCTGATCCATTAACACGACAAACTACCTGCTCTCCCACAGGAAATCTCAGTAACTGAAGGGCAGGTCAGAACCCCAAGACCCCAGAAAGGTATCAGGACAACCACACAGTACTCCCAGGTTTGCATCCTGCTTGCCAGCTCTCCCCACAAGGCTCAGCCCGGTGTGTACTCACCAGTACCCTTGGTTTTGTTTCAAAATTGTGATGCTCCTTTCACTCCTCTGACCATCTCCTAAGGAAAAACAGAAAGGGAAAAATGCAAAACAAAACCCCTCATCAGATCCAGGACTGATTATGTGGTTAAGAAGGGCCGGCTCTGGAGAAGCCTTGCCGGGACAATGGGAAAACTCGGAGCCAGGCCTGCTCCTGCTCTCCCACCACTCGTGCTCCCACGGTCAGTCCATCTGCTCATCGCCCTTCCCTGTGTCACAACATCACCTGGCAACGCCGTGCCATGGAGGTGCAGGCCCACCCCACCCTCCCACTGTATCACATCTCCAGTGACAGCTGGGAGATGAACACCCTGGGAACAAATCACACTGAGGCAGCTTGGGGCTGCTTCACCCGTCCCACCCCACAGATAAGCATTACACTCTGGTCCCTTTGGGATTATCAACTTCCCGGGGCTTCCCACGCCCACAGTTCGGTCACCAGTGGTAGCTTGGTCGTACCTCCAGTAGTACCTGCAATAAATCCACATTCCACAAGTGCTGGGGTGCACAGAGGGAAGGTGTATGACCAGCATCCCCCCAGCTCCGCCCACAAATGTCTCCTGTCCCTCCTAGCTTGGGAAAACCTTTTTGGAGAAATGGAGCTCTACAGAAGCTCCTGGCCACCACTTGCACTTGCAAATGATGGAGACAGGGGGCTTGCACTTCCAGAAGCTCCATGTCGGAGGCCCGGCAGCTTGGCTGGAGGGGGGCAGGACTCAGGGCTGATGAAGGAGATCAGCAGAAGGATGTTTTGGGGTACTTTACTCCACTTCAGAACAACCTCAAGGTGTGAGACCCCCACCACCAGGCAGCCATCGTACCAACAGGGTCCTGAGTCGCCCTAGGACAGTTTGGGAGGGTGGCCCAGGCCTTCTCCTGGGTGAGGACAGAGAGGAAGACCACTGTGGCAATTACAAGACTGGGCATATAAGATGTAGGAGTGCTCAGGCGGAAAATGCTCCTGCAGCTCAGCAGTCAGATGGAAACAAAGTATTTACATGCCAAAGAAGCCATGATCTGGGGTATCTTCCCTAAAATGGCACCACCAGCTCACACCCATCCTTAAACCTGGGTTTGTACCTGAGTCCTGGCCAGGGTCAAGAGGTTCCCTCCTACTCATGGAAGCTGCAAGGGAAACAGGATCTCCCTGCCAAGGCTAAGTGGGGTGCAAAGCCACTCATTGTGTGCAGTCTCTCCATTTTACATGGGAAGGTTGAAATCAAGGCGAGGAGACACTTGTTACCATGGGGCAGCTGGAGACGGAGCTACTGCCTTCTCCTCCCAGGTTCTCCAACAGGTTCCTGACTGAATCAATCACCCAAGCATATCTTTTACTTCTTCAGGCAGCCCTTGAATGGGTTTACTAGTGCAGGGTCCACCAGCACTATTTCCCATTACTCACGATACAGGGAAGCAACTGGGATCCCTCTCCCAGCTTAGACAGAGCCACTGATCTTGATTCAGCCTTCATGGGATTCTCACTCTCATTATTTTCACGGGAAAGGGTCAACAACACTTTCCAAGTCAGGCTGACACCTGGGGGACAGTCCCAGGATGGAGAAACCAGTGGGCTGTGGTCACCCTACCCAATCTATTTCACTGGTAAATAACTTTTGTGTACGTACACTCAAGGAACAGAGCAAAACCATGAAGGGCAACCCTTCTGATGGCCTCTAATTTCCCTTCCCATGCTTCTACAACCACCAGAGTGAGGACATTTAGGCAGTCTGAGGACACTTAGGCAGTAGGCAATGCGCGGAGCACATGTGAGTGGCGGAGCACGGAGTGGCTGCAGGCCAGCCCCAGGGCCATGACCAGCCCCAAGAATGGGACTTCCCTGCAGCTAATGAGTCCACGTGCTTTCAAGAGCATCCAGCTGCTGTGACCTGGTGCTCTCCAGCACAACCTCCTTCCTTAGCCAGGGCCCCGTTCAGATCATTAACTCACAAGGAGCCGCTTCTGCCGAGGACTAATGGCTCGTTTGCCACTCAGCCGCCAAAAGTGATCAGCAAGGGGGCAAAGAGCTTAATGCAGGCCGCTGTCAACATGCCCACATTGGGCCAGCACCGTCATCTTCGTTGAAGGCAAAATTCACAGGGAAGGCAGCAAAAATCCTGCAATGGATCCTGGCTTCGTGGCAAAGCTCATCAGCTGCACTTGGGTCGATGCACAACCTCTCTCTGGCACCAGGGCAGGGGCTGGCATCACATTTCCCTTGAGCAACACTGGGCTTCAGCTCTAACTTCTAGCTAAAGTGTCCTTCTCTCCACAGGTCCTCCACTGCAGCTGCTCCCCACAGCCAGGGGAGCTCAGCTTGCAGTGCAACGCCTTGTTGTAGGCAGGTGGGGTTGGTGTCTTCCCACATGCAACAGGACAAGAGGGAACGGCCTCAAACTGAGACAGAGCAGGTTTAGACGGGGTATGAGGAGAGATTTCTTCACAGAATGGGCTGTCCAGACATGGCACAGATTGCCCAAGGCAGTGGTGGAGTCCCCACCCCTGGAGGGATTTAAAAGCCATGTAGATGTGGCACCTGGGGACATGGGTCAGTGGTGGCCTTGTCAGAGCTGGGGCACAGTTGGACTTGACTGAGGGCTTTTCCAACCTAAATGATTCTATGATTCTATGACTCCACCCAAAAACCATTCAAATCGCTGTTTGAGGCACAGAAGAATTGTCACAGGGCAAAAAATGGTAGTTTCTGGGCTAAGAAAAGGCTGCACCTGAATCACAGTTTCACTAACCCTCGAAGAAGAGTGGCTGTGAACAAACATGCTCATGATCCACTCTCTGAACCAGAAGATGCCCTGGTGCCCTTGTAGCAGTTTCCAAAACAGGATGGGCATTGCAGAGGGCAGACCAGGCTTCATTCTCCCGTTCTCAAAACACACGTGCGATGAGAAGCTACAAATCAACCAGGCTTGCCTGTGGCTTCCCCTTCAGCCACAAGGTCCCTTTTAGCTTCTTGGGGTGGTTTGCAGAACGAATCGAACACGCCCTCCTGGAGATGACATTCAGGTTTCTAATTACCCTCCCCAAATACATCCCTGACGTGCCACATCAGCTCACTCGCGGGGCTGCTCCTCTCACCACGTGTCGCCAGCAGTGGAGCTTCTGCCTCTCTCCAGCACACTGACCTCCCCCTTGCCTGGCTGGGCTGAGCTGCTGGGCTGGGAAGGATGATTCCCAGATAAACTGGTGATGGGGAGTGCTTGTCCTGGTCTTGAGGTCAAGCCCATGTGAAGAAACAGCCTTTATCAAAGAATCACAGGGCAGTTTGGGCTGGGAGGGGCCTTTAAAGGCCATCTAGTTCAACTCCCCTGCCATGAGCAGGGACATCTTCAACCAGACCAGGCAGCTCCAAACCCTGTCCAGACTGACCTTGAAGGTTTCCAGGACTGGGGCATCCACAGCTTCTCTGGGCAACTTGTGCCAGTGTTTACCACACTCATTGTAAAAAAACTTCTTCCTAACAGCTGATCTAAATTGATCCTCCTTCAGTTTAAAACCATCACCCCTTGTCCTACTGCAACACACCTGGTTGAGAAGTTTGTCCCCATCTTTCTTCTAAGTTTTCCTTCAGGCACTGGCAGGGTCTCTGAGGTCTCCCTGGAGCCTTCTCCTGTGCAGCTGAAAACCCCCAGCTGTCCCAGCCTGGCTCCAGAGCAGAGGGGCTCCAGCCCTGGGAGCATCTCTGGACTCACTCCAACAGGTCCATGCCCATGCTGAGGACCACCAGAGCTCTCCCCAGGGTGTCTACACTGGGAACAGCCCTACCCTCAACAGAACAAGCACTCACGTATTTCCAGTGGACTTCCAAGGCTGCCATCCATGCTCTAGTCCTGACCAGCCAGCAGCTGGAATGTAGCTCACCTGAAGCACAGGATTGCCCTGGGCTGACAGCCAGCACAGACCATGGACATGCCCTTCCCCATGTCCAGGACAGAGGGTGACCCCCAGGGACAGCCTGATAAACCTGCACCAGCCCCTGGCACACCAGGTAGGATTCAGCTCCAATTAAGGCTCCAATTAACTCCAATTCCGCTGGGGTGCCCACATGCAGATTCTGGCTTTAGTTGCCTTCTGCAGGTTCTCATTGCTACACCGGACTCCCTAAGCTATCCCAGACCCATGCCTGGCTTTGCCAGACAAAACCCTGGACCTGCACCCCTCCTGACTGACCAGTGGAGAGTAAGCACTGTGTCCTAGGGCAGAAATGGACACCTATGCCCAGCAGCTGAACTGTGACCCACACGTGTGGTGGCTGCCCCAGCTCTCACTGCAGCCCATGGGGATGCAGTTGGCACGATTTGGGTGTTTGGTTTGGGTGAGCCATTTACTTACTCAAACTCCAGTATCTATTTCGGGGTGTGAAACACCCTCCAGACCCTGCTGGCCAAACATCCACTGACTCTAAAAGGAGATTGGGCACCAAGTTAATATTTTTATCTTCCACTGCAGCCTACCTCCAGCTCCCGGTCTAAGTTTCTACAGCTCCAAAATAAAACCCATTTGCATGGGATGGGGATGCCCTGCAGCTCTGCTCTCTCAGGCCCCTGCTGTGATGAGCAGCACAATCCTGGCACATCCACACTTCCAGGATGGTTCCAGTGCTCGTGTGCCTCCTGCATAATAGGACTGAAACAAATAAATTTGACAAAGAAGGGAGAAAGAACAACTGATATGCAAATTCATGTCATAAATCATTCACCAAATCTGTTCTGCAGTCCTGAAATAATCTTGCAGGTTGCTTCCCAAGTGCTGTTTGCAAACCCTCTGTTAATCTGGGAAGCAGATGCTGCTACAGTAGGCTGTATTACAGCATCTTCAAGAAATCCCCATCAAATATCACTTTTAAATGCCCATGACTTTCGCAATCAGTTGTTTTTAAATCTTCTTGGCATATCTGAAAACCGAACATCATAAAAAAACCTTTTCCTGTGATTCAGCTGTAAGGAGTACAAGCCTGGGGAAGAGCTCTTCTCACATCTCCCTTCTTGCCCAGGTGACCCCCACATTCCTCCCAGAGGCCTCTGCCCATTTCCTTCACATGCTCTGAAGAGTCTTTGACTTCCCCAGACTCCTCCTGAGCTTCACTGAAAGCCTGTGTTGCCTCAAACAGGGCAGTGCCCTGGAGTTGCCCTCTAGAATCACAGCAGCCAAGTCACCCACGTCCCTGCAGAAAGTCCCACATGGAAAACACACTCTGAAAAGGCATTTCTACCATGCCCTGGCACACACGGACATTTCATTGCCTAGGGGAGTGTTTGGGATGATTACTGCTGGGTTTTTTTTATTGCCAGCAACTGTTTCTTCCAGCAAAAAAAACCCTGCCCTGAGACAGATCATCCCTCCCAGCTCGGAAAGAACTGAGTGTGTGGATCATGCTCAGAAGGAGGAGTGACCTGGCTGCATCTTTGGGCTGACATCCTTTCCAATCTCCAATGCTCAGTTTTCCCCTTCCTGTGTGAAAATGGAAACAACAGTGTCAGCTGTGGTTGGAAAGAGCTTTGAAATCTACACGTGAGAAGTGTAGGTAAAGACAGAGCTGCACTCTTCCAGAAATGGGAGGAGAGGAAAAGGCAGCAAAGGGGGGAAAACCCCACATAATAAATAATACTCTACAAATTACACAAAATGAATGCATTAAAAAACCAATCCTCCAAGAAGCAGCTGCTTCATTCTTTGCTGTTGATAGGATCAATATAAGAGAGGAAATTACCACCTTGTGTTCTGCAACACATCTCACCGACTTTCCTTTACAAACCCTAACGCGCCTGATTGCAGTGTCAATTTAAAATTTACCATAAAACGCAGAATCTCATAAACTTTACAACCTCAATCACACTCAGCCAGTGTTTTCACCCAAATCACATGCACAGGCACCCGCTTTGCTCTCCAAGGCAACACAACAACGTGCTGCTGACAGCAGATGGGAGAGCAGACCAGGGCACCACAGCTGGGATCTGCCTGTTCTGGGCAGCCTGGATGAAAAGAGAAGGAGTCAGGCTGGAAAGCAAGATGGAAAATGTACCCTCGGATCTCTGTGAGACAGCTCATCCCATGTCCAGCAGGATGAAGGGTAGCCAGAACCATGGTTTATGATGAAGGTGCTGCTGGCACAGGGTGTCCAGAGCAGCTGTGGCTGCCCCATCCCTGGCAATGTCCAAGACCAGGCTGGACAGGCCTTGGAGCAGCCTGGGATGGTGGAAGGTGTCCCTGCCCACGGCAGGGGATGAAACCAGACAGCCTTTAAAGGTCCCTTCCAACCCAAACCATTCTATGACTACAAAATCAAATACAACACGACCTCAGGTGCAGCAGCTCTGGTGCCCCAAACACATAGAGGTGGCACCGGCACCCCATGATGCTGAGCCAACCTCCTTGCACCAGGACATGCTTAAAACACAGCTGTTTGAAGCCCATTTGCAGGCTCTGATGGAATACCCCAAGCCATTGCCCTAATCTGGGTGTCCTTCAGAAATCTAAACCATGCAGCTCCTGCAGAGAAGACGGTGTGAGTTTTTAATGCAGGGAAGGAGCCCGTGCCATGATCTGACCATTTGCTTTTGCAGGCATGGGTGGCACTCAAGGGTTGACAAGGGAAAAACTAATTAGGCTCCTAATTTTACTTCCTACATAAATCTAAGTACTTTTGCTGTTGTCACTATGACAGAAAACCCACTTCTCTGCAGGAGTACAAAGGATTTTGGCTAAAGCATAACAAAAAGATGCGTATTTCAAGCTGCACTTCCCCAGAAGCCATAAAACTCCACTCAGCATCTGCAGTCTGCATGCACCCTGTAAGCTCTGCCTTAAAATTCTCCCTCAGCTCAAAACTACAGGATATATTTGGGGAGAAAAGTAATTTTTGCAATCAGCTGCTTGCCTTTGTGACACACTGAAAGTGCAATGAGACAGATGCTTGAAGATCCAGCAAGGGTTAAACCTTGGGAGAGGACAGGCAGGACTTGGGGATGAAGTAGTCGATCAAAGGGTGGCTCAGAAGTTATTTAAAAATAAACCAGAAAGTAGAACTTCCCGGCGGTTGTCACTGTAATTACAATGCAGACAACGGAGCCGTGGTGCTGTTAAGGTTACTGGATTTTCCTAGCAGCTGTGTTTAATTTACTTAAAACATGCAAAGCCATCAGGTCAGATCCCATTAGCAGAATATCTCCAGAGCGCTGCAAGAGCCCGGCCAGCCCAGCACCACAGAAATGCTGAGGGCAAAACACAAGTGTAAAATATCCCCGGAGAAGTGAGACAGCAACGTGCACTGCCTTCCCCCGTGGCTGCAGCAGAGGCTGGGTGGTCAGTCCTTCCTGCTCATCCTAGGACCTGCCCCCTGTCCCTTTACTCCCATCATAAGCCATCTATTGCCATGGTCTCCTAAGATGACCAGAAACAGAAATCCGTGAAAATACCGTGACTGGCTGTGATGGAGAAGGATCTGGGACCAAGCATTTAGGGAAGTCCTTCAAGTGTGTTTTTGCTGTAACCCAGGTTTTCCGTGTGTCCTATAACTCTGCAATGTCCCACCTGGATCCCGCTGCTTTCCAAGCATCCCCCTGACTTCCACGCTGCCTTAGAAGACCCACTTGTCCTGAATCATGCTCAGAGTTCCTCTCAGAGATGGGAGCTTGGTGGATTTGTGGGTCAGGATTCCCCCCCTGGAGCTTTGTTCACACATTTGTAATTTGGGACAACACGATGCATCAGGAGTCTCTGCAAAACACAACTACAAAAATTACAGCTTCCTTGTCAGGAAAAAACCCTCTAGAGACACTTTTCTGTTTCATTTTTGTTGTTGCTGTTTTTCATTCCTTCAACACCATCTCAGCCCTCTCTCCACCAAATGGAACATCAGAGTTTCATCCTCTGTTTGTGGCCCCTGCCAGCTCAATTCTTTTTCTAAAATTAGCATCCTGAGAGATGTAATTGCTAGAACAGGAGGTGTTAGGTCACGTTTCAGTCCCTGCACATCAGGCTAAGAGCTTCTGCAGCCACCTACAACCACCTCAGAGTCTGAACCTCAACCATGTCCTGCTCCACTGAGCCCAGCAGAGTGATGCAGCTTTAACGGGTGCCGATGCCAAAAAAACAGAGAACTGAAGACAAGGATAGATAACACACCACAGGCTCCCTTCTGCACATGACCCCCATATATAGTCATTCCTACAGAGAATGGGCAAATAAAGTAAAATAAAATACTAGAAAATACAAGAAAATGTATTTCTCAGAGAAGCTGTGGCTGCCCCTGGATCCCTGGAAGTGTCCAAGGCCAGGCTGGACAGGGCTTGGAGCAACCTGGGATAGTGGAAGGTGTCCCTGCCCATGGCAGGGGGTGGAACTAGAAGATCTTTAAGTCTCTCCCAACCCAAACCATTCTGTGAGTCTATGACTCCAGGAACAGAATAGAATAGAATAGAGTAGAATAGAATAGAATAGAATAGAATAGAATAGAATAGAATAGAATAGAATAGAATAGAATAGAATAGAATAGAATAGAATAGAATAGANGAATAGAATAGAATAGAATAGAATAGAATAGAATAGAATAGAATAGAATAGAATAGAATAGAATAGAATAGAATAGAATAGAATAGAATAGAACAAAGCAAACTAAAAATAAATAAAATATAATCATCCTAAGTAAAACATCACAAACAGTAGGAAAAAATCTGAAGGAATGGGTTTGATCACAGGAAATCTGAAAACATCTGACCAAGCTGCATGACCCTCATTGTCATCAGAACCCCTCCTGAAATCGTCATCTCCTGCCACTGTGTGCAAGAAACCCCAGCCTGGCCCTGGAGATCTTGGAGCAGCTTAAGATCATTCTTCCAACATAAAACTCCAACATAAACTCATTCCTCATGGCTTAGAAAGGTGTGAGACTTATTTGCATAATAAATGACAAGTCAGGAATATAGATTTGTGTCAGATCAACCTTCCCTTCCCTTTGAAAGAAATCTATTTATTCTGAGTGAATCGTCTCTTCTCCAAATAAATGGTGTTTGTAGTCAGTTTAGCTGGCATGATACGCATTCTTTTGCATGCCTGTAATGAATTTTCACAGCCAGAGCCCTAATCCAGTCTAGTCATGGAGGGTTTATCACGACCTCTTATTTTATTTCTACCAGTAAATGGGAATTGCTTTCCTTATCACTATCTAGAAGCACCTGAGTGATTTTTGCTTCATATTTCCTATCCCACTGGAATTCAGGATGCAGCGTTATCTGATGCTGTACAATTGTCACTCATGTTAGCTGCCTTTTCATTTTAATTTGCTGGATTTATTGCTCTTTCTTTTTTCTTTTTTTTTCCCCCCCAAGAGATTTTACTTTCAGATCTAAGTCCCTCCTTGCTCCTTTCCATCCTCCTGGTTAGATTTCCTGGGTGATCTTCAGGAAGGCAGGATCAAGGCTTGTCTTGCCTTCATCTGCCTGATGCCTTTGAGCAGCCTGGGACAGCAGAAGGTGTCCCTGCCCACAGCAGGGGGGTGGAATGAGGTGAGCTCTGAGGTCCCTTCCAACCCAAACCATCCTAGGATGCCTTCCCTCGGCAGAGCACTCAACCCCTGGGCTTGTCCCAGTCCATCCCACCTTCCTCCACTGGGGAAGCATAAAACTATGCAGCGACATGCAGAAATCATCCCTAACTTTGAGTTCAAACAAATCCATGAGAGCAAGGGCTTCCTGACGTGATCCCTACGGCTGCTGCAAGCAGCTCTGAGCTCCAGAAATCTGGACCTGCTGCTGCTGCTGCTGCTGGAAAGGCACGAGAAGACCTGTAAATCCTGCAGACAACACTGTGATGGATCAGTAGTGGCAAGACATTAACCTTCACTCTTGAGGAGACACCCAAATGATAACACCTGTAGCCATGCCACTCCAGAGTTATCAGTCTTGTCACTCGTGAAGATAAATCTATCTGACCTAAGCCATCATCCTACACCACTCTGCCTTCCTTGCTCAAAATCCTCGCAGATACCAGCAGGGATCAGGAAAATCACACCTAATAATCAATTGAGTGTGTGCAACTATGCTCACATGGAAACCATTTCCTTCAGTATGTTAAAATAATTCCGCAGAGCAAGGGAAAAACACAGTAGGCTTGAAAGCTGGTCTGCAGGGAAAGTGCTACATGTCAGTGACAACTCTGGAAGGACAGAAAACAGCTACCAAAGCCTCAAGGAGCTGTCACGCACAGGAAAATGTAAGTTAATTAAAGCCACTTAAACAAATACATCTGGGACAGGGGCATGGGATGTAGGGAGGGAGAATGAAGTGATATTAAAAGCTCAGACGCATGGTGAATCCCAGACAGGAGACAAGGAAACCTACCTGGCAGAATCCAGAGGAACCCCCTTGCCCTGGAGCTGTGCCAGAGGGGGCAGTGAGAGCCCCCTCTGCCCTGGGGCTGTGGCTCATCTTTGGGCACAGCACTGTCCCACAGCCCCAAGGGGATGCACAGGCTCAGCAGATCCACCCCTCCTCTGGAAAACAGCACCCAGGCTCCACTGATGCTCTCCTGGACCAAACAGTGTCGGCTTGGAATTACAAATCCAACACCTCCCAACGTCTTCCCTCCTGTCCCTACCACAACACTCAGCTGAAATGAGAACCATGGGCAAAGCATCCCTCTGGCCAAGTGTAAGGATGTAAATCCACCTCAAACACACCACCAGAGCCCACATCAACTTCACCTTCCCTTGCTCCTCCTCTGAGCACAGCCTCCCCTGAGCCCCCAGAGCTGATGTGCCTCCTGCTATGCTCAGAACATGATGAGCACAGGCTGCTCACACCAGCCCTGCTGATATAAAACCACAAGAAGAAAGATTTGGATGGGCTCTGTGTATTTTTTTTATTGCAATCAGCTCCCAGAGAAACTTAAAATGTTGGTGTTTCATATATTCCTTTGAGCATTGATTCAAAAGTGGAAACAAAACACCTACACAAGGTTGGGCCATCATGGAGATGCTGAGCCGGCCTCTGGAGATATTCCTGCTTGGGAATCAGGGCTGGCCAGCCTCAGCACGAGGCCGACAGGAGGGGAAACAGGAAGCAAATCCATCTGCACACCATCAAGCCCCCGCTGCAGGATGACAGCATGCAAGACTGCTGTCTGCAAGAGGAAGTCTTGCCATGGCATCAGCCCGACCCAGTTGGAGCGCACGGAAACACAGATGGAGCGAGGAGGATCCAGGCTCCCAAAGCAGCTTAGTTTCCCACCCTCCCTTAACTGCTGGGACGGGGGTGATGCAGCAAACCCAACACCAACCCAGCGTGCTCCTCCAGGAAAGCCGTGGAGCTGCTGGGATCTGGTTGTCTTGGTTAGCAGGGAGCCGAAGGAAGGAGGAGTTAGTGAAGGACCTGGGTCACACAGGACAAGGTCTGAGATCTCCTTCATCCCTCAGCGTATTTTCTAACACCAAACCAGGCTTATTTACACATATTCTATTCCAAACCTGGGTGAGATTAACTCATCACAAGTCCCATGGCTCCAGGGAGAGCTCAGAGCCCCTGGCAGGGCCTAAAGGGGCTCCAGCAGAGCTGCAGAGGGACTGGGGACAAGGCATGGAGGGACAGGACACAGGGAATGGCTTCCCAGTGCCAGAGGGCAGGGACAGATGGGATAYTGGGAAGGAATTCCTGBYTGTGAGGGTGGGGAGGCCCTGGCACAGGGTGCCCAGAGCAGCTGTGGCTGCCCCTGGATCCCTGGCAGTGTCCAAGGCCAGGCTGGACAGGGCTTGGAGCAGCCTGGGATAGTGGAAGGTGTCCCTGCCCATGGCAGGGGGTGGGACCAGATGGGCTTTAAAGTCCCTTCAACACAGACCATTCTGTGATTCTAGAGCCCTGCAGACAGCACTAGAGCCTGGTCTAATGCAGCCCAGGACCAGAGCCCCCTCTCTGCCTGCAGCTCTGGGCAGGCAGCCAAGGCCCCCCACCCATGCCCCAAACCCCTTCCCTCCCCAGGGTGACTTCCTTAACACAGCCCAGCTGCCTGCCCCCACCCAACAAGGGCTGACAGATTTGTGCTGTCCCCTTAGGGTGGGGTAGGTACATTTATTTCCTCTTTGGAAAAAAAAAAGGAAAGAAAAAAGGAAAAAAAAATACGCAATTAACCTTTTCCTCTCCTTGCAACAGGCAAGAAACTTCCCTGCCACAGAAATAGTTTCAGGACTAAGATATCTGTTCCCACAGCTGCACCAATGCTATTCTGGCCTAGCTAAAATTAAAGAGCTGAAGTTGTACGTGGGCCTTCATGAAACTATCACGGGGACCGCAAGATTAGAGGGCCGGATGGTGACCTGGGAGGCCGAGGTCTATTCACAGCTGCAGCAAGGGATCCTCATGTGTGCCCGAGCGTGTTTCTCCACCCCTGCTTAACAGAATCCTGAAATGGTTTGGGTTGAAGGGACCTTAATATCCAGTTCCAACCCCCCTGCCATGGGCAGGGACACCTTCCACTATCCCAGGTTGCTCCAAGCCCCGTCCAACCTGGCCTTGGACACTGCCAGGCATGGGGCAGCCACAGCTGCTCTGGGAAACCTGTGCCAGGGCCTCACCACCCTCATCATAAAGACTTTCTTCATCATACCTAGTCTGAACCTCCCTGCTTTTAATTTAAAACCATCAACCTCGTCCTATCACAACAGGCCCTACAGAAAACTCTGTCTGTATCTTTCTTCTAAGCCCCCTTTAAGAAAGACCAACATATCTTGCCTGGTCACTTCCAGTGCCCATCCTAACACCAGCCAGAGATCCAACAGCACTAAAAACACCAGAAAAGCACAGGATAACCCCAACATCCCAGCCACCATGCCACCATGAGCAGGTCCTCTGCCAACAACTGTGCCAGCTATTGTTGGTCACATAAAGCCTGGTCCAGCGGCCCCGCTGTCAGCGTGCAGCTCATTACTCTGCCAAGGGCTTTGAAACGCTTGGAATATGAAAGGTGCTCCATCAGATCAAATTCAGCTTCGTTTGCTATTACAATGCAGTGCATTTCTTTTGTCTGCGACTTTTGATGGTGCGCAATTGTTCCCCTCAGTCAGTATTTCGGAGTCATTAGCTGGAATTAGTAAAGTCCCCGCTGCCGGACTTTTCCAAGGCTCTGTTCTCGGGCTACAAAGAGTCGCTGAGGAGTTGTCCTGCTTTCACTGAGCTGGAGGCACAGCAGGGAGCGTTCTGGGGGGAGCAGGCAGTCTGCTCAACTCCACTTTTCCCCTGCAAGCACCGGGAAATGCACGTGCCGGCAAGATGCTGTGGGTGGTCACACGGGGCTGGTGCTTCCCAGCCAGCAGGGAACCTGAGACCCTTTCATTTGGTACCTCTGGTGGGACCAGGGGAAGGGGTACACCTAACTGGGTCCATATTTAAGCAGCGCATCCCATAAAGTTAGGGTTTCTCTCCCAGAAATCCCCCACTCCCAGATCTAAAGGCACCAGCCCTGAAGAAGTCACCTTTCTCTGGGTGAAGGGACCTCTACTCGGCATCTTCCTCGGTGAAAACACCTGGATGTGCCTGACCTTGTCCTCCAACCTCTTGCTCATGTTACACCCTTCCAGCTATACCAGAAGGGCTTTAGCATCAACCCTTTTTCCTGAAGGCATTTATACATGGAGCATCCACCTCTCTGGGCACCCTGTGCCAGGGCCTCACCATCCTCATCACAAACAATTTCTTCCTTCTGTCTAGTCTGGATCTCCCCTCCTGGTGTAAAACTATTCCCTTTCATCCTGTCCCTCCATGCCTTGTCCCAAGTCCCTTTCCAGCTCTCCTGGAGACCCTTCAGGCAGTGGAAGGGGCTCTAAGGTCTCCCCGGAGCCTTCTCTTCTCCAGGACGAACACCCCCAGCTCTCCTAGTCTGTCCTCTGATCAATTTTATGTTTGTCTCTGACAGAGGATTCAATCCTATTCATGCTTAAGGAGTTCCAGAAAAAAACAAAGTGCTGAAGCTCCGTGGGCTGTGCCCATCTGATGTCATTGCCCGGCCCCAAGGGCACAGCTCAGGTCTGGGGACCACAGCAGCTCCAACTTGCACCCACCCCACCTGCGGGTGGAAATTCCAATTTCAATTCCCAGTTCCAGCCATCCCACCACATTTTCTGGATGCAGTGTGGGTATTTGGCCACTACAACCCTGAAACTAAACTAGGAGCAAACCAACCTTACGGGACATCCACATGGAGAAGAGCTCAGCACTGAATCCAGCTCCTTTAGCAGCTGGTCATCTTTCACATGGGACTGTACTTCCACCCCACAAGGATTTCCCTGGAAATCACCTCACAGATCGTCCCATCTAACATTCACAACAGCATTTCCATTAGGACACAACAAAATGCAGACAATTCACACCTCTCACCTCACATTTTTTAAAGTAACAGGCTACAATAAAGCAGCCTGCCCAGATTCCAGCCTAATCTAAAAACAACTTTATGGTTTCTAATTTTAGCACTAATCTTCCTTTGCTATGGTTGTGTGATTTCTAATTATTTTATCCCCAAGCCCTTCTTTGATGGATAGTTGTACCTTTTCCAATGCCAAATGACTTGTAAAGTGCCTTTAAAAAATACGCTGATCATTTCAGGTTCATTTCCAGTTCCTACACAAATAACATTCTCATATATGGCTTCACTGCAGAAATGTTATTATTATTATTATTAAAATAATAGTAATGAAAGCAATACAATTTAAAAAGGAGAGCTCCATTCCTCAGGATGATCCCAATCTGCTCCCGCAAACACCATATTTTCTCTTAAAAGCTGATAAAGAGCAAAAAATCTGTTATCAAGATACGGATCACTTAACAACTCAGTGCCTTTGGCTTGGCATGGCTCCCAGAACATTTTGCCTTTATCTATCCCTATTTTCAAGTTACAACTCATGGAAGAGCAATTGGCCAGGCCGAAACCTCGGGAGGGACTTTGTGAGGGGCGATGTGAAGCGGTGGCAGAGACAGCTTTGCCTTGATGTGCCCCGGGAGCGTTGCCTACCCAAACCCGCTGAGTTTGGAGCAGCAAACACGAGCCCTCGGCTGAAGATGTGCTGCAGGGGCTTAAGACGAGCCTCCAGCCCAGGTTCCTCACAGGCAGGTCTTTTCTCTCCTTCCGTGCCCACCTGAAGCAACCTCTCGACCCTCCTAATTGCTGACCTACACCAAATACGGATCTGATGCTGTTAAATTTGAAATTTGCACAAAAATTTATTGGGGAGGGGGTGCTGCCTGAGGACCGTTTCAGGATGCTGAGGCAGCTGCCTGCCAGTGGCATGTCCCAGTAGGACTGCCACCACCAGCAGCCAGCACCAGAGCAGGGGACACAGACACAGGGCTGGTGGATGTTTGTTGGGTTATTTCCTTCCCCAGGATTTATACTGAGCTCCGGTCAATTGGAAAACATCCACTTGACCTGCGACCTTTTTGTTTTAGTTATTCTCCAAGCTTTGACAGCAGCAGTTTAAACACAAAGCATATGAGTTTTGGCACCGAGGGAGCACCCCATTCCCACATATTCTGAGTGGATACGGAAAAACATTGCACTGCAGCCCTGATGGTGAACTTACTTCTTCTTTCTCATTCTTCATGTTCCCCTCTTTCACTTTCTGAGCCTGCTTCATGACCCATGTCTTCTCCCTCCCCACTGGAAACATGAGCTTAGCTCCCCAGTGCAATATCCAAGGGAGGAGGACATGGGTTGTGGTGCTCTAATTCCCTGCACAGTGCTGTGTTACAGAGGACTTGAAATGGAGATTGTCAAAACAGGAAACAACCCAGTCAGCGTCCTCCTGCCTGGGTCCTGAAAATGTCACCACACAGAGCTGCAGGGGATGGAGAAAAGCCCTCTGTTCCTGCAGGGACAGAGGATGCCCTGGGAGAGTGGGCAGCGAGACCATCTGCCCTCATGCCTCTCTGATGTGAGAGCTGGGCTTTAACCTCTGCTGAAACCACTGTGGAGCTGGTTTTTACTGACTTGGGGAAAAACTCTGCAAATCAGGTTAAAAATGATAACTCTCTGTTGACTGATACTTTTATCAGTGTAGAGAATTTTGTACGGAATGTCATCTCGCTCAGGAAGTCAATCCTACAGGAAATCCTTCATCCTTAGTGCTTCGGAGTAACATCCACAGCATCCTGCTGGCTTCCTTCTTACTCCTCTAAAACTCACCCCTGAGATCCTCACCTCTCGAGCTCATGCTTTGTGTTTGAGCTGGCCTTGCTGGGATAAAAGCACAAATCTTGGGTCTAATCCTGCCCACACGCCCCAGGCAAGGCACCAGGCTGACACATCTCCATGAAGATGCAGAGCAGGGACAGTGCCAGGCCCCAGGCTCTTTGACTCCCATCTATCCACCTTGGAGCAAGGATTTAAAGTTCCTCAAAGGCACAGCAGTGAGGCCAGGTCTGGAGGAGAGAATGAAGCTACTGTAAACTCAGATAAAGAAGATACTGGATTTATTTTTAAAAGCAGGTTCCTGCAGCTGTAGGTTTCAAGCAATTCTTAAAAGCCTCACCTGAACAAGCATCCTTGCTAACAAATATTGGTATTTTAAGCCTTTGATTGCTTTTGATGGGAGTGAAAACCTTTTTTGATATTGATTGTTTGTTTTTACAGCTCTCTGCAAGTTAACTTCAGGAGAACTTCCCAAGCACAAGAGCTGGTCACCATTACCAGAATGGTGATCCAGCAATTCCAGGATGCCCCACCCCTGGAAATATTCCAGCTAAGTTGGATGGGACTCTGAGAAACCTAGTTGAATATGATCTAGTTGAGTATGTCCTGTTGCAAGGGGGTTGGACTAAATGGTCTTTAGGGTCCCTTCAACACAAACCATTCTTTGATTCCCCCTCTGGAAGCAAAGCAGGTATTTTGTTTTATGTTTGAGGGGTCAGTGGTTTTATTGTAGTGCCAAGCCACTGATCTACAGTGGCAACCTTCAGTAGGGAAAAAAAATTCCACAGGTTGATGGGACGAACAACTAGGAATGTCATTTCAGACGGTCTGCATGGCCCAGGACAGCACATTTCCCCCATCACACAGGCAGAGAATTAGAGTAATTACCTAGAGCCTGATGCTGAAAGGTGCTGAGTGCAGTCAAGTGGTCTCCGCTCATAGAGTTCAGTATCTCAGGGGCTCTCAGCAGGGTCAGTCTTGGAGCCTGGGCAAAACAAGACAGGTTGGTCTTAGTCCAGTTATTTGTAAACAAGCCTACACAACCTGTAATTTAAAAAAATAAATCCAAAAACCATTCCAGCTCTACGTGCCGGCCACGTTTCCCTTTGCGGGGAATTAACTCAAGGGGCACGCAGAGGAGATGCTCTCCAACCCACAGGCATTCTGTGCGGATCAGGACAGATGCCTGCAGCACACAGGAGAGAAATTACACGGGGGTGTGCCCACAGAGCTTCAATCCACATCCAGGAGCACCGACACGGCATTGCTCAGGAGCGCACCCAGACACGTCACACCGCTACACCATCCCAGGGCTCACACACCTTGCTGGGCAGAAAACAAACCCCAGAGCTGCCTCGCCAAGCCTACAGGCAGCAGTAAACCTGGAGATAAGAGAAGTTAGCCGGGTTTCCAGGGAGGAAGAGGAGGAACGTTCTCCTCCCCGTGCTCCCCAACGCGCCGGCCCCGGGCGGGTACGGCCGTGCCAAGGGCAGGGTGAAGGGAGGGGAAGGGGATGACGGGGACAGGATGACGGTATCCTCCTCCACGCAGCCCTTTGTTCTGGGAGGTCCCCTGGGATGCTCAGCTCAGGGTGGCCAAGTCCTCCTTCTTCCCCTACAAGGGGAACACATGAGGGGAGGAAAACAATGCTCTCTCCTCAGCTGCCTAATGGAAGAACAAAAGCACAGTGATCCCTTCCAAAACTGTCTTTTGAGGAACAGACCATGGAGCCTGAAGGCCCAGTATTTCTGCTGTATTTATTTTTGGATGAACTCCAGCCTGGCAGTGTCTTTCTGTCCTTCCTCTGGGCTCTTGCAGGACCCGCCCAAAGCCACTGGGGTCGTGCAGGGCTTGCACAGACCTCAAACCCCATCAGGAATTTAACACCCAGCACCTGGTAGAGGTGACAAAACCAAAGGCAATGTTCCTTCACCAGACCCCACCACAAAGACACCTCGGCCAGGGGGTAGAAGGGGCCACGCCAGGTTGGAACAACCCAGTCAGGTGGAAGGCATCCCTGCCCACGGCAGGAGGTGGAACTGGATGGTTTTAAGGTCCCTTTCAACCCAAACCCTTCTGTGATCCTATGACAGCCCTGTTTCAGCAGGATGCATTTGGCAGGGAGGGTCTGCCCCAGCCTGATCCCACTGAAAACCAGGACCGAACCCCATTTAAGCCAAAATCGGTACAAAAACCACCTTTGATTGTTGAGCAGAGATGGCTGCTAGGGAGCAGAAGGGGATTTCTGCTGTGCTGATTGCTCATGGAAAGTCCCTGACTGGCCCGCAACCGTGGAAAAAACGGAAAATAGAACTTTAATACCAAGTTGGTGGCAGGCTGTCTATTTTTCTCTCCTGTGACTAGTTACCATGGATAGATTTCTGAGGTCGACCACACGATTGTTCACTGCACCACTCCTATTAAACAGAGGATGAGCAAATCATCCCATTTGTGCCGTACTTTAATTTCCAGAAATTCTTTGTTCGTTTGTTTGCTTAAATTATTTCTCTCATTTGAAGAAACAATGCAGTCTTATGAAGTGAGGGCCCAAATCTCCCGAGTCACCCTGCTGTGGTTCATTACTTCCACGCTAGTTAACAAGGCCAGTAATTTCCCTAAGGTTTAATAGAAAATCCTCTTTCTGGAAGGCAGAGAGACAGGACATTTTAACAAACTCACTGTATCCTGGTTATGTCGTAGGTGAGGGATATCCTAGGCAACGCACAGGTCCTCCTAAGGGTTAGTGTAAAAAAAGCAGGTAGCCTAAATGGAGCTTTTTTCACCCCGAATTACTCCCTCAGCTGGGGAAGGGCACCTGGAGGTACCACGTCCCTTGCCCAGAGCATTAGCTCCAGCTCCACTTGGCCATGGGTTCCTGAAGCATCCCAGCCCTCACCCCAAAATAAGGAGTGGCTGAAGCAGATGATACCAGAGAGGCAGACCCAAGATGTACCTGGGGTGGGTGTGGTGGGCCTACAGCCCATTTCATTAATGATATGGATAGCAAAGCACACAGAATACCTGCCAATTACCTGCCCATGAACTGCCCTTCTCACTGGTTTCGCCAACCTGTTTCCATGACCAAATCAGGAGAAAAAGTTAAAAACTGAAATAAATACAGGAGCAGAGCTTGTGAAAAAAGTCACATACATAAAACATACATACATATATACTGGAATCGCAGAATAATTTGGGTTGGAAGGGACCTTTAAACTAAAAAAAATAAACTGAAGTATTTTATTTATGTAGATATATAGATAGATAGATATGTGTGTGTGTAAAACAGCCCAGTAAATCTCTGCTGAGATGCACATGCAGGTGAAAAGCTGGCAGTGCTGCCTTCAGTCACGGGGGTATTTACTCTACAACAGCCTCTGCAGCTCCTTAATATTATTTATACAAACAGGATTTGTCAAGCAACAACTACAGATGTTTGCAGTGAGTCTTCTTGCTTATCCACTGATAATACCGTGTGCCTGGGACAGCTGAACAAATCCTGCCGCGTAAATAATAAATACACGTCTGGGCTAATCAGAAAGAGGCGGTGAGGAATCTGGAGATTCCCACAGACTCCCTGCCGCGGGGAAGGAAACAAGAAAATGCCCTGACCTAAGCAGGGGTGAGTCTGGCATACCCACAGATCACAGGGAGATCACAGGAGCTGTTTGCAGATCACTTACCGAGCATGAATAATTCAGGCAGAAGCGGCTGGGAGTATGAGAACAGATAGATGGGAGCTCACTGCCGCTGCTTTGGCAGGTTTTATTTTATCCAGCAAGGCAAGAAAACCACAAGCCCCAGCAAAAAAAATCCTCTGCCGAGCACTGCCGGTGTTGTGACTTCACTGACAGTCCCACAATACGTGGTGTTTTACAGACCCCCAGCTGATGGTGAATGCCAACTCTCTTCCTCCTTGAGGAATTTTTGTGATTATTTGGCTGGACAGGCATGGTAAAACAATGTTTGTTTAAAAAAAAAAAGCCTTTAGTACCGATCTGCACTCTACTGCACAATTACACAACTCAGAGAATCACAGAACGGTGTGCACTGGAAGGGACCTTAAAAACCATTTCATTCCACCCCCTGCCATGGGCAGGGACACCTTCCACCAGCCCAGGCTGCTCCAAGCCCCGTCCAGCCTGGCCTTGGACACTGCCAGGGATCCAGGGGCAGCCACGGCTGCTCTGGGCACCCTGTGCCAGGGCCTCCCCACCCTCACAGCCAGGAATTCCTTCCCAATATCCCATCTGTCCCTGCCCTCTGGCACTGGGAAGCCATTCCCTGKGTCCTGTCCCTCCATGCCTTGTCCCCAGTCCSTCTSCAGCTCTCCTGGAGCCCCTTTAGGCCCTGCCAGGGGCTCTGAGCTCTCCCTGGAGCCTTCTCTTGTGCAGGTGAACACCCCCAGCTGTCCCAGGCTGGCTGCAGAGCAGAGGGGCTCCAGCCCTGGCAGCATCTCCGTGGCCTCCTCTGCACTGGCTGCAGCAGCTCCACGTCCCTGTCTTTGCTGTGCTAAGGACCGCAGAGCTGGATGCAGACCATGAAACATCCACCAACCAAAAAAGAAATTTAAAAAAAAAAAAAAAAGTGTAGTCAACTTCCAGCTCTCCTCCCACCCCAAGGGACCTGGGAAAAAAACACAGCACCCAGAGACCAGACCAGTTTGCAGCCTTCAGGCTCCTCTGCCCCTGCAAAAACTCATGGATCAGTGGAGTTCAGCTCTGAAGAAAAAGGTGGGGATAAAAAAAAGAAGGGCTAAGGGATATCCTCTAATCCTTACTCCAAAAGGAAAACACAAGGAGGGTTGCTCCTGTTGGGATACATTAATAGTCCACATTGAACACATTACCGAGAGGACTGGAAGCCAGGAAACAAACTAAAAAAAATAAAACACATAAAGAAAGGCAGAAATGGTAAAGACAGATGGTGGAAGTTAAACATGGCTTTGGTGCAACCTGCAGAAATCCAAAACTCATTCTGCTGGAAGGACACTGCATTCTGCTTCTTGCCAAACGGAAGAGCCTTGTTGTCGAGGATGTCTCAGCCCCAGAGAACCAGAGGAGCCAAGGAGGGATTTGGCAGAGAGGACCCTGCCTTAGCAGGATTTCTGAACATCCCCAGTGGCAAGACATGCTCCAGTGATGTGCTTTGGGACTGGGGAACCCTCTGGGAATTCCTGTCCTGCACCTACACTGCTTCAGTTCACCCCTCTGCACTGCACTACTGCCAGCACCGGATTTGGCCCCAAAACTGCACATCAAGCTGTTCTCCAGCCCAGCTGCTGTGCAGGTACACCAGGTCACAGTCCCCTCACACAAAAATCTGTTTCTTGCTGTCACATGAAATGTATCTGATTCAAGACTCACAGAGACAGCAAAAGACATTCACCCAAAATCTCGACACAACAATCCCAGTAGATCTGGCTCTCAGTGTGAACCACATGAGAAGCGTCCAGGCAGCCCCAAGTCAGGAGCGAAACTTGGTGCTACCAGCTAACAAATTTACACCTTCAATTTTCCTTCAGCACAAACATACTGACTCTCTCCATGCTTTCTTCCATTCTTTAACTACTTAATATTCTTAATTAAAAACTGAATTTAAACACACTTCAGCACCATGGCATCCTTGGGTCAGACAGCTCAGTTTGGAAGCCCCATCCCTACGGTGTGTCTATGACACAGGCTCCAGTGCCCACATCAAGAAAATTTCACCTCAGTCTTTACCATAAACTGACTGTCTCTGGTAGGAAACCTGCTTCTTGCCTTTACAGACTGAGCACAGGCCACATCTCTGCACTACCCCAAAATAATTACTTGGCCACACACCTCATCAGATCCTCGGGGCTTTGGGTTCTCCACCCTCGTGTTTACATTCCATGCAGAAAAACTAACTAATTAATATACGTCTGACAGATGTTCTTTGAAAGAGGTATCACATCTTCAAAACACAAGATGATGAAAGGAGCAATCAAGTCGATTAGACTGACCAGAAAAGCAAGGATTGTAGCATGACAGTGGAAAGCAAAGCTTTAAGTCTTTCTCTTGATATTTATATGGTTCTATTTGCATATCAAACTATATGCCAATTAGCTGTATATAAATCTATGGTGAAATTATGCTGTGCAGCTCTCCAAAGCGAACAAAAGCCAGGGCTGGGCTGCATAACCACCCTTAACTCTGGCCCTCCAGGTGTTCCCACTGCAGCTCACTCCTAATGACCGTGTACTCCCAGTAACGCAACTGCACAACGGGAATCTTCTGCAATCACACAGATCTATATGCAACATTTCCATACATTGTAAGCTGCTTTGTGTATCCTTTCATTCTCCTCCAGCTAGTTACTCCTGGAGAAAAGGAGTCTGAGAGGAGACAGACCTTCTCCCTCTCCACAACTCCCTGATGGGAGGGTGCAGCCAGGGGTGGGTCGGGCTCTGCTCCCAGGGAACAAAGGACAGGATGAGAGGGAACAGCCTCAAATTGCACCAGGGCAGGTTTAGATGGGATACTGGGGAAAATTTCTTAATGAAAAGTGTTGTCCAGCCCTGACACAGGCTGCCCAGGGCAGTGGTGGAGTCCCCATCCCTGGAGGGATTCAAAAGCCATGTGGATACATGGGTCAGTGGTGGCCTTGGCAGTGCTGGGGAATGGCTGGGCTCAATGATCTTAAGAGGCCTTTTCCATTGTAAATGATTCTGTGATTCCCTGGTCTGCCTGCTGCCCCTTGTCTCAGACTGCAGGGCAAGCTTTGGCTCTGCTGAGGCTTTCTGAACACTGTAGGAAAGCGGGGATCCTGCCTGAAGAGCTGTAGGCGACCCTGGGTGCAAACAATAACAGAGATGTATGCCCTTACTTTAAATATCAACAGGAATGTGGGGATGCAATAGCCTGGTCCTAAGGGCAGCACCACTTAGTCAATTGTGCCCTGGAAGGGGTGTGCACCTGTAGTCAAACTGGCTGCCTTAACGAGGTCTTTTGTGCTCTGCCAGATATCTGCAGAAGGCATTATGCAAAGCTGGAGCCTCTGGGCCCATCTGCAGTCACAGCTCACACCAGTTCCAGCCAGCACTGGCTGTAAATTGGGCCATCCACCCTGCCCACACAGGCAGGGAAAAGGTCTGGGGAGAAGGGATTCCAGACACCTTCCACTATCCCAGGTCGCTCCAAGCCCTGTCCAGCCTAACCTTGGACACTTCCAGGGATGGGGCAGCCACAGCTGCTCTGGGCAACCTGCGCCAGGGCCTCGCCATCCTCACAGTAAAAAATTTCTTCCTTACATCTAGTCTGAATCTCCTCTTTTTCAGATTAAAACCATCACCCTGTGTCCTACCACAACAGGCCCTACTAAAAACTCTGCCCTTCATTTTTCTTACAAGCCCCTTTTTTAAGTACTGAAAGGCCACAATAAGGTCTCTCCAAAGCCTTCTCTTCTCCAGGCTGAACAATCCCAGCTCTCCCAGACTGTCTGCACAGGAGAGGTGCTCCAGCCCTATCAATGAGCCTGTACTGCTTGGGACCATTTTTTTGGGCTCAACTGCAGTAGTGAGTTTGACTAATTTGAGTGATCAGGCACATATTCAGACATAAAACATTAATATGGGAACAAATCAAAAGCAGTCTGGCTGGGCTCCTGCTTTGAATTCATTACATAGATTCAAAAAAGAAAAAAGAATTTTAAAAAAAATTTAAAAAAAAAAAAGAGAGAAAGTTTTTATCTTTTCTAGTACGTATGAAAAGGTATAAATTCCTGACTGACTGCAGCACTTGGCCTGGCTGTGCTGGTAATTGGAACCAGCGTGCTCCGCTTCCCGGGCGTCCCATTCACAAGGGAGAGAAGGAAGCGTTCAATTTTTCAATAGGAAATTTCATTGCCGGAAAACAATCCACCTTCCCTGACTCTGAGGAAAAGCCCGAGGGCAAGTTCTCTCCTCGACCACAGCTTCAGCTTTACTGCCAGCCCCGGCCAGAGCTGCGTGCTCACACCATCCCAAACCCATGAGACTGCCTTCAACACTTCCAGTTCTGTCTTTTTTTTGGTTTTTTTCTTCTAAACACATTGAGTGTTTTTCTTTTCCTTTGGGATTGCTCAGAGGTCCAGTTTGCAACTTTTCTTTCCACAACCAAACAGGCTAAAACAAGCCTGGATTTTGTCATGACAGTTTTCCTTAGGTTTTCAGCTCTCCACCCAACTGCAGACCTGGGACTTCGTGGAAAGCACCCAGGTGCAGCCGTGGGCCATGCTAACATCAAGGGGACATTTGTGGGACATTTGTAAGGCAGAGCACACTTTAAGTGGGTTTTTTTAATGAGCCTAGGACCCCCCAGGCCATATGGGACTGAGCAAAAATCATGTTACACCAACAGCTTTTCTTTAATAGCATTTCTAAACTCGTTTTTCATTCCTAAAGCTGCTGTCTTAGCACGGAGTGGAATAAGGCTTCGAGGCCACAAAAACCCATCAGACACTCCAGCAGGACTCAAGAAAGCCAAGCAGCAGGCAAAGGGACTGAGCAGAGTGGTGGCAGGTGAAATGTAGCACCAGTCAACATAAAACTGATGCAAAAACGACCCCTGACAACGGCCCCTGTAAGAATTAAGTTTCAGGATTAAATAGGCTCAGAAGCAACCATCCTGTGCTTCTGCATGCATAGCTCAAATTTAAAAATCAAACTTACTTCTACTTGTAATACTTAACTGGAAAGTTATTTTTCTCCTCATTATATATGTTCCCACCCTAAGGGCTTATTTCTTCATGCACTTACAGAAAAGCTGAATTATTGGCCTTCTTCACCTGCTTTCTGAGCCATCCCTGACTCCCTCCATCTTTCACACCCAGGAACAAGAAAGGAATCACAGGCAGTGCATGGAGGAGCTCCTCAAAAACACATTAAGCTCCACCTTTACAACTTTATTCTCCCTAAAATATCTAAAAAAAGGTTGTCACAGAGCCATTCTTGATTAATGAATAGAAACAGTCTTCTAACCCCTCCATGCAGCACTGTTAGGGTACTTCTAGTTGTAATCAGGGTACTTTCACCTGCCTTGAGCTGATCCCTTGGCAAGGGGAATTCTGAAGACTGGTGTCTGACAGGGAGGGCAGACCTGGAGCAAGAAACGATGGCACAAGGGGCAGGAGACGAGCAAGGCTGAGGGCAGCAGCACAAGTAAGATAAGGAAAGCCTAGCACAAGATCAGCATGGAATCACATGGAATGCTGGCTGTTTTGAGATATTTCATGCCATGGAGGCACTTGCTGTTCCTCCACTTCAGTAAAAGATGAGGAGTAAGAAACCAGGGTGGAGTTTCCCCAGTCTATGCTGAGTTAGGCATGGGATGCCTTACACAGCCCCAAAGGAAGACATAAAGACTGTGGCGTCCAAAGAGCCCTCAAGAAGCCCTCTGGCTCCCCCCCAGCCCAAAGCAGGCATCCCTGAGGACGTACAGGAAATGTCTGTGCAGTTCAGGGCTGCCAAGGATGGATCCACAGCACTGACAGGACCCTGGTGTTTCACCTGTCACCTTTCCTTCAGTGGACCTGGTGTCAATGTAAAGACCCTTCACTGGATCCTACCAACGCTCCAAAAAGCCAAGAAAGTCAGGCAACACTTACCTCTGCTGGACTTCATCCTGGCCTTGACACGCAAGGCCTGGACCCTCCTGATGGACACAGACTCCGAGTCCTAACCCAGACCTGAACACCAGATCTCCCTGTTCTCACCCAGCTCCAAGGATCACTCCAAACCCCAACAAATTCTTGGGCAAATTAAACGCAAGCATCTATTTTCGCAAGCCAGGATCACTTTTGTTGAGCTGTCACTGAAGCTTTTCTTAAAAGTCATTAACCATGATGGGTGAAACACAATTCCATCTCGCTCCTCTCCTGCCTCTTCAAAGGGAGGATGGCAGCACTTGAGCCACTGCCTCACTGATTGTCCTACTGTTCCACAAAGTGGTTCCTCTCCAGCAAATTGAACACTGAGAGCCATCACAGAGCCCCAGACAAAGGGACCAGTGACTGTTTCTGGGATTATTAGAGGGAAGCAGAAAGAAGCCTATTACAGGGTCTTTGTGGCACTTAATGTTGACAGCTGAAAATAATGGATAGGACAAAACAGAGCAAAGATGATTTAAATTAGTCAACTCCCGGGGAGTGGTGCTCACTCAGGCTTCCAAAGGAGAACTGCCATTTCTAAGCCATGCTAACCCCCAAGTGGACGTGCACTCCCCCTCTGCAGCCCAAACACACACAGACACGGCCCTTTTTAGGTGCTCTCCAGAGCTTTTGCTCAGTTTGCCAGTGGCCACTGCACCCCTCCCATTAGGGGATGGAAAAGCTGTATAAAAGGAGCAGCATCAGCCGCAGCTCATCAGTCCTTCAACAAAAACAGCCTTTAATTTCTATCCACTGCCACAAGTTCAGGGACCTGTAAGAAGGGATTTACACATCCACGTTCCAGCAATCATTACACAGCTCCTCCAAAGCCACCTGGAGGACAGGAGATTCACTCCTACTCCAGGGGTTTGGCGCAGACAGAATGACAAAGGCTCTGACAAAGCTTTAGTGCCATCTCATGCCAGTCCCAGCCCCGTGGGACTCACATGGGGCTCATTTTAAGTAGCAGGCACCTGCCACCTACACACATCACCTCTCTCCCTCTGGAGAGGGCAGCAATCAGAGAGTCACAGAATCATTGCGGTTGAAAAAGAGCTCCGAGATCATCGAGTCCAACCTGTGCCAGATCCCCGCCTTTTCACCCAGCCCAGAGCACTGAGCGCCACATCCAGGCCTCCCTTGGACACCTCCAGGGATGGGGACTCCAACACCTCCCTGGGCAGCCTCTTCCAATTTTTTAACCACCCATTGTGTGAAAAAAATCCTCCTCATGTCCAACCTGAACATTCCCTTGTACAGCCTATGTCCTCTCCTCCTGTCCCTGTTCCCTGGGAGCAGAGCCTGACTCCCCCGGCTGCCCCCTCCTGTCAGGGAGTTGTGCAGAGCCACAAGGTCCCCCCTGAGCCTCCTTTTCTCCAGCCTGAGCCCCTTTCCCAGCTCCCTCAGCCACTCCCCATACGACTTTCCCTCAATGCCCAAGCCATTCCCAGTCTGGCCAGGAAAGCACAAGAGGGGTGGAGAGACACACCTTGCACACAGTGAATTCGCTGGCTGCCTGGGTTCCATAGATTTGTTTATGCTGTGGCAGCAATCTGTCTTTCCAGGCATAGCACTTGGGTTTTACAACCCGAAACACCACCCAAAACAGCTCCCGAACACCTGAGGATGCCACCCAGCCAACTCTGCACTCATCCTGCAGTGGATAAAAGCCTGTGGAACATGGGTCCCTGTGCACGGGGCCCTCTGAAAGCATCTTCACACTGATGGGGTTTCACACCTTTCTTGCACACAGGGGTGTAACCCAGGAGCTACAAGGCCTGTTGGGCCACCCAAAGCCTGAGACACCCTAGCAGCAACTGGAGTGCGACGGTGGGACTGATCCTGGCAACAACCACCCCTGAGACCTGAAGGGAGGAGCCTTCAAAAGTGCTCCTGAGGGTGCCCCACCACCACCCCTCTGCTGGGACACTCTGGGGTCTCCTTGCTGCAAAAGCTGCCTCTGCAGTGCAAGGGAGAGAGAGCTCTGGCATGGGATAAGGGTCGTGGAGATTGCAGTCAGAGCTGGGAACGCTGCTCTGGATTTGTGCAGCATCCGGATCCTGCAGCAGCACCAGCATGCGGTAATGGTTGTGACAGAGGTGGAGCAGGAGGAAGGAGAGAAAGGAAGGAGAGAAAGGAATGAGAAAAAGGCAGGAGAAGGAGGAAGGAGGGGAAGGAAAGAGGGGAAGAAAGAAGGGGAAAGAAGGAAAAGGTGGAGAGGAAGGAAGGGATGGAAAAGACAGAAAGAAGAAAATGAGGAGGAAAAGGAAAAAAAGGAGAGGAGGAGAAGAAAGGAAGCAGCGAGGAGAGGGAGCAGAGGAGGACGAGGAGAAGGAGAGGAAAAAGGGGGAGGAAGAGAAGGAAGGAAGCAGTCTTTGAATTCATTATGGAGCAATGCCTGAATCCATCGGACACGAAACGAGGCCACAGCACCGTTCTCCCCCCAGACAGTCAGTAAAGCAGCTCACCTCCTGCCTCCTGCTCGGCACAGATAACCGGCATGGAAAACCCCGGAGAGGAGAAGCACAGGCGCGTTACGGCAGAGAGATGCTGCAGGAACACAGACCAGGCATTCTCCAACAGCAGTGTGCCAGACAGCACAGGAGGGGAAAAGCAACCTGCCCCCATGGACCTGCCAGTCTCTTCCTCTCAATCCCTTTTGTGAAAAAGGTGACTCAGGAGAACTGGAAAGGAAGCCAGGGGTGGTGTGAAAGTGGAACAAGACACCATCTGCTCTCAAGCCTCACAGCTGGAAAGGGCATAACCTGCCCTTGGTGCGGCTGCAAGGGACACTCTGGTCCAGTGGGGACTTGTAGGAGAGGAGAAAGCTGCTTGCTGGGTTTCCTGTGCTGGGACTCACCCTGCACACACAGACACCCCATCACTGAGCTGGAGGACCAGAGGCTTCACCCTGCTCCCATCCCTGCCCATGAACCCCCATGCAACGTCACATCTGGAAACATCTGCTGAGGGCACTCACTCTACGCTGCCTAAAAAGACGAACCACAGGTCAAGACGTGGGCAAGAACCACCTCTGCAAGGCATATCAAATGCTGAATATACTTGTGATACTGTAGCGGGGAAATCCTTACTTACAATCCTTACATACAATCCCCATCTATTTCTTACTGTGTTTACAGTACCACAGTCCCCCCTGCGAATTCGGAGTCGTATTTCAGAGCTGATGTTCACGAAGCTCAGATTGAAAGGCGAGTAAGCCCTCATTTCAACTTGTGCTTCACCGGAAAGAATGGAAGGGAAAGGAAAGAGAAAATAAGAGAAAAGGAAATAAAATAGGTAGCAAAATAAAGGTAAAATTGTAAAAACAGGTAAAAAGGGAGAAAGAGAGAAAAACAGGAGAGAGAAGAGAGAAAAGAGGAGAGAAAAGAGGAGAGAAAAGAGGAGAGAAAAGAGGAGAGAAAGAGAGAAAGAGAGAAAGAGAAAGAGAGAGAAAGAGAGAGAGAGAAAGAGAGAGAGAGAAAGAGAGAAAGAAAAAGAAAGAGAAAGAAAGAGAGAGAAAGAGAGAAAGAAAGAGAGAAAAAGAGAAAGAAAGAGAAAGAGAAAAAGCGAGAAAGCGAGAAAGAGAGAGGGAAAGAGGGAAAGAGGGAAAGAGGGAAAGAGGGAAAGAGGGAAAGAGGGAAAGA
>RAHM01000509.1:111459-122826 GCA_003713295.1 Parotia lawesii | reverse complement strand
GAAGGAAGGAAGGAAGGAAGGAAAAAGAGAAAGAGAAAGAGAGAAAGAGAGAAGGAGAGGGAGAGAAGGAAAGAAGGAAAGGAAGAAAGGAAGGAAGAAAGGAAGAAAGTAAGGAAGGAAGAAAGAATGGAAAAAGAAAACAAAAAGAGGGGGAAGCAGAAAGAAAAGGGGAAAAGAAAATGGGTGAAAGAAAAGGCAGAAAATAGGGGAAAAGGGGAAAAGAAATGGGGAGAAAGAAAAGTGGGGAAAAGGGGGGAAAAGAAAAAGAAGGAAAGAAAAGGGGGGAAAGAAAAGCAGGGTGGAGAAAAAAAGAGGGAAAGAGAAAAGGAGAACAAACAGTAAACAAAAAAGGGTGAGGTTAAGAAAAGACAAAAAATTAAAAGAGAAAGTCAGCAAGCAAGAAAACCTAAAGAATTTATACTTTCCCAACACTACAAGAACAACCTCGAGTCACTTTTTTAAAAAGTCCGAGCCCTTCCTAATAAGATGCCCGACAGGCTGTGAATTATCCAGCCATAAAACTTCCACTTGCATGTGACATTTGCTGGTAGGAATAAATCAGGGCAAAGAAAAGAGGAGCCGCTTTGGAGTTCAATGAGTATTATCCTAATTCTAAACGTATTAGCAGTGGTCTGAAAGCAGGACATTGTCATCCAGACAGACGGACAATGTTCATAACCAATGGTAATTTGTAGGACGCATAATTTGCTACTACCAAAATAGCACAGCATGTGGGTTTTTTTGCCCTTTTTAGTCTATAGCTGTGTCGTTTCTTTTGGCTTGTTGAAAGAAATCTGCGCTGCACACGCGGAGCAAGAGCTCAGACCTTCAGCAGCTCATAGAAAACAGGTGGCCAGGCATCAGGGGAAATACAGCCTTTCGGAAAAAGCTAATAAAATAAGCAGATGATTATAAAAAATGGAGATGAAACCGGCTTCTCTTTCAAAAACAGAAAGTCAGAGAAAAAATAAGTTGAGACTGAGCGAACGCTGACTGAAAACACACACTGCCACCACCTCTCTGAGTTTTAACAACAACAACAGAGTTTTCACCCAAAATAAAAAATATTTAGGAAAAGAACAGTCACCCACTCAGGGCTGACCATCCCCAAGCCACAAAGCTCAGCCTTCCCAGGCTAACCTGGCTGTTGGCTTTGCACCAAGCAGGCTGGGGTCTCGGGAAAGCCAGGTTAAAACAGATTTGCTGCCTTAAGTCTTCGTCCCTGCCATCCTCATCTCCCCATCGGACGACAGCGCGCAGCACTTACATGAAAGTTGAAATTTGGTCAAGTCCCAATCCTTTAACTTTCCATGGGGAGAATGTCAGGAGGTACCTCTCCTGCACGCTCCAGGACCACTCTCTTAAACTGTTGGTTATTTCATGGTGGAGATTCACCAAAAAAAATAAAAAAATAAAAGAGAAGGGAAAAAAATAAAGCAAAAACCCACCCCAGAAAAATAAATGCCTGTATCCCTAACAGAGCAGCAGGGTGGAGCCAGCACACCCTTATATTTAGCTGCAGGCAAAGCCTTAAAGTTGTAGTGCATTTATTTTCCCACAAGCACATCCACGTACAAGATAAAAAGCTCCCCAAACTCCTGCTATTTGCCCCATTCTGTCTCTCATGGGGCACACTGGGATTGTTATCACTGTTTTATTTTTATTTTCCGAACTCAGGAGCCTAGGGATGGATCAGAGATTTCAACAAGCTCAGCTGAAGTTACCTCAAGCTCAAGTAAGTGCAGTTTCCCACAACCCTGGGAAAATAAATTACCAATTTTTTTTCCTCCTTACAGTGGAAAAAGGTAGTTACCAGGCATAAATCAGACCTCGTACTTAGAAAACGCTCTGCGGGCCGAGTCTCAAAGACTGTGAATCCATCCTATCTCTCTACCTGCCCCAGCAGAGCACGCCTGGGTGGCAGCCAAGGTCGAAGCCCATCTGCAGAGGGCACAATTTGCTGGGACACCCAACACAAACAGACACGGGGGAAGGAGGGGGGAAAAAAACCGGGATCCGCTCCCAACCCCTCCCGAGGCTGCATCCAGCCCAAGCCACCCCAAGCTTGGCCTTGCAGCTCCCTTTCATGCCCTGCCAGCCCCCCGGGCGCTCCGGCAGATGCCGTGCGTGGAGCTGCAGCCTCCTCTGCCAAAGCTGGGGGGACGGCAGAAGGCTCGGCCAGCTCGTAAAAAAAAAAAAATGAGCATCTGCACTTTGCCACTCGCACAGCTGCACGGTGACAGCAGGGCCTGGAGACGGGGCTGTCTGCGGGGACGGGGTGGGGGAAAGGGAAGTGAGTCCATCACGCTACTGCAGGAGCTGCCGCTGACCTTCCAGGGAGCCTTCCTCGAGCTCCAGGGAATGAACCGAGAGGACTGAATAGGAAATTTCATCTTTCTCAGCATCTTCCTTTAAACTGTCCAGCAAAGCCAAACACAGAGGAGCGTCTGAAAGCCCTCAAGAGGAGAAATCAACCCTTCGCTTTCCAAGCAAGCGCCTACAGAACTCGTTTGGAGAGTCATCTGCTCATTTTCTCTTTATTCCATCAGAAGGGTTGTTCCCCCAGCAGTCCTGAGAGGAGAACAACCCACAGTCCCTTCCACGAGGGTCCACGTGCTCCAAATGGGAGCCACCTCTGGATCTACCCTGCCTTGGACAAAAACATGAAAGCATCCACTCAGCTCTCACAGGAAATCCTTCCTCCACTTCCAGCATTGCTCCCTGTCATGGATTCTTGAGCAGTATTGACACCAAAGTCTGTTTTTATCACGTATTTTAAGAAAATTCTGAAAATATTTCTTCTCGGGCAGTCTGTGAGTAGGAACGGCCAAACTTCCCGCCCCTCTCACCGGGGGACAGCGAGGTGCCCTGAAGAAAGGCAAAATGCTGTTGTGGCTTTTCCCCCAACCACACCAATCCCTACATGAGGTAGGAGTGAAAAGCCATTTTTTCTCTCAATCTAAAATTTCAAACTGAGAGGCCATCTGGGATTTCTCCTTTTCCTGCACCCCGTAACAGGACCTGACATTTACCCAGTGGCAAAGAAGTAGCATCGTCATGGGCTTAAGAGCATCAGATCAGCCTCTGGAATTCTGCCACCCAACCCATCCCCTGGAACAAGCTGCCCAGAGAAATGGTTCACGTCCCACCCCTGGAAACATTTAAAGCCGGGTTGGATGGGCACTTGAGCAACCCGATGTTGCTGGAGATGTCCCTGCCCATGACAGGGGGGTTGAGACTAGATGGTCTTGAAGATTCCTTCCAACCCAAACTGTTCCATGATTCTCCTCCAAAGCACTCCAGAACTGTTTGCAGGAGTTCCTCAGCAGAAGATCATGGAACAGTTTAGGTTGGGAGGGACTTTAAGGATGATCCAGTCCCACCCCCTGCCACTGGCAGAGACATCTTCCACTATCCCACATTGCTCCAAGCCCTATCCACCCTGGCCTAGGACACTTCCAGGGATCCAGGGGCAGCCACAGCTGCTCTGGAAAACCCAGAACGATGAGCAGGTTCAGCTTCATCACCAGGTTTCACCATGTCACAGTGACAGCCAGGACATGGCCTGTTAGACAGCCACACCAGATGTGATTAGAAGCTGGTAATTAACTCATGATGCACAGAGCAGAGCACCTTTTCTTGCTGCACAGCCCAGCTCTGGAGGGATGCCCTGAGGGAAAAAACTGACTCTGTCAATGTACAGGCATTTGGAGACAACCCAACAGCAGATCTCTTGACTGAAAGCGACATTTTTGTTTGTTTGTTTTGAACCACTGGTTGCCAGTGCAGGACCTCACACCGGGCATCTGTCCTACCATACAATTTGTATGACAGATGCTCTTTCGTCTTTCTAATTGTTGAAACAAAGTGGGTACTGAATGAGGGCCTTTGAGGCCGGCAGGGGCTTCAAGTATGGTCAGTGTTGAGCTAATTCCGCAGGGCAGTGCCTCCAGCTTCCTCCATCCCCCTCCATATTTATGTTACAGCCATCCAGATCCATTTTTTGCTGACTGTGGCCTTGCCCTCCCTCTGCCCTCTGCAGAATTTCATTAATCCCGCTTTGCTGGCTAGGGGGGACAAACATTCTCTTATTTTTATTTAATTCCTCCCCTCTCTCCCCTCGGCTTCAAAACACCTTCAGGGGTCTCGTCCTGGTATCCACACATAACATCCCTCAGTGTGACCCAGGGAGAGGCAACATTCTGAGGCCAAATGCTTCTGCTAGGTCTTAAGTCCTGGTACCAAACCAGCACCACTGGAGCACACTGAGCATTTGGCATCTGATTGCTGCAGACCAGGAGCCCAGCCTAGGACCAGAAGGGATCTCACCATCCTCACCATAGTGCAGACCTCTTCTAGGGAAGATGTAGCCCTTGAAGGCAGCAGGGCGAGGAGCCAGAGCTGCCAAAATAGAGTTCAAGTCCTGCAGTCACCCTGGGGTGAGTCAGTTATCGAGGAAAGCTGGGGACAGACCTCAGCATCCTCCCCATCCAGCACCACCTTGCTCTGCACAGCACTGGCAAGATGGCTTTTCCCATCTTGCACATGAGCTCTGGGGGGCAATGCCTAAATGCTCCAAAGTACCAGCAAGAGTGGCTGTCAGGAAGCCACCCAGGCTCCAGCTGCCTCCTCTCCCCACACAATCTACCATCAGCAGAGACACGCTCCAAGGAGTTTGTCAAAAAGGGAATTGGAAAGAATAACATGCTCAACTCTTATTTACCTGGGTGGGAGTTCGGCACTTCATGCCATCAGTCCTCTCTGAAATTCCAGCTTAACTGCTACAATGAAAAGGAAATATTTTTCTACACTGGGGTTATTAGATGTTGCCATAGTGGCATGCGTGGGTGTGCACTTCGATATTAGCTAAAGGCCCAGATCTGCAAAGACGCACATAAATCACTTGACTCCCATGAAAACAGCAAGAACAGTCATAAAATGACCCAAGTGCTGAGGTCAGATCCACCCAGACAACTTCAGCGTGTGCTACCGAGGCGTAAAAGAGGGGGAAGGAAAAAGCAAAGACGTATAAAATTTTTATTTCACCTCATGATGTTTCTGCATTGAGTATGTTTTTCTGTGCTGATACAACACTTGCTAAACTCTCCTTGACTCCTCACAGCTGTGATGGAGGGATGTGGATGCTGGCTGGGGCTCCCCACGCTCAGCCTGGTGTCCCTGTCTTCCCTTGGGGCAACAGCAGGGATCTGACCACTCACTCCAACAACTGTGATGCCTTTCCCAACCCTTCCTCTCCTCTTTGGCTCTTCTCGCACCTTCCCAAATAGATGCAAAACAAATCTGCAAGTGATGTGCAAGCAAAGAGGTGAGGCTGGTCGTGGAGACCAGGGGTCTAAGGAATGGAAATTTGGGAGGCACAAACACATCTTGTCATGGGATGGAGTGGCTGGGGAGGAGGGAAGAGGTTTTGTGGAGAGATTTGAAGGCTGCCCACCCCTCACCTTCCACCCCTGGGCTCTGTCACTGCAACCTGGTCTAGTGGAAGGTGTCCCTGCCCATGGCAGGGGCATGGAACTAGGTGATCCTTAAAAACCCTTCCAGCATAAACCATTGTAGGATTCTAGGGATGGCTGGAGAAGACATTGGGAAACCACTGCAGGGAGTAAGTTCTTGACCCTCTCAGCGTCACTGCCCAGCTTCCACGGCAGCCCTGGGGACCTGTGGCTCAGTCCATGTGTCCAGCAGCTGACAGAGGTCTGCAGGCACACAGACAACCTCCCACCCATCAGCACTTACAGATGGGCTCCGTGCCAGCTGTGGGAGACAGCCACATGGCACACAGCAAGACTGTCACCAGCATATGGTATCTCATTTGGCACAAAATCCCCCCATATAAAGCAAATGTGTTAAAAAAAAAAAATAAAAAAAGTGAACCACAGCTGAACCGCAGCATCCCAGGCCAGCTCCCTGCTGCAGCTGCTCTGGCACCAACAGCCCTCAAAATAAAAGCTTCTGAGTCTTAGTTTTATATTTTTCCTAAAGTGATGCTGGCTTATCTACTCCCTCCCACCCTACAAGTGACACCTTACACACATCCCCCCTGAGTGCCTCCATAGCTCCTCCATGTGCTCTTTATGCAGGAACAATTAAGCTCTGCTCAACTCTTCCATTAACCCGAGCAGCCCTTAGTCATGTCTAACGAACTCACAAGTCGCTGCGCTTTTTAATTTGATTCAAGGCTCGCGTCTGCCCGGCTCAGACACATGCAAAAGGTCCAGTCCCTCAGTGCCTCGCAGTCAAACACCAGTGAGGCTGCTCCCTGTCCCTGCTCTGCGGAGGCTGGATGACTACATGAGATGCCAGACAGCTCGGAATTAGGTCCAGGATTTATCCCAGGAGTGTCTGGCTGCACAGAGATTGCAGGCACCCTCAGGATTAATTTGTTTAAAAGCATCCACCCATCTGCAGTTGGGTGGCAACCACATGGCAAGGCTCTGCCATCACTGGTGTGTCTCATATCACTGCAGATGTTTCCTCACTCGGGTCATCAGGGCCTCTGGCAAGATATTTATTCTGAAGAAATCTAGGCATTTCAAATTATTCCTAGTTCTCCAACAAATCTGACCCTTACCCACTGCATGGTTCAAGAATTACTGATGGGACAGAGAAAGAGCCGGCCCTCAGATCTGTTTCCTTTAGAAGCCAGGATGAAAAATGTTACATGCAAAGAAGGATTCAATCAATCAATCAATTATGCAATCAGTGCAAACATGGAAAAGTATGGTGCTAACAGGATTTGGGAGATTTAGAACCACAGAATCACAGACTTGTCTGGGTTGGAAGGAACCTTAAAGATCACATGTTTACAACCCCCATGCCACCCACTTAGTCCATTCCCTTTGTCACTTAAGACATCAAAATAATCATCAGGGAAAACATCAGCAGGGAAAATCAAGGCAAAGTCACCAAGCTGAGCTCCCTGAAGCAGCTGGTAAGAGGCAGAACTGCTCACCCATTATTTTACTGTCTCAGGCTACCTGCAGACTCAGAGAGGTGCTGCTACGCTTGGATTCATGGAGATAATTTTGCAGTCACAGTCGTTAGGGATTCATTTAGAGCTTGGCTTTGTAAACCAGAAAGCTTAATAAAAAAAATACATGCAAGTCTCTGCACCTACAATTTTCAGTACATCACCTGCCCAGGGCATCATCTCCACTCTAGTTTCAAAGGGAGGCATGATGATAGGAATAGATGAAGCTCATAAAGTCTTCATGAAAACAAGAGACCTCATCAAGTGAGAGCAACTAAGTGACACCACAGCAAGAAAAGCTGCAATGGGAGCCTGACACCTGACAACACCAGGCAGGAACACCCTCCTGAGAGCTGCTACCAGCCCTGAGCCAGCTCCACCCCAACACCCTCCCCACTATGCCCCACATGGTATGAATCATCAGGTCAGAGCTTCAAAGGATTTGCTCCTTCAAGCATTGAAGGATGAGGATGCTTTACATGAGGATGCTTTACAGGAAGTTGCCTTAGTCCCATCCTCAGCCAGCCCTTCATTAATGACCTGTGGCTGTATGGGAAACATCAGGGTACAAACTAGAATAACTCAGGAGATGGCAACAAAGAGGTGACCAGCAGGTGTTGCACCACGCAACCAGCCCAAACACATCTGGAACAAACAGCCTGACTCTTCCCCCCCTTGCTCTGCCTTACCCCACTCTGATCCTCTCTCCCTTGGTCTCTCTCCAGTCTGCAGCATGTGGTGACTGTAATTATGGCTCACCTCACTGCTGCACAGTCACACCACCTCCAGGTACTTAACTTCTTTTAATCTTGCTTCATGTTTCAGTCCCTACAGCCCACTCGTGATGTCTGCTACTCTTCTTCCAACACCCTCAATTCATCAATAGCCATGTCAGGCTTTGACCTCCAATTTTCTAACTGCTCAGTTAAACCACTCTGCCACCGGCCCCGCTCCTGCCTTTGTTAGAAACGAGGGGGGAGCCTCATTTGCTTTCTTATTTGATCATCACTTCACTTCTGTGGTGTGCACTCTGTTTCTCCGTCTTGAAAATCCATCAACCAGCCCCATTCCAGACTGGTGCTGGGGCTGTTGTTACCTTTAATGAAAAGAAATTATGGTTAATGCCTAATTTTAATTTTTCCCCCTCCTTTAATTTTTTTTTCAATAGCTTTCCCAGAAAAAGCAGCTTTGGCAGAGTGCTGCCACCTGAATGCTAATGAGCGCCGAAGGGACCCGACGTGTCTGCCTCCCTGCCAGACATCAAATTGATTTTCAAATTGCTTTGATGACATAAGGTGGTTTCACAGTTTGGACCTGTGTGATTACCTGAGCATTTATCTCAGTGGGCTCCTCCACTTACCTGCTTTAAAATAACCCAGGCTCTGGATTGGACCTTTGTGACGCAGGTTATCGTCCCCCAGCCTGCGGCCAGGTCATGGGAGCCCGGTCTGAATTTGGATAATTTGGATATGCCCGAGCCCCAGCAAATGAGTGTGGAGGACAGTTTGCAGCTGAGCATCAACAAAATCTTTCGCCTTCCAGTTTTGGGGGACAAAAAAAAAAACTCCAAGGAAGGTGGCTGCCCCATCCCTGGAAACATTCAAGGCCTGGCAGGACGGGGCTATGAGCATCCTGGTCTAATGAAAGATGTCTCTGCCCATTACTGGTGGACTAGATGGCCTTCACAAACCAAACCATTTTATGATTCCAAAATACAGGAGGTTCAGTGCTAGGAAAGAGTTTTGGATGTCTAATGAAATTATAAAATTAATTTCACTTGGGGAATTTCAATTGTTGTGCGTGGGCTGGGACAGCATCTGACTTACTGGCTGATGTTCTCTCCTGGGCCAAAAGCATGAGGATGAGGAAGGAAGGACAATCGGGGAGCTGGAGGATGTTCTGAGGAGCCAGGAGCTCCCTACGGAGACATTGCAGAGCTCAGGCACACTCGTCCCTCCTTCCAAAACACTCACCCTCTGAGTGGATGCTGGATGGGAAGGAGGTGCGGCTGACAGAAGGAAAACATGATTTAGGGATGGCTGAGACTCTCCTCCATGAGCAAAGACCCAAGCCCAGGAGGAGAGGAGCAGCGCTTGCCAAAGGGAAACCTGAGCATCGCGTCGCGCCAGGCAGCAGCGTTAAATCCACGGGAAAAGGCAGCAAAGAGAAGCCGCCAAAAACACGACCCTGTCCTGTTTCTAGGACAGGTGAACACCCAGGATTTCACTGAGCCTCACTCCACTGCCTGGTGAGCAGAGTGACCTGGCAAGACAGCCCCTGTGCCAGCTGGTATCAGGACTCAACTGAGATAAAGGCATAAACTGCTGCAGGCTGAACTCAGCCTCCAGATCAACATGGATCAGAGACTGGATTAAGGGGGAGGGAAGGGAAATACAAACCACTCGCATTAACCTGTGGGTAACATCAGCAGTGACCCCAAAGGTAGTATTTCTTTTATTCCCACACACGGCTGTGTCTGGGTACACACAACAGCTGGAATGCAAGCGGCTGGAGTGCAATTTATGGAGTGCTTTGTGACGACAAGGGATGAGGGGAGCAGCAGGACAGTATTTATTATTACTATTTTACATTAAAAGGAGCACAGTTCATCGGTGGTTTACATTTCTGGGGCACCTTTCATCTCGGAAGATAACAGAAGCATCCTGCTAACAAGGGATGGGGGGTGGATGAGCCAAAGCCTCAGCACTGGCTCTACCCAGGCTAATAAATAAATATATATATATATAATATATAAAATATATATATTAGGGACTAGAGAAATTCAAATTACCACCTTTGAGTGCAGCCATTTACAGAATCACAAAAACACCACTCTCCCCAGACCTCTGAATGAACCCTTGCTGTGCCCACATGAAGAAGTAATCAGCACTTAGCAGCATTTCTCTCCCTGCTTTGTATTGCCACACAGGCACTCCCCATTTGCACTGTATAAAGAAAGAAATAAATCACAGGCACCCTAAATAGACTCAAGGGTGGGTTGGTTGTTTTTTTTCCCTTCAGCCAGACAAGCATGTGCTCCCTTGGCACGGATCCTGCTGGGTTTGGAGAAGGATAGCTGCAGCACAGGTTGGAAGAGCAAGCCCTGACCACCCTGAAGACGCCAACTCGGTGCACAAGCTGACGGATGGGAGACCCCAGTGTCCATGAGGGCTTCACACCCATCTGTGGGTGGAAAATGCTCTTACCCAGATGTATTGGGTTTGCGTGGCCGGGTTTTGGTAATGGGGGGGCTACTGGGGTGGCTTCCGTGAGATGCTGCCAGGAGCTTCCCCCAAGTCCAGCAGAGCCAATACCAGCCAGCTCCAGGACAGACCTCAAGGCCAAACCCATCAGGAACGATGGTGATGCCTCTGGGGTAACAGATTTAAGAAGAAAATAAAGTTGTTGCCCAGTTGTAATTGTGGCCAGAGAAGAGCGGGGTGAGAATATGTGAGAGGAACAACTCTGCAGACACCAAGGTCAGGGCAGGAGGAGAGGCAGGAGCTGCTCCAGGTGCCAGAGCTGAGATTCCCCTGCAGCCCCTGGTGCAGCCCATGGTGAGGCAGCTGTGCCCCTGAGGCCATGGAGGGCACGGGGATGCAGAGATCCACCTGCAGCCCCTGGAGGAGCCCACACCAGAGCAGGGGGATGCCTGAGAGGAGGTTGTGACCCAGAGGGAGGCCTGTGGAGAGGGGAGCCCATGCCGGGGCAGGGAAAGGACTCCAACTCCTCTCTCTGAGCAGTGTCAGGACCATGGTGTGATGAACAGACCATAACCCTCCTTCTCTGGCTCCTTGTGCCACTGGGGGAGGAGGGAGAGCTGGGAAAGAAGGGAGGGGTGGAAGTAAAGTGTTTTAAGGTCTGTTTTTACTTCTCATTATCCTATTCTGATTTTGTTGTTAATAAATTAAAATATCCCCAAGCTGAATCTGTTTTTCCCACGATGGTATTTGGTGAGGGATCTCTCACAGTCCTCATCTCAACTCATGACCATTTTGCTCTGTTTTCTCTCCCCTGTCCAGCTGTGGAGGGGAGTGAGAGAGCTGCTTTGGTGGCTGCCTGGAATCCAGCCAGGGTCAACCCACTGCAGCCAGATGATATCTGGGGAGATATTGCCAGCAGGTCAAGGGAGAGGACTCCGTCCCTCTGCTCTGGTATGACCCCATCTGGAGTCCCGCATGCAGCTCAGGGGTCCTCAGCACTGGAAAGACATGGACTTGCTGGAATGAGTCCAGAGGAGGCCACGGAGATGCTGCCAGGGCTGGAGCCCCTCTGCTCTGCAGCCAGCCTGGGACAGCTGGGGGTGTTCACCTGCACAAGAGAAGGCTCCAGGGAGAGCTCAGAGCCCCTGGCAGGGCCTAAAGGGGCTCCAGGAG